>QNUK01000229.1:650000-1113533 GCA_013621035.1 Clarias magur | reverse complement strand
TTATTTATATTGTTTTAATATATCTTGGTCAGTTAGAGACACATTACCCTGTGTCTACTGAGTATTTGTAAGACATACAGTGTGCAATCATATCTATAACCCTAACTTTGTTTTGCTGTCTCCATTGCTCCTGGAATATCCTTCAGGATCAATAAAGTATGTATGTATGTGTGTGTGTGTGTGTGTGTGTGTGTGTGTGTGTGTGTGTGTGTGTGTGTGTATGTATGTATGTATGTATGTATGTATGTATGTATGTATCTATCTATCTATCTATCTATCTATCTATCTATCTATCTATCTATCAATCAATCATAAAATTTCTAAAATTGACATTTTTTTTTACTAGTTAAGGTTAACATTTTATAAGTCCATGGTGGGCCTGCAGTCAGCAAAGAGATTCACTGTTGAGGGAGACCGTGTCCTGTTATCATGTATACCTGTATCTTTAATGTCTGAAAGTATTTGTATTTATTAATAATATTTTACTATGACAGAGTGAAGATATTAAGACAGACAACATCAAACTAGAAATACAAAATGATGTAAATTTGAAATTATATAAATGTTGTTTCAACTTCCATTGAAGATCCCAAAATGAGTGGACAGCATTTTCACAGACATGAACAAAATGTTTTATTATTATTATTATTATTATTGTTACATTAATTCATCTTCTATACCGCTTATCCTGTATACAGGGTCGCAAAAAGCCTGGTCCCTATCCATGGAGACTTAGGTGACCACACTGGGCAATTTAGAAGTGCCCATTAGACTAATGTGCATGTCTTTGGACTGTGGGAAGAACCCGGAGTACCCAGAGGAAACCCATCAAACACAGGGAGAACATGCAAACTCAGACCCAAGGCAGGAATTGAACCCTCGACCCAAAGGGTGCAAGGTGTCACAAAATTTTATTCATTATTATCATTATTATTACTATTATGAAAAAAAATGCTTGTTTTATTAAATATACATAAAAAAGGTTGAAAATTATTTTACCACTTATTGAACTCACTGAAGTTAGCAGAGCATGTGGGACATGACAAACTCACACACACCCAATCAACAAAAAACTGGTATAATATAAGAGAAGCACATTTGAAGAGCCATGCAATTCTACTGATGTGTCTAAACATTTGACCATTTATAATAAAACCTCTATAATAAAATTCCATTCTTTTGCAATATTTTCATGATACCCGGGTGATTCTGTTGAGCACACCAAAGGCAGCATAGTGATAGTGATCCCTAAAAAAATATCAACCCAGAACAGTAAAATAAAAACCTTAATATAACCCTTAAAAGGCTGTTACAAATATAAACAACTCGGTTTGCCCTAAATCCGTCGTGAAAGAGAAATGAGGCATGACAGCGATCCCTCCGAATCAGAAAGTGACGACACTCCTAGAAATAGCAAAGTGCTAAAACTGGCTCATTGGAAACAGTTATGTAGCTGACCTTCCCTATGATGACCAGGACCTGCAAAGCCTTTCATCCAATCCGTCTGCACACATTTCTCACAATTGCCAGGAGACTTTATTTTTATTTTTGCAAAAGGCTGTTTCAAACTAAATTTAAGACGGAGCAATACCAAAACATCATGCCAGAAATAAATCATGAACAAAATAGAATCATTCACTCTGTGTAACAGCACCAGATTTGTAATCAATTTGTTGTTGCAGCATTAGTAAATAGTAGAGATGGAGAAAAAAATCGATTCAGTTATGAATCGCAATTCTTCTGTGTATTCATCTCGCCCTGACTCCAAAGTCGATTTTTTAAAAACATTTTTGGCAGAGCGACATGCAGTTGAGCGTTGAGGGCCTTGCCCAAGGGCCCAACAGTGGCAACATAGTGCTGGTGGGGGTTGAAGCTGGGATCTTGTGATGTCCCAGGAGTGAAATGATATGGAGAGGATGTGTGTGTGTGTGTATGTGTGACCAGTTGTGATTATTAGGGAGGGGGTTATGACCCCCAACCTAACCCTCCGTAAATAACACCTCTTCCTTAAGCCACTTGTGCTTCCAACTGACAATGCTATTTGACCACTTGGTCTACGGTATAGTCTAGCTATTTCCTATCTAAATAACTTGATTTAAAACATACATTATTGGAAATTATCTGCTAGTTCTCAAGTACCAATAACTTATTATTAAAGCTATTTCTAATGATAGCTGATTTAGTAGGTCCAATGGTGGACTTGAATGATGAAACGGCTCATATTTGTATGCACATGTCATCTGATTTCCATATCCTGCATGTTAACAGCTAGGCAGCTGTCATACATAGAAATTATCGTGTAGATAATTTACAGCATAGTTTCTGTAACGGAGCTGAAGAAGGCTGGCAACTGGCCTTGAATGACACAATGCATTACTGGATTTACTGTAGACAAGTGTTAAAGAGCTGCTCTGACTTTCTTAGTGACAATCTGAAAAGAACAAGCACTTCAAGAATAAGGAGACCATATAGGCCTTGATTATTTAATACCCTAGTGAGAATGCTTAGCCGAGCATTAATTCCTGACCTCAAGTTATGCTTTGCTAAATCATATTTATCAAAAAAAAAAAAGAGGCAAATCGTTGCTGCTGCGTGGTTTTCTCAAAGGGGACGCCTACTGCTGAGCATGGGCTTTGTTACTGTAAATCTTGGTGTCAGGGAGTCTTTCTTACGAGACACTACCTTGCATGAAATCGACCAGCTAAACTGGACAGCCTGGTATAACATCTGGTGGAAAGGAAAGAGTGCCTGAATTTAATTACTGTTCTACTGCTACAGACCCCCAATTTTTTTTATATCAAATCAACTTTATTTGGCAAGTTGGCGGCACGGTGGGGTAGTGGTTAGCACCGTGACCTCGCAACTCCGGGGTCGAGGGTTTGATTTCCGTCTCGGGTCTGTGTGCTTGGTGGGTTTCCTTTAGGTACTCCAGTTTCCTCCAACAGTCCAAAGACCTGATGATTAGGTTAACCTGCGTTCCCAAATTGCCTATAGTGTGCGTGCGTGCATTCCCTGAGATTAACTGACACCATGTCCAAGGTTAACCCCTTGTAAGTATAAAGGATGCTAGGCTAAATAACTGATCACTGAACAAAGTGGACAAACTATCGCCCGAACAAAGTGTTGGCTAAGAACTTTAGTTGCTTTCTAACTATGGATTATTTGGACAGAGTTTTCAGTAGCATCCATGATACATATATTTGTAGAATTTTCGGTTGTCACAACTAAAAACAACGTTGGCCCAATGGTGGACGTCATCCAATGTCATGGTTCCTGCTGGGTACATACATCTAAACATCCCTAATGTTAGAACACATATACTTTGCTCTATTTAAGAGCTCAAATCATAGCCATAAACATTGACCGAGTCAAGGTGACCACATTGACTAAAAGTTCAGTGAAGCGTGAAGAGACAAATGTGGAGGGGCTTCCAGGGTGCGTCAGTTAATATCAGTGACTTCAAAACATCTAAGCGACTCATTTCAGATTCATACAGTATTTTGAAATGGCTCTGAATCTGCCAATTTTATTGAAAAGGAAAAAGGCTGTTTTTTTGATGGATAACTTCAACGTTGGAGCTTCTACACAAAAGGCGCAACAGCTTTGTAGTTGCCTTGAAAAAATATATAAAGGTGTGAAGGCCTTTTAATACAAGTAATGGAGGGAGTACTACCCTGCATTAAGGATTAGAGTATACACTTGGGAAATACGTAGGAAAAATTCGACAGATAATAATTCTTCGGCCAGCATTTATTCCCCCCACCAAACACAAATTCTCTTAAAAGAAAAAATCTCTTGCAGAACCTCCCACTTTGCTTGCCTTGCTATTCATTGACTCAATTCCTCCTCTATCCTTCAAGCTCGCCTCTTCACTTAGGCCAAATTAGATTTCCATTTTCTATCTGCAGCGCTGCTACGTGTCATATAATCACAATGGCCACTACAAAGAGGGTATCTCAGTCCTGCCTGTGTTTGGCGCAGCCCAGGATGCCGGCACCGCTAATGACTGCTAATTAGCCCCTGATTCGCATTTCTCTTGAGACCGGACTGGCGATCCACGTGACATCAGTGGCAAGGAATGAAAGGCCGGTCTTGCCTCGGGGCATGTTAACAAATCTTAAACCCTGACGGTGACACAGCCAAATAAGAGATGAAAAGCCAGGAGAAGACTTTTTCGAGGACAACTCGTGGAAAATAACAGTCGCCTCTTGCAATGCATTTCCGAGACATGAATGGACTTGAGGTTGCCACCATATTCACCTTTGCTTGGGAAATTAGATTTAAATCACACAGAGGAAAAGCACCGAGACAGAAAGAGGACTTGAAAGAGCTGGGGACTGCAGCACCAACGCTTACATTTCATAGCACGTCTGGTGACATTGCCGAGATAACCTGCACAAAAGGATTTGAGAAGGGCTAAAGTGAAACCAGTGAAGCTTTTTCTTCGACTGCCAATAGGACGACCGTCCTTCTCAATATATCTTGTAAGAAACACCATCTGAACTCTGAACGTCTAGAGTCTGGGGGAAAAAAAAACACTTTTCATCAGGTCGCCTTATTAATGTCCAGTTAATGCTAAACATTCCGCTCATTATCAGTGGTCCCAATAATGAGCCGTTGACCACAGGGCATTTCTTTCTCCCCTAACTTCCTCAGTACTGCAGATTTCCTTTTCTGTGATCGGCATAGACGAATGTGTAAAATGATGATAAATGACGACGCAGCCAGCTTATGAAACTGTATGAAATTAGTAGAATGTGTCAACTATCTGTTCATAACTCAGTGAGCATTTTTAATTTTCTGCGAAAAAAGAAAAAAGAAGCCTTAAGAAATTTTACTCGTCTCTCAAACTAATGTATTCGCATTACTGGATATTGGCACTTACTGAAACAGAACCATTTAATTCCCCGAGTGATGCAGTGTCTCTCGCTCGTTAATATATTATAGTGTGAGGAAGCATATTAATCCTGGGAAATGTTGAAGGCAGCTGGTCATTGGTACGTTGATAACGACCGAGCGAGTGCAGCGTGTTTCTTCACTCTATTATTCTAATATTACACCATGAATTGGGATTAAGCCTGGTCAAGACATTCGCACACCATGAAACATTTCTGCTTTCAACGGGAGCAGGGGAAGATCTGTAGCTCAACCGCAGCCGGTATTTTGCTGCCTGAAAAGGGTTACTGATGAGATGGTCAGTAGTTCAAGTCCCAGCTCCATCAGGACTGACACTGTTGGGCCCTTGAACAAGGCCCTTAACCCTGTATGCTCCAGGGGCACCATATAATAGGACGCATTTTGTACATGTGTCACTTTGCACACATAACCTGGCTCAAAAAACGATATGTCATTTGTTTCTTGCAAAATACTGTATTTTATGTTCATGTTACGAAACATTTTCTTAAAAAAACATTTTGTTAAAAAACAAAACAGTTTCTTAAATTCAATTATGAATCAATAATAATAAAAAAATTAGAATGAGTAACTCATCTTTGTTTTTATTATTATTATTATTATAATAATAATAATAATAATAATTTAACAGCACTCCCTGACATGTTTTATTCCATAAGAACACAACCATGGGAACAGTATAAATGTCAAGAACCACCTGACTTATGACTGGAGCAGACTTTGGTTCTGAAATTTGGTTTACAGAAAGCAATACACTTATCTGGCATCTCAGACCCTGTTCACATCTGGTTGTTTGATGCATTTCATATCGGTATTGTACTCTTAGGATTTTAACAACACACACACCACGCATTTGCCTGATTGGTAGTGATCGACCTCGGAATTCACATTATAATGTTGTATAATAATGACCATAATGACCATCCTTTGATGTAATGTTTTTTTTATTCCTTTTCCTTTTTCATGATTTAACTGAATTCTTCTAATCTTATAGACTAAAAGGTTTTCTGGTTGTCAAATGTCGCTAAAAGAATCCCGACCTGCATTTACACATATATGATATCTGGAAATCTACTCGATAATCTACAGCACGAGCATGAACCAACCAAACACAGACCCTGCAGCAATTTTTGGTTGTCAAAATGCTGTTGGTTTATAAAAGTTATAATAACTTGGATGAAACGTTGACTACATGATGGCGGGATAATGTTGACGATCAAATGCCCCTAACACAATGGTGTATAAAGGGCTTTTGAAACCATATTAATACCAAACTGAAGGTGTGAGCAGGACACAAACTCTGGTCGCAGATCTGGAAGTGCATCATGCTTACCACTGGACCACTAGGGAACATGCTATTATAAAAAAATTATAGTACAACAATGTGGCACCTCATGGTAATACTTGTGAAAGAAAATTAAAGAGACATACAGTAATTTTACAACATTAAGCGGATGGATGTGGTAGGACATTGTGCAAATGGATGTTCATTGGTATAAATGCTCCAAATAAAGGTTAACATTTTTGTCTTGTTGTTATTGCAAATTCTAAATTGATAGATCAAAAACAAATGTAAATGTCATCGCGACAGTCCCTCAACAACTATATTACGTTTAAAGCTCATCCATCATTAGGATCCTTTTGTGTAGGCACTGACTCTGAAATATATATATATATTTGAAACTCATTTTTAATTTATATACTGTACTAGTATGTTTGCATTTGAGATGTTATGATGTTGCAGTTCCTTTATGATCCTACAGGTGGTGCATTTTAAAGTGTTCACACATTCACAGGCAAAAAGGTTTTTTTAGAATGGTGAATGGTCTAAGAAAATAAAAATCTAATCAGGATCTTTATACAATCGTGATACTTATAGAATTGCAATACAAATCGAATCAACACCTCAGTATCGTGATAATATTGTATATGGGTTGGGCCCTGGTGGTTCCCATGTCTAGAGGGTACCATCATTTTGGGTGAAACTGGATGCAAAAAGAAAAAGTCACAGGAAGTTACAGGAAAAACTGAGTAAATGCATGTGGTTACATTCTAAAATCAGAATATATTCCAGTAACGACATGGTGTAAATGATGCACTCTGTGGACAATGCTGGCACTCGAGGCACAACAAAAGAATCGCATTTCACTGTTTCACTACACTGGCTATAACACGATGCCCGAAACATCCAAATAGCATCTCTCACAAGTTTGTATAAACAACCCTTAAACACCTACAGACCTCTCTTTCTCTCTTCCTCTCTCACACACAGTACTATGATTGTAATCTCTTCAACAAACCTAATGAAGGAGATACTTTTACTTAAGAAGTATCTGAATGCAGTCTCGCAGTCTTAACGCCACACACTTTATCAAATTTATTAACCGCATCGGTATCTACTGTACTTACCGTAGATACCGATTATCTCTCTCTCTCTCTCTCACACATACACACACTGAACACATAATTACCCATGGTACGCCATCATAATCAGATCAATGAACTTAATAAAGCAAACATTTCTAGTTAATAAAGAAGAGTGCAGTCTTACAGTCTTGCTTTAAAAGCAAGCACTTCATCAAGTCTTGGGTCACTTCAAAGAGACCCAGCCATGCCAATAACCACATATCACATAAAGGCCAAACTACTCAAATAATAACGAGCAAAAGCAGTAGTGACTGATGATGCGGTAGCCAAATTAACGATCAACCATTAAGGTCCCATTGATTTGTGACATTATTAAGTGGAATGCCTCTGTTGAGTTAAGTGCTGTTTCTGGAAGCCATAAGCTCAGCCAAGGCAGGAAATCAGAATGCATCGGAGACATATGGAAAGAGTTAAAGAAAGACTAGTATGTCAAAGACCCTGTGTTACTCAAGGATCTTGGGAGATAATATAAGGTTTTAACTTGCATATTGGGATGCCATGCGGGGTACACCCTGGACTTGGTGGTTCCAAGGGACATTAGAAAAAGAAAAAAGAAAAGACCAGTATGTAGAAGTGAGCATAGTGCTGAATTCTTCGATTCTTGCAGTATAGCAGTGATTACACATTTCTTATCCTATCATGCTTGGCCAATAAAAAGATTCAGAAGGGGCAAATTATGCATGCATCAAGCAAAGAAAACATTAAAATTGCTTTAGGAACTGTCCAACATATTATTAAAACCTTGAACTGTGAACTTCAATGGATACATGAGACATGTGCTCAGAAAAAATACAAACAACCATCATCGGAGACTCTAAAATCATCTGAACTCCTAAACTCCTGGTTAAGTTGCATCATAAATACTCTCACTGTCTCACTCACCGTCTATACCGCTTTATCCTGTATTCAGGGTCACGGGGAGCTGGAGCCTATCCCAGAAGGCTTAGAGCACAAGGCGGGGTACACCCTGTACAGGGTACCAATCCATCGCAGGACACACGCACATGTACTCACTCACACACTACAGGCAATTTGGTTATGCCAATTAGCCTAGTCTGCAGGTTTTTAGACTGTGGGAGGAAACTGGAGTACCCAGAGGAAACCCACCTAGCACGGGGAGTACATGCAAACTCCAGGCACACAGAGACAGGAATCAACCGTGGCCAGGAATCGAACCCGGGCCCTGGAGGTGCAAAGCAACAGTGCTAACCACTACACCACCATGCCGTCTGCATCATAAACAATCGACAGTAAAAAGTAGAGCTATGTTTAATAGTGAAATTAAGACTAGGGGTGCTCCGATCAGGATTTTTGAGGCCGATCACCGATCTCCGAGTTGCTGAGCTCTTCCGCTCTCTTAGCGCTAGCCAACTTTGAAAACTGATTATGTTTCTTTTTCACACAACACGTAGAATTGCCAGAGCGGTGAAGCCATTTTAGCAGCGTGCAAAAAAATTGTCCCGCAAGTTTCGCGTCATCTGATCGGCTTTTCTATATCGCCCATTACAGAGACTGCCGATCAAACTTCCCAAAGCAATTATCGTCCGATTATGATCGGTGACCGATCAATCGGAGGACCCCTAATTAAGACCATTTACATATGTGCACAGTATGATGAGAACTCATAGAACTGGGACTAAACACCAGTTTGTCCATATGAAAATGACTTATTAGTGAGACTTATCAGAAAAAAAAAGGCTCCAGGTTGCAAGGGGGCATAAAGATTGGACTTTGGAGTGATGGCAAAAGGTCATGAGGTCTAATAAGTCCAGATTGATCCTATTACTGAGCAATGGCCCATCAGGGTAAGAAGGAAAGTGCATGAAGTGATGCTCCCAGCATGCATAGTGCCTACTGTACAAGCCTCGCTAGGCAGTGTTACGATCTGGGGTTGATTCACTTGGTAAAGTCTAGGCTCAGCAACGTTATGTGGCAATAAAATGAAATCAGCTGACAACCTGAAGGTTCTGAATGACCAAGTTATCACATCTATGGAGATTTTCTTTCTTGCATATTCTAGGACTAACTCTAACTGCAAAGGAGTAGTTCTGGGAGAATGAGGAATAATTTTTACACAAAAACCAGAAACCACATTGTGTTCTGTAATTAAAGCTAAAGGTGGTCTAAAATGTTAGTGTGCACAGGGAGTTCAGTGGTTAAAGCATTGGCCTACTAATCGGAAGGTTCCAGGTTCAAATCCCACCACCAAGTTGCCACTGCTGAGCCCTTGAGCAAGGTCCTCAACTGCTCAGATGTATAACAATGTAAGATGCTCTCGATTAAAGCAGCTGTGCGACTTTTTAAATACAGTGTTAATTTTTTGGGTGGAAGGAAATGGTTACATTAAGGTGTGAACCAAATAGAGCGCTCACTCACTCATTATCTATACCGCTTTATCCTGTGTACAAGGTCATGGGGAGTCTACTCCAGGAGACTTAGGGCACAAGACGGGGTACACCCTGGACGGGATGTCACTCCATTGCAGGGCACATACACACACAATCACACGCTCATTCGCACACTCTGTTCAACAGTGGACTGTGGGAGGAATCTCACCAAGCACCGAGCTGGGAATCGAACCCAGACCCTGGAGATGCAAGGCGACAGCGCTAACCATTAAGGCACTGTGCCGCTTCCAAGTAGAGCATTACAAATGTAAAAACAAATGCAGCAGCCTGTCGGGCTTTAAGTGTGTAATAGTTTACTTCACATCATTTTTATTATGCCATCGATGAGACCTCATGATACCATATATTGCACTGTTCAACCCACATAGTATCACTGTTAAGTTGTTGTTGGTTTATTTTTTTATTTTAAAGATATTACGTTTCACCTTTTCTCATCTGATATCACAACCAGCCATCACTGACAGCACGGTGCCAGACGTGAAATATAGATAAGAGGTGAGAGGATCATTTTATTGCAAAGCTGTGAACATCTGGTTATATAACATCTCTATCTGCAAAATGAACAAGTTTCCTTCACTTTTATCACAAGGTCATGTTGGCACCACTCACTTTACTGACTGAGCTTTCCCAGTGACACCCCCCCACCCTTCTGGGGAAATGCATCACTAGAACCCTGTAATATTTATTCCATGCCTATAAGGCTGCTATTTTTTTGTGATGTCTAACTTTAAATCCTGAAATGTGACAATGTACTGTAAATGAAAGGGGGCTCATGTAAGAATTTCATACTTTATTCATCTTCATAACGACTGTGTGTCAAGGTGACATCGCCCGGATAAACGCTTTTATTGGATCTATTGTAACGAAGAGCTGAAAGGCGTGTCATGCTAAACAAGGGCACAGCTGAAGATAATTGCTTTTTACAAAAATCTGTTTCATATTGAGCAAGGTGACTTTTTGATACGTTTGATACGTGGCGCTATTACTACTGTAAAGCGAATACTTTCATTTAATGCGGAATCTTACGTTAAAATCTTTTTTGCTCTTTGTATATACTGTACGAGGGTGAGTCAAAAAATATCCGCACTCTGGTTATATTACTTCTTAAGTTCTGTTGGCCGAACTGTCTTATCAGCAATTTCCGCTTAAGACTACTGTCTCCACAGTGCAGGTGTGAATGAACGTGTTACATTAATTCATTTGTAACGGCGGTGCAAGAAAAAATGGATGGCCTACTTGTGATTTGCAAGAAAAAATAGCAGCGGGTAGTGATGCATTTTTTTGTGCTCTGAGGGTTTACCTGCTGCTGAAATACCTCAAGAAGGGGCACAAAAAAAAGTTTGTATATCTGCAAACAAAATTTGGACTGAGCCAGTCCAAACTCAAGAGCCAGTATTGGAACATTACCAGGAAAATGGTTCAACAATCAACAGTGCTCGTTAGTGAGACATTTATTGAAAAGCTGAAGCCTAAACTTCGGATTAAACGCAGAGGACTGCTATCCCGGGGCGTTGTGATCTTGCATGATGATGCATGTCCGTACACTCCAGCCCACACTGTCGACACTCTGCAAAAACCTCATTTTGAGGTGTTAAAGCGTCCTCTCTATAGTCCTGATCTCACTCCATCTGACTTTCACCAGTTTGGTCCCCTGAGAACAGCCATACGAGGACGAAGATTCACTTCTGATGAAGAAGTGAAGGCAACAGTGCATGCGTGACTCGCAGCTCAGCCTAAAACATTTTTAATGAGGGAACTTCTGTACTGAAAAGCAAGGAGATTACGTTTACATTTTTTTATGAATTTGTCTTTTCTAAAAATTGATTCAAATAAATTCCACAGGCCCGGTTTCGATTCCCGGCCAGGCTCGATTCCAGTCTCTGTGTGCATGGAGTTTGCATGTTCTCCCCGTGATTGGTGGGCTTCCTCCAGGTACTCCGGTTTCCTCCCCCAGTCCAAAGACATTCAGATTAGGCTACTTGAATGAGTGTGTGTGTATCCTGTGATGAATTGGCACCCTATCCAGGGTGTACCCTGTCTTCCTGGGTTAGGCTTCAGGCCTCCTGTGACCCTGAATACAGGATAAATCGGTACAGACGATGAGTAAGTGAGTGAATTCTACAGCCTGAGTGCGCATTATTTTTAACGAGTTTAACACTCGTTTTTCAAGACTGCGAGAAGTCAGATTTGTTCCAAAACAGATTTTCCCATTGTAGTAGTTAATTTCAATGTGGTTGATGTGCAACCCATGCACTTTTAATCAATGTTAATGCCATGATTGAATCTAATGATCATGCCTCAGAACAGAGCTTTGACTCAATCTCTTGCTCACCCACTGTCACCGCGACCACAGAAAAATACATCCACATCACTCCAGCATTATGCACAAAAGCTCGAAGTTAATTCTTTGCTATGCATTAAGAGCCTTCACTTGGCCAAAATGGATTCATTGGCTCATCTTGCTTTCAATCTTATGCCTTTTTTTTCTCTCCCCCTTTTGTCTCTGTCATCTTGTTAGGAACTGACAAATGCAAATGAGACACAAACTTCAGGAGGAAACATAGCCGTTCTAAATTGCAATACGGTGTCTTTTTAAAAATAATTTGGCCCAAGCCTAGGCATTTAAAATAAGAATGGCAGTTATCATGAGACACGCTCTGAACATTTCTGCAACTACTTAAACAATCCTGCAAGCAATTTGAAAGCAGAGCGTTGTCGCTTTTTGGGTTGACTTCATGCCATTTTATGGCTGCTTCACGAGTTATTTTGAGCTACAATCCAGCCCAACACCAAAACCACAGTAATTACAAGCTCTGTATGGATGTTTGGACAGGAGTGGCGTAGTGCCTTGGATCTCAAACTGAACGAAGATGAAGGCAAGGCAGGGTTGCACATGGACCAGATTTGTGCGTGTGTGTGTTTTTTTTCTTTGGCAAATGGAAAATGGAAAAGCTTCGGGTTTGAACCCTTGTCAAGCTGCCGAGTCAGAACCAGCCACATTGCGTGCTGCTCTAATGTGGGAAAGACATCATGCCTTCTATAGGCCACACAGATTGATCCATTACTGCTGCAAGTTATCTGATGCTTTGCCATTTCTTTCATTCATATATTTAACTTATTAAGAAATGCTTCTGAGTTTTTGCTGCATTTGGTCTCCCGGGGTTTCCGCCATAATTCCAGCTTCGCTCTGGTGAGATCTATACAGCTAGCTCCAAATTACAGCCTTGCTGTGCAGAAAGACGTTTACGTTCGTTTGAATTATGTATGAACTTATATGGAAGTGAGGTCATTTTAAAAACAAGCCTCTTTCATAAATGCAGTGCTCAGTCTCTTTTAAAAAAAATTTTAAAAACCTTTCGCAATTCCATTTTCAGTGCCGCGATGACCAGAATGTCAACCAAAGACACACTGCAAGTGGTTCCAAAAATCCCTATTGTGGTTCAATATGATATGAACCCCCATATAGCTCACAATGTGTGTGTCACTTTTCTATCCACAGGCGTTAATCTTTGGCTTTACTCACTTCCATGGTTCTTCAATGATGTAAGGCAGCAGAGTGGCTTATTGGTAATCGCTCATACCGCAAGGGCTGGGCGTTCAAATCTTGAAATCCTGGTCTGTGTCCTTGAAGACTGCATGTTCTACGCAGGTTTTCTTTTTGTAGTCCAGTTTCCTTCCAAAGACTTGTTGTGTTTCCTGACTGGCGTTTCTAAAATGCCCCTTCCATTTGTCATATTTTTTTTCTCTTTGATTACTTTACTCTTAATGATAAGGCCACTTCCTATAATCCATCAATCATCTTTCCACCTTCCTCATTCTACACTATTACTCAATGGATTCTTGAGTGCATGTGCTTGTGCCCTGTGATAATTCGGCACCTCATCGTGTGTGTACCCCATCTTGTGCCCTAAGTTCATTGTTCCTACTGTATGTCACTCCAATAGCCTCTTCTTGCTCAAGTTGCTTGTGTGATCTCTAGCAAAACCTAGAGGTTTAGTCTAGATTTAAGCCAGTCAAGGTAAACAAATAGATAAAGATCATTACTGGTGGCTAACCAAAAAAGAGCAAATTGAATCCATACCCTATTTTAGATACTTTGGATGAAGGAAATGAAAAAAGATAAAATGCTGGATTCCAGTAAGCCCATGCTTATTTAATATCCTATACATATTCAATTCTTCTGAGGATGGAAATCAAATCCACAAGGTGTGCTCCCGTCTTGTGCTGAGGTTTCTAGGGATGGGCTGTATCCATAGCAACTAAGGATCAAAAGACTAGACTGAACACAAAAACCTGTAGTAAAAGCCTGTCCTGTGTCCACCCCTTGTCCATCTACTGTACATTCCACTGCTTTGTTAGGCAAAACATTTGCATTATGATTGGCGGCATCTTTAATGCAAGATCTACAGCTCCACTCAAACGTTTGGACACAGGTTTGGATTTATTTACAGTAATTCATATGGAATTAAGTAAGAGCACCAACCACAATAGTCAGGTGTCATTTTAAGACATGAAGGAAATAAAGATAAATTTAAAAAAAACATAAAAAAACATAAAGGCTGTTCTGGAACAATTTATGCAAGAACAGTATTGTCAAGGTTGCAGAACCCATCAAGCACCATGATGAAAGTGGCTCTCATGAAGACCTTCCCAGGAAAACAAGACCAAAACTTACCTCTGCTGCAGAGGAGAAGTTAACTTAGAGTTACCAGTCTCAGAAATCACCAATTAACAGGAACTCATATTTGAGCCGTTATGAAGGCTATACAGAGCATAAGTAGCAGACTGTTCAAAGGAGATTGTTGCATATTTTGGACGCCTTCAGCATTGCTTTACAATGTAGAAAGAAATAAAAATCAGGACAGATCATGGAATTAGAAGACACATCCAAGATTTTGACTGGTGAAACTGAAGGTCCTGAAGTCACTGCAGGGCAGGCTTTCCCCCCCCCCACCCCCCGACTGTCTTATGAATGACAGACTTTACCAAATAGGTTTCCATTTCGACGTATTTGATGATTTGTCTACATCCATGCACTGTGAAACCAAATCGGACCAAATCCGAAATGATACAAACCTATCAATTTGATCCTGATTCCGTTTTAACTGTGTCTAATAGCTAAGACAGCATCCTATTAGTATCCCTGTTGGTTCTCTCCTTGACAACCACATGTCATGACTCTGAAATAGCCAGTTTTGTAACACTATGAAAAGTTCGTATCTGTCGCTCAGCTTTGTGCTCTTCTGCCACACACAGCATCATGAATCAGGCCTAGCTCCATAAGGGTTAGAAAAGCGTGGGAAGTAGGCTAGAATGATGTGCTCATTACCCACCGTCTCTCCGTCTTCCAGGAGGTTTCGGTTTTTACTCTGTTCTGTTTACCGTACGTCTCTCGAACTCTGCGTGTATTATTCTCTTTCTACGGCCCGTCCCTACAGAAGATGTTCCTGAAATAATGTACTTGTCCTCGATCTGAACACCCAAGATGTTTGCCTGCGTGCATGAGGTCACAGAAATCCAGAGCTATCTCCTCAAAGTAGGACAAGCTTCAATGTCTGCATTTCAGCCAGAAGATAAGGGAAATGAGAATGATTAATCCTATCAAGTCATGTTGTTATTTTCCTGTTACTGTAGATCCAGAAATGTGAGTACATTTCTTTTGACACACCTAATATGGAAAGGAAAAAAAACAACAACCCTTCTTTTCACCAGCTGTGACGGCGTTTCTCTCTGGTGCATTATCCCTAAGAGACGCATCTATCCTGGGCTGAAAAGAAGGCTTATCGATTTCATGTTTGTTACTTGTCTAAATGGCGTAGCCCTTTTGCCTTTCTTCTGCATTTTTTCCACCTTCCGTTCCTCCTCTTTTCCTTTCTGTTTGATTACTTTGCTCGGCACTAAGTCTTACCCACTTCCTGTTAACCGTCAATCATCGCTTCTGCCTTCCTCGTTCCACAGCCGCTACGAATAATTAGAAGTAAAATCCAGTGGAAAGCATGTGAAAGGATGTGAGAGTTGCACATAAAAAATAAAAATAAATTTTAAAAAAGCATTTCTGTTTGAGCCTCTGGCATGAAGATGACAGTAGGCTACTATTCACAGCATGCTATAATGCGTGCATGTGTCTGTGGAAGTGGCAGATAGAGTGCGAGATGCTGGAACCTCTTTGGGAGGATAAGGAATGCTCTTGATTGCCCTGCTGCCGATGAGACCAGATGGTACTCTCATTAAAGAATTTACTGTAAAGCCTGGCACGTAACCCATGGGATCATTCATGCCACGCCATGCCAAAAGTCCAAAAGATCACGGCGACTGTGGAATGACATGAATTATTCAGCGGATACTTACTCAAAACATGACTTTTTTTTTTTTTTTTGTTCAGTGCCGTGGCTTGGTCGTGGCAATTCCATCTGACCTTTTCGATGAAACGTAGAGCACATTGCCATGAAAATTACACTCAACTTCTTCTGTTGTCCCAAAAAAAATATGTAAATATATTCGAAGAGGAAAAAAATGTCATAAATGTGTCATAATTGTGCAATGACCTCCCAAACCCCAGCATTCTCTTTACACGTATTGCTGATGACTTAATTAACATTTGGAGTGGATCCTGCGGTTTTGCTTGTCCCGGTGAAGATGCAGAAATCCAAACGTACAAGAAGAAAGACATCTTTCCTATTTATTTTCCCTTTTAAACACAATTACAAAACCCGAGTATCAGGTACACGATTCTGAGCTTGTACTTTATATTCTAGAAATCACATCCATACATGCTTTTTTCCCAAATTTAGTCTCCTGTTAAAATGATAATAACCTCTAGCGTTCTCTGATAGCTTTTCACTAGGTTTTGGAGTGTGGCAAACTTGAACGGGCAACTTGTGGCCACTAGGACGTTAGTGATTTGGGTTTGTGACGTCGGGCAATTCCAGTTCATCTGGACATTAAGCTGTGGTGTATTCAGTTTGTCTGTGTGTAAAAGACATCCAATGGAGATGTGAATATTAACCCAATTCCTCAATCATTCTCTACACCATTTATCCTGTCGAGGGTTGTTTTAGGTTTGGGTGCTGTACTCAGGGCACAACTTGGACAGGGTGCCAGTCCATCACAAGGCACAAGTATGCACACACTCATTAACTTACTTACTCACTCACTCACTCCAGGCAATTTGGAAGGGCCAATTAACCTGCCCAAGGGAGAACTGAACCCTTCGCCATCAATTTATTTATTGATTTTTATTTATTTACTGATTATATGCAATTTAATCATGCAGCTTGAAAAATCTAATTTGGTTAGTGTCCTAATTTGGAGTGCCATTCTTACAGCACTACTGTGCACACTAATAAATCCAGTTACTGTAGTAACGATCTTTACAGCTATTCTCAACCAGAGTGCATTCATGATATGAAATGAGTTGGATTGCAGATCGTTATATACATCTTAAATAAACATCTCATCTTCTACTTGTTCAGCTGACGTTTTTTTAGCTAATAAATAAATAAATAAGTAAATAGCCTGGACATGACATCTGCTTGCCCCGGGTGCCCGGGAACTGATTTCTCCATCTGTCTTAGTAATCAATTATCTCCGTGTGTTCTATGCAAGGACTGCCTAAAACACACTTTGTGCAAGATCCTTGCAACAACACATGTATTCCTGCCACAAAAATACTTAAAAAAAATTGTGCTTTTTTTATTTTGTGCTCCGCTCCAAACCCAAAGGTGGTTTTTGCTTGGCTTTTAACACCTGCGTGAGATTGTTAGCGACAAGAACCAGTGGTGTAGTCCACTGCTGATGTGTTTGTGCAGCCAGAATCGACACTGCAATATTTGTTACTTGACCTGAATTACAAAGTAGCGCATAGATTTTCATAGTTTAATAGATATTAATTCAACTTATGTTTTATTCTTTCATAGTCGCAGTGGAACTAGAGACAGTCCCAGGAACACTGTGTGCAAACGCCGTGGATGCATCTTGCACAAAAAAAATAATCGTTTTAGAATATTTGGCATGTTTTGGGGAGGTACGAGAAAATCAGAGAACCTCGAGGACAACTCCATGTGATAACTCCACACAGATGGTTATAGAGCCTCAAAAGCCGCAAAGTTGTGAAGTGAGTGCATTATGAATGCTTTTGAACTGTCGTGATTTTTGTTAGCGAGAGCTTGAAATTAAAAATCATTAGTGTGTATTTTCCATCTGGTGGTTGTTGACAAAACCGAATGCCCTTTCGTCAGTAATTTAATCATAGCCGGTACAATCTGGTTCAGATAAAAGAATGATCTTATAATAATAAAAAAATTCCTTCCATTTTTAACTTACAAACTGTTCCAAAAGACGATCAGCTGAAATCTGATATTAGTGTTCTTGAATTTGGTCACACAATTGATTTAAATAATTCTTATAAAGCTCAAAATGAAAATATTTTTAAAAACCCTCAAGATCGAGATAATCAGGCGCCATTAATCACTGCTTATCCGGCCCACCTGCGACCAGGTGATCAGCTTCAAAAGCCCAATCATCAGGAGGCCATGTGCTCCCATTTCCAGCTACTTAACACCAATCAGTGGGGATAGCAGATACTACACCATCTGTCTCTCAATTAATAGCCTCTTGCCCCTTATGCGCCCCGCCGACCACCAGGTGCAACCATGCCAAATCCCCTTAATGGCCTTAATCAAAGTGTCAAAAAAATCCTGCTGCCTTGAGGACTCCTCAGGAAAGCAAGCAGATCCTCAGGGTGCTGAGCAAAACCCGGGGGAGACCTTTGACAGAGAGCCGTACCTCAGATGATGAAAATGAGCGAGTACAGCATCTGCACTTAAAATCACAATTGCTGCACTGCAGCCACGAGTTCACTTTTAAAACTACCTCAGGGCTTTAAAGAGGTCAGACTATTTGCGGTGGCTCTCGTTAGTCCAGGTGTACACTCAGGAAGCACCTATAGATATAGGTACTGTACCACGGTCCACAACCAATCATCTACAAGAGCCTACTTTTATCCTGGCAAGGCGCGCAAGCAAATGAAAATAATCTAAGGTTTCTTATTTAAGTGAGGCTTGACGATATGAACAGAGAACGAAGGTATCTTGCTGAATGCACACTTTGAACAGCTTACTAACGGAAGTCCGCATTAAACAGAAAAAAAGTAAGCGCATATTGCAAATGCAAACCCGGTCTATTATGGCTGGAATTGAAAAGTCTTTCCTGCTTTGATAGAAAATGAACTCTTCTTTCACTGAAGATTAGGTGATATTGAGTCTTTTTAAACAACGAACCGAACTAATTAGGGAAGCGGATTTTCTGTGTTTGCTGAGAGACAAAATTAAACTGCTTCATTGTTGTGTATCAGGTATTTAAAAAAATACATGGGGAAAAAGGTTTAGATTAGATTTTGTGCTTTACAAATGCTTCAGGGTTTTTTTTTTTCATCTCTGGGATTTTCATTCAATTGCCTTTTTTTCTGCCTGGCTGGAAGTCGTAATTAGACACTTAGTCAAGCCAATATGTTGGAAGCAAGTGTGTACTTAAACCTGTAGAGAGTTTATATGTAAAAAACACCATACTGACAGTCTAACAACTGTGATACAATAGAAGAGGCATTAAAAACACAGTGATTCTTTAAAATTGAAACTTACAAAGCACAAAACAAAAATGTAGTTATATCGGGATGCTCATAACCAATATATTGAGCAAGAATTATGCTTTGGGATGCAAAAAGTTGCACACACACACACACACACACACACACACGGTATAATCATACCTCTTGAATGTGCTGCGATCTGAATTGTACAAGCAGTGCAACCTTAAACAACCTTAACCATAAGGTAATATAGACTTTAATATGCAACAAGTATATTTGAATACATACAACAGTAACACTCACTCACTTATCGTCCATACCGCTTTATTCTTTATATAGGGTCACAGGGGGCCTGGAGCCTATCCCAGGAGACTATCAAGGTACACCCTTAATGGGGTGCCAATCTATTGTAGAGTTCACACAAACTGTACACACAGGCAATTTGGGAACGGCATTCTAATCTAATCTATATGGCTTGGACTGTGGGAGGAAACCAAAGTGCCTGGAGGACATCCACCAAGCACGGGGAGAACATCCAATCTCCATGCATACAGATACGAGGTGGGCATCGAACCCGGACAATGGAGGTGCAAGGCGACAGTGCTAACCACTAAATCACCATGCCGATATGTAAAAGAAAAAGAAAAAAACTATCCAGTGAAGTTGCATTTAAGAAGCTGAAAGTGATTTGAAGTGGATGTGGATGTGTTTGCAACCTACAGTAAGCTGGTCTTTGGAATGGCATGCACCCGTGAAGTCGATATGGGAATAGAAATAAGTGTTAAATGAGTAAATGATTAAATTAGACAAGGAGAAATTGGGGGCTTATACATTGGGTTGATTTTACTATAAATCAGGCACAAAGTGCAACTTACAGTAGGGGGGAAAATGCTATATCAAAGAAAATTACAATAAAGAAAAGTAATGCATGCAACCTGATCCTTTATTATTGAAATTTATTTTCCAGTTGGTTTTGTGGTTTAAAAAAATAATAATAATCTGGCAACCTTCCCAACAGGTTTTTAACAAGTCGTCTCTCTTTCTCTCTCCCTCTCTGTGCAGCCTGCATGAGAAACCAATTAGTCAATTAAAATAAGTTATTAAATAAATAAAGCTCTTACCACCCCCATGTCCATCTGCTCGGTTGTGAGGGATGGAGCAGCGCGAGCCTGCGACGCCAACCACAGGATAGGCACGAGGAGCATCGCGAGATGATGCACAATCCACACAGTCCACTTGCGAAATGAACTGAAAGAATACATATCCACCCAGACCTGTTCACATACACATCCAGAGCCCTGGTGTGCACGCTACACACACACACTGGATTAAATGTGCATTACGAGCCCTTTTGGTCTGAACTACCTGACTGTGGCGCGCGGACACGTGAAGCACATATCACGCGACGCTGAGCAGACAGAGAGCACAAAACAATCCATATCCGACAGAATGTATTCTTTTCAGGGTATGTCCTGGGCTTTCAGGAGTGCACAGGAAGTCTCTCCGGATGAACAT
Organism: Clarias magur; assembly: GCA_013621035.1. Taxonomy (NCBI): domain Eukaryota; kingdom Metazoa; phylum Chordata; class Actinopteri; order Siluriformes; family Clariidae; genus Clarias; species Clarias magur. The sequence goes on along the minus strand of QNUK01000229.1, from coordinate 1,092,683 downwards.
GAAGGATTCTCAGTGCTGTTCGTCTCTACAAGCTACTTTTACGGATGTTAAACGAGACGCAGCTGCGCCCGAGCTCCGTCTCCTGCGCGCGCATAGAGTGAGTGCTGCGCGCTCAGAGGGATCAGAGGCGCACACATACACACACACACCGCACGCGCGCGCGTGCTCTCTCTCTCTCTCTCTCTCTCTCACTCACTCACTCACTCACATGCTCGCGCGTCTATGTGGGCACGGTTTATTTTCTGGGTATATTTGACCGTTTTGATCGTGTCGAGACATTTGCCTTGACACACAACGTAAACTGCTTTGTGTGACACATACATACACACGTACATTTTAAAGCTACAGTTTTTTTTTTTTTTTAGTTTTTTTTTTTTTTAAAGCAGGTGTCTCCACGAAGTCACTTACATGTCCCCACAAAAACTGGGTACTACATACAAAAACTTTTACTTGTTATCCTCCAGAAGATTAAACCACTTTCTATTTTTGTTAGAGAGAGAGAGATTTTCCTATGAGGGAATGTCCCCACATCTTATCACTTGAAAGGATTAAAGCCCGTTTTATTAGTTTTTTTTTTCTTTTTAAAGAAAGAGAGTTTTCCTTATCTTTATGGGGACCAGCCAAATGTCCCCACAAAATTACTCATAATGTCCCAAGACAAAAAAAAAAAAAAAAAAAAAACATACAAACATAAGATGGGTCCTACATACAAACACTGTCACTTTTTATCCTTGAGATGATGAAACTACTTTTTTTTAGAGCGAGCGAGAGAGAGAGATTTCCTTATGAGGACAAGCCAAATGCCCCACAAAATCACTCACAATTTTCCAACAAAAAAACTGGGTCCTACATAAAAATCTTTTCACTTTTTATCCTTGAGATGATTAAACTATTTTTTTTTTTAGAGAAAGAAAGAGGACCAGCCAAATGTCCCCACAAAATCACTCACAATCACCCACAGAAAATAGGTCCTACATACAAACTTCCACTTATTATTCATGAAAGGACATAACATTGACATTATGTTATTGCAGCCAATTAATGTTATGCTACACCAAAATTCAAAGAGAGAGAGAGAGAGAGAGAGAGAGAGAGAGAGAGGGAGATTTCCTTATGGGGACCAGCCAAATGTTGCCACAATAAACAAAAACAAGTTGCACATACGAACACTTTCACTTATTATCCTTGAGATGATTAAACCACTAACATTATATTATCGCAGTTAATTTATGTTATTATACACAAAGGTTCTGAGAGTGTGAGAAAGAGAGGGAGTTTTCCTTTGGGGACGAGACAAATGTCCCCCCCAAAGTCGCTCACAATGTCTCCACACAAAACTGTGTCCCACATATAAACACTGATTATGCATGTGTTTGTGCACAGTATATTTTTGAAAAATGTCCCCCTAAGACATTCTCTTATTGGCCATTTTTTTACTTGTTGCAATACATAAAACATAATTCTAATAGTCATATCACTGTGAGGGCCTCACAAGGTAAGTAGAACAAAGCGTGAGTGTGTGTGAAGCATCACAATGAGGAGACACCATTGCTTGTAAGTCAAGCCTTAAATTTGCTCTGAGAAAGGGAAAAACCAGATGTCTCCTCTCATCAAGGTTAGATCTATTACCAGGAAGGTCACTAGCAGGGCAGGCTACAGTGAAATCGGCTACTTAAGGCTCAAAGTGGAGGGAAAACTCAAGGGCCCTGGACTACGCAATGTATACAATTACTAACTGTGCCAAATCATTGCTTTGTGCATATGACTTAACCCAATTTATCACTGCGGGTGTTGGACCATTTTCAGGACAGCAGTGACACTGACCTGGTAGGCGGTACTTTTCCTGTTACAGTACAAGTGTGTCAGGTGCAGAACCATTGCTGCAGTGTTGGGGGACGTTATTAAGTAACGAAGTAACTAATTACATTACAAAAATTACTGTCATTAATAGGACAACGTTCACACACACACACACACACACACACACACACACACACACACACACACACACACACACACACACACACACACACACTAACGGAATGACTGCTGTCTGGCTCATAGATTACATAAATTGTCTGAATAACGGATTACATTTAAATATAACTAGATAACTGAGTACTTAAATAGCAGACCTAACGCTTTTGATTACTCGTTACATCAAAAAACTAATCCAAGTACTCTACACCCAACATTGATAACCTGTATACTGGTTACACACAATGGCTTTGTTGGTCTTTTTGTAGTGGGTTCTTTTTTTTCTTTTTTTTTTTTTAAATAAGAAATGTTCTGTTTATTTCTCAAAGGCAGAGTATCAGACAGGGAACGATAAAGAGCCAATACAATAAAATAAATGAAGGAAGATTAAATCATGAGGGAAACCAGGCAGGATAATATATTAATAGCTTGCTGTTCGGAGTTTCAGTTACCCAATTCTTCTAGTTTTTGTTCTGGATCAAATTTTTGGCTGCAGAATGTAAGGAGGCACAGTGGCATAGTGGTTATATCACCTCCAGGGTCAAAGGTTGGACTCCTGCCTGGGTTCTGTGTGCGTGGACTTTGCATGTTCTCTCTGTGCTTGGTGGGTTTCCTCCGGATACTCCAGTTTCTTCTCACAGTCCAAACATATGCATATTAGGCTAATTGCCATTCCAAATTTGCCTGTAGTGTGTGTGTGCGCCCTGTGATCGATTGGCACTCTGTTCAAGATGTAGCCCATCTTGTGCCCAAAACCACCTAGGATAGGCTCCAGGCCCCTCCTGTCCTTGTATAGTATAGTTCACTTTAGAAGACAACAAATAGTTAATTGTTAAAATAAATAAATGAATAAATAAAATAAATAGATAAATAAATAAATAAAGGGAACATTTAGTCCCGGTTTGACTTGAACTGCACACACATACGAGATGCACTCAAGTCAAAACTAAGACTAAGTGTTCTCTTTATTTTTTTAGTTTATGTATTTTATTTTATGTTTTTTTTTTGAGCAGTAGAGGTTAGGATCCTTGCAGACTTTGTTTTCATATATATAAATTCCACTTGTACACCTGTACTTTCAAGCGTATAGCCAATCAAATAATCATGTCACAGCAGAACAATGCATAAAATAATCTAGATTATTGGCTTCAAAATGAAGCATAATCCTTTTCAAGCTAATTTTAACAATGGACGAATATTTCAAATAGTCAGGCGTGTGAGATTCACCATTATCTTTTATTTTTAAATAAAATCCATTATAAGCTTCCACGAGCCAGAATTTAATACCTTTGTGTTAATTTCCAGTAGTGACAGTTTATCTAATGAATACTATGACAGACACACAAAATTACCACCTGTCTTTGAGGACAGAAAAGCTGGAACAGTTGCCGCAGATGAAGAAAAATGACCGGCTGACATCCCAGGATGCCAAATTATACCCAGACGACAGAGAGCCGATATGATTTCAAACTGTCCTAATGAAGATCGGCATCCTGGGATGTATAGTAGAGAAGATATGCAGAAGCAAAGAGATTAATGGTTGCATAAAAGCAATGATAGTTGGCTCAGGAGAGGTATGAGCTAGGAGTGCTGGCGTCGCACACTTCATCGCTTCGCTGGTGAAGATTGCAGCCTAATCAATGCACACTCATGCTTGATCTGAGCATCCTTCGGGGGGAAAAAAAAGGAAAAGTTCAGCGACATCACTATTATTTTCTTTTTCGGGATCTAATTCAAAAAGATTATGCCCATTTCCTCTGCCATTAGAAACCTCAGATCTGATGTATTGGTGGACTATGTAGATGTTAGCAAAGTAAACATAGTTTAGAAGCAAGGTTTGCCGAGCAAGCCTGCTCTGATGAAAATTCATTTCAGCCACATCATTTTTTCATAGATTGTCTGCAGGAAACTTTCATCTTATGTTTCTTTGTAGTGATGGAAATGTAGCAGATGACATGTCTGATGTTGCATGCTGTGAAAGCAGTAATTATTTATCATGATATGTCTAAGCGATGAAAAAGTATATACTTCTCATGCTCAAAAAAACATCTTATCAGTATGCTAAAAAGTCAAAATATTACATGGCTGAGATGAGGTTACGGGATAAATATTCAGAACCGGATGAATAATTTCTACTGTCTACCAGATATCCTGGGTTGCTCTATGCTAAACCAAAAGACATGATAATCACAGAGCCTTGTTCTAAGATTTTAAGGGCACTGTATGATATGCAAAGAATTTGACATACAGTATGAGAAGCATGCAGTTATGGTGAAATAGTAAACAATGGGTTGGCATGCTGTAATTACTTTTCAATAATGGCACATTGTGATTCTTCTTATTCAGCAGCAATTTCTGTATTTCTAAAAAAAATAATTTAAAAAATTGACGTGGGACTTTTTACAATGGGTATTCAAGTCAAACTGGGACTTTGTGTATGATGACATTCTTGTGAATGAAGGCATGAAACCGATGGATATTAATAGTAGATGTCAAGCACAGTACGGTGATGAGACTCTTAGATGAAGTAAGACATTTGAATGATGTAAAAGTTATAAAGGAGATCAAAGTGACTCAGAGCTCACTGCCCTTTTTTCCTATGAACCCTTACTCCTTGAAAACTAATAGCCAACTTATAGAAAAGATGCATGTGTCTGTGCGAACTGTACACACACATGCACAAACACCACTTGCAGTTCACAGGAATTCAGCTTGGAGTTATTGCCACAATCCCTTGGAGAGTTCTGACTTTGCCCCAAACCATTTCCACATGTTTGGGCCATTAAAGGAGTTCCTGGGAGGCCGGACATGAAACCCACAGTCTGATCGTTTGCTTTGGTGTAACGAGAACATCTTTTTATCTTAATAAAACACTAATGAAGTGCATTAGTGTAGCAGGGGATTATATTGGGAAATAAACAGCCTTCATATTTTGGCATAATAAATGTGATGATCTTTTGGCTAATAAGACAACACAATTTTTTTTTGTCTAATTAGCTACATACTAGTCCCTCAATCCTGAAAATTCTCTTGGAAATTATTAGCCTCCTCACAGAAAACTCCCCTAAATCAACAGTTAAACATGATTTTTATTCTGTTTATGTGAGCATTTGCCACTGAGATTCATGAATAAGTTGTTAGCAGACTTGTACTCTTGTTATGGTAATTGAGGGCATAGTTCACTGTAACCACAATCTTCTTTTAAAAGATATTATTGACATATTTTATTTATTAAAAAACATCAATAAGCTTTACCTTTACTTTTTGAAAAAAGTTACATAATAAAAACATTAATCCATTTAACCCCAGAAAATTGTAAGACAATTAAAAAGCAATATGTGGATATTCTAAATAGAGTGTAGAGTGTAAATAGATGTAGTCTGAAAGAGAACTATTCTTCAACAGAAATGACAAAAAATGAGATATATTAAATATATATATAAAAATGAAATATATAAACATATTAAAATAATTTTATAAATATATGCAAATATACAGTAAGTGAATGAAATAAATATTAGTGGATAGACTAGTGCAAATTGTGACAATTATATTTTAAAACCCTAACAATATTAAGGCGTCCGACTGAAACTTTACACTTTACACAGAAATCAAATGCTCAGTCTGCTGTAGACAGTGGACTACGGACTACGACAGTCCAATTTTAGTGTGCATGTTTTGCAATTGGCTAATTAGTGAGCATTCTCTTAATTTAATACTAGCATTACTACCAATCGTTGTAATAAAATTGTGTTTTATAATCTAGCGGTCGATTTAAGACACACCCACAGTTTGACGCATGGGCAGTACTCAGGTTTTGGCGCAGGACTGGCAAAGTTCCATTAAATTCGGCCCAGCCAGTTTTGCAGGATGCTGTGACAAAATCTGTCTGGACAGACATTTTCTGAGACTGGTTTTAGTTCTCCAATGGATGAAACGTACTGTAAATATGTAATTAAAAGAGCGAGCTCTGACCAATGTACATATAAAACCTCTCTTTTATTTATACAGATAAGGTGCATAATTAAAGTGTTGTTCTCTTCAGCATAGCTCTTATGGTTCAATGTCAACTGTACTTTCACCGGATTACTTAATTACCTTCACGTGAGACATTTTCTTGATGCTACCTGTGGTCAATATGTTTTGTACTCTACTCTTTCCAGTAACTGCAGCGTGTTAGACATGTTAAAAGGAATGCATTAATATAAGCCTGGTTGCTGAACAATACCTGATTAACAACCTTTTTGAGCAATCCGAATAGAGAGTTTAATATCATTGTGGTATTATTGTGGATGAAGCTCAAAAATATCTCAAATAACTGCAATTTTAAAAAATGTATTAAAAATATGTGTGCTATTTCTGCTTCGTAGAACTATTTATCCACAGCTGTTAGAAACATATACATGAGTGCAAGCACACGCACACACACACACACACATATATAAACAGGAAGGGGATTAAGGATTCTTGAATGTGCACTCGAAAAAACCTCAACAGCTCTCTGTGGAAAACCAAAGAAAACAGAGGTGAAAATGTAGGTTAAATCTAACAGACAATTTCCTATAGAAGAAAGATAAAAACCCCAGTGCAATTATTTTAAAAAGGTAAGGTTTTAACACTCCGATAAAAGCGTATTTTTATTTTTTTTTAAGGCTGTAAAGACGGAGAGGTTCAGTCTGCACAAACAAGCGAACAATCATAAAACTATTATGTGATTACCGGAAAAATGCATATGACTTGGCATGCTCCTTAAACATTTCAAAAGAAATGACAGAGCTGGATAGTCTTCTAAAGAAAGGATCAAAACTGGTATATCACACCTGCCAACAAGTAATGTGTCTTTATTATTTTTATTATTAATTAATTATTATTTTTTTAATATGCTGTAATTATTATAAACATTGTTGACTAATTGATCATTACATTTTGCTGTAGTTATGGAAGTGTTGGAGAACTGGTCTCACTATTTATCTGCAGAACTCAATAATCAACATATGGAAACTAAGCAGCCCTAGAGCTCCACACACACAGCTGTTTTTTTTTTTTTTTTTTTGGACCAAAATGTTTAGCGAAGTTCTTAAAGAATGTCAAGAAGAACATTGCATCCTTTAAACAATATAAAAAAAAAAGTCTGTTTTTGTGATTGATAAAGAACATAAAGATGGTCATCATGATACACATTTAGAATGAATATCAGCATCTATTGTACAAACAGTAGAACAATGAGAACATCAGACTCCATCAAGAACTTTAAAATGTACAAAAACAAAAAGAACAACAGAATACAGAAAGAACATCAACAGGAACATTAAAATCTACAAAAAAGATCAACATTAATGTCAGTATCCATATGGAACATCACTCGAAGGACATCGGAGTCCACGATGAACATCACTAAGACCAAGACCAACAACAACCATCAAACAGAACCATCAAAAGAGAAACCTTAAAGACAATCAACAAGAACATTATCAAGTCAACAGAATCCTTATGTCCTTATGTCCTTTTAGCTGACGGGAGTCCGGGGAGGGCCACCAGATGCACAGCTTTGGAGAACCGATCTATGATGTTCAGAATGGTGTTTTTTCCCTCGGCGACCGAAAGGCCCGTGATGAAGTCGAGGGCAATGTGCGTCCAGGGCCGACGGGGGACGGGGAGTGGTTGGAGCTGCCCGGCTGTTGGTTGGTTGGTGCTCGTTGCCCTGGCGCACACTGGGCACGCCTGGACGAACTCTTTGATGTCCTTCATCATTATGGGCCACCAAAAGGCATGCTGTATGAATGTTTGGGTGCGCCCCATTTGGGTGGCCGGAGAATGGAGTGGAGTGGCCCCATTGGAGGACCTCGCTTCTTAGGGCGTGGGGGACGTAGAGTCGTCCAGGTGGCACACCTGCCGGTCCGGTCTCCGTGGCCTGTGCCTGGCGGACCCTCGTCTCCAAATCCCAACAGAGTGGTGCGATGATTTTAGATGGTGGGAGAACAGGTGCGGGGTCCGCCCGGGGGCCATCTTCCTCATGTTGTCGGGATCTTCGACCCCGGACGGTAAGACAGATAGAAATGATATTGTTCAAAGAACAGTGCCCACCGCGCCTGTCTTGGATTAAGCTGTTTCAAACTCCGGATAGTGATTAGATTTTGGTGATCGGTCCAGACGATGAATGGCTCTCCGGCGCCCTGGAGCCAGTGTCGCCATTCCTCCAAAGCCCACTTTATGGCCATCAGCTCGCGGTCCCCTACTCCGTATCACTGCTGAGTGGGATAAAATTTTTTGGAGAAGAAGCTACAAGGGTGTAGCTTCTGATCTGGACCTCACTGGGAGAGAACCGCGAAGGGTGAAGGAGAATCGGAGCAGTGGTGAATCGGTGGCAGAGTTCATGAAATGCAGAGATGGCAGCAGAGTTAAGGTGAAAGTGATGTGAAGATGGTCAGGTCAGGGCGGTTAAGGGAGCTGCAACTATACTGTAGTCCCGGATAAAGCGACGATAGAAATTAGCAAACCCGAGAAACCTTTGAAGTTGGTTTCTTCCACTCATCACCCTCTCTGATGCGCACCAAGTTGTAGGCGCTCCGGAGGTCCAACTTTGTGAAAATGGTGGCACCAGAGAGGGCGTTCAGGGCAGAGCTGGTAAGAGGCAGAGGATGACGATTCTTGACTGTGATGTTGTTAAGCCCCCGATAGTCGACACAGGGGTGTAAATCACCATCCCCCTTCTTCACAAAGAAGAACCTCGCAGCGGCAGGCGAAGAGGAGGGCGGGATGGTACCTTGGCGGAGGGCGTTGGAAACATATTCCTCCATCGCCTGCGGCGGTGGAGAGTGAGTAGAGATGGCCGCGAGGAGGGATGGAACCAGGCTGAAGGTCGATCGCCAGGTCGTAAGGGCGATGAGGAGGCAGGTGGGTGGCGCGTCGCTTACAGAATACTTCAGCCAGGTCCCAATAGGTGGCCGGGATGGCGTTGGTGTTGACATTGGGGGCCTCGGACTCCCTAGAACACGTCCCAGCCGGAGCCTGTAGGCAAAGCTCGGTACAAGCCGGCCTCCATTGAAGGATCCAATTCTGTGTCCAGGAGATGAGCGGGTCGTGCTGAAGGAGCCAAGGCTGTCCAAGGATGATGGGAGAGGAGGAAATGGAGGTGAGGTAGAATTGGATCTGCTCCTGATGTTTGTTGATTGTGACGGTGATCGGTTGGGTCTGGGAGGTGATGAGACTGGAGGAGAGGGGTCGACCATCTACAGAGGTGATCCGAACCGGCTGGGATAACGCTTCGACTTCCACCCCCAGTTTCTTGGTGTAATAAGAGTCAATGAAGTTACCTGCAGCACCAGAATTGATGAACGCGGTACTTCTGCCCCATATGTGACTAAACTGGAGGTGTACCTGAACCATGAGGCGAGAGACGCTGGGTGTGGTGGCAGAGAGATGGAGGGAGCCCGGTGAACTGTTCCCAGGGTTCACCGGCCCTGGCCATTTCCCGGGCGAAGAGGGCATATGGCTCTATGATGTGCCGCCGACCCACTTTAGGCGCAGAGTCCCTCCCTGAAGCGTCGTTCTCGCTATGCAGCGTTCAAAGAGGCGCGTCCTAATTGCATGGGTTCCCTGGCTCCTGTGTCAACCACGGCGGGAGGTGGAGATTCGACGGGTGCCATGGCGGTGGTGTTGAAAGCTGGTGGTCGGGGCGTGGAGTGAGAGAAAGATGGCGTGATGAGTGGCAGGGTCTGGGGGGCTGGCCTCGGACGGGAGAGCAGGCGCTGGTCAATCCGGAGGGCGAGTTGGATTAGTCCCTCCAGCGTGGTCGGAAGCTCCCGTTCGGCGAGTTCATCTTTAATACGTGAAGCCAGTTCCTCGTAGTAGGCCGTCCGGAGGGGCGGCGTCTCCCCAGGTGGTCTGTACGGCGAGAGTGCGAAAATCCGCTGTGTATCGGCTCACAGACGACCCTCCCTGCCACAGATGATACAATTTCATGTCGGTCTCCACCTCAGCAGCAGGATGTTCGAATGTGAGCTTTAGTTGACGGGTGAATTCTCCATATGAATAAGCAGTATCTGAATCTGATCGGAGAAACGCCGTGGCCCACTCAGCTGCCTGCCCGGATAGCAACGAGACGAGAAGCGCAACGCGCAGTCGGTCTGTGGAGTATCTGGTGGAATTGAACTCAAACACAAGATCCAACGCGGTTAGAAAAACACTGCATTTCCCATCTGTGCCATCCCACTTATCCGGTAGAGCTATAAACACATCAGAAGGGGGGGGGGGGAGGCGGCGCCGCAGCCGCTGCGACGGGCGTGGCAACAGCCGAATGAGCAGCCACCCCGCGGAGGGTTGTGTTCTCCTGCTGTAGCTCTGCCACCTCGCAGCGCAAGGCTGCAACGTCTTGGAGGTCCTTTTGGAGAGACGTGACTTCACCACGGAGCTTATTGATCAGTTCGGCATGCTGGTCAACCACATCACAGAGGCGAGCAAACTCCCCTGGGTTTACTGCTTTTGGCTCAGTCATTCTGTCACGAGCAACCGAGGGATAAACAGAAAAGCCTTAGCAGTTAGCCCATGTAGCGTGGATGGTAAACCCAAACGCGAAAGCAGCGCGAGTAGGCAGGATAACCACGCGATTAGTTTAAGAACTCTCTTACACGAAGAGCAAGGATCTACACAAATAAACCCGCGTTCTAGCAACACACACTCAATCAAAGAAGCAACCAGAATTGGTGAGTACTCACAGAATAGTCGGCGTAGCGTCAGCAAAGGCATGGGCAAACTCAATGACTGAGCAAAGTGAAGTGCCATTTTGTCTCCTTTTATGCTTCCTGAAAACCCGACCGTATTACTTCCGGGTCCCAGTGCAGGTCGCGTTACAAGTGTGCATGACACCTTAAAGAGTATTGACAAGAAGGTCAGATCCACAAAGATCAACCAGAATGTCAGAATCCATGAACAGCTACAACAAGACAAAAAAAAAAAAACACTGATAAGAAAATTTAAATCCACAACTTATACGAACAGGAATGTTCATGAAACTCAAACAAAGTACTCCAACAAGAATGCCAGAAGAACATTAGTTTCTACAAAGAATCTCAACAAGAACACATAATCCATAAACGACATTTCTTCATCTGAAAACCTGGGAAAGATATAAGTTATTTCTCTTTTTCCTCCTCAGTGACACCAGTGTGAAGCATGTACTCCATCTTGTCTTGTGTCCTTGAAAACAGCTCACAAAGCATAACAGGAAACAGCGTCAAAATTAAAACTACTTCTTACTGTAGCATTTAGACCTTGTAGGCTTATACACAATCAAAAATAAGGTTCTGTTTAAAAAAATAATAAAAAACTGAAGCTGAGAAATTAATCACCATTACAGAACTCTAAAGGCAAGTTGTCTAGTCTGATTGGATTTACACAGAGGTGGCATATTTACCTGACAGCAAATCAATGATGAAGTTCAACAAATCAAAGCTACCACACTGTCTCTCCAGAGACAAAAAACGTCTGGAAATAAACCTACTATCCCTTAGTACGCTCAGTCTGAATTAGTGCTCTTTATCTAAAAACAACAACAACAACAAAAACTTACTATTTCAGCGCACCATCTCTAATGCACAAGACTGTCTTTCATTTTGTTAACCATGAAGATTTTTCTTCCAAAACTAAAACAACAACAAAATTCTGACACTCACGTCTCAAATGAAGTTTGTAGTGTCCAGTTTCTTGGTAACATGAAATGTTGTAATAGCTTAGCCTGGTGGAGGAACAATTGTTATAGCTGCTATAATATGTGATAACAAGAACTTACTTGTCTTTCAGACATTTTAGAACATTAAATATAACTAAAAATGGTTTTAAAAAAGGCATAATTTTGGGATGTGCTTTTCGGAAGGGAACCTAATCAAAGGATAAAAGTGTAAGTGCAGACAGTGTCTCTACAGAACCACTTCAGTTGTTGGATAAATTGCAAGGTTTAGGAAAGGGAAATGTGATTAGAGAGGGGATAATAGCCAACCAGACCCTAATTTTTTCCACTTTCATCCTGGAGTTGCCACATCGGATCATTAGATCCGTAAGATGCATGCAGTGGCTGAGTTCTGTGGGATGTAGAGTTAAGGATCTTGCCCCGTGACCTAGCAGGGGCGAACCGGTATTGCTGGGGCTCAACACCGCAAATTAGAAATGCGTGCACACCACGATACTTCTTTCGCCAGAAAAAGCAAATAAAGAAAAATGCATTTCCCTTTTCAATATCAGAACTTTTACTCTTTCAAGGTGTAGCTGGGCTGGAAATTTTGCTGACACATGGCGACCCCAGGTCTTACCTACAAGACCTGGGGTCATTTTACAATTCAATGTCTCGTCTATTCTTAAACCATTAACACTTAAACCAGTTTTTCACCAAACAATGAATTCTCTGGCCTTTGCTGTAACAAGAGATATATTACTGAGAGGCCCAACTTCTTGCACCCTAAAATGCCATTCAGCCTACAACACATATACAGTAGATTTTAGACTGTGGGAACGAAGTCCACCAAGGGCATTGTCCAAGAACATACATTATAATTGGATTGGGGCATCTAAATTGCCTGTAATTTGCAAGTGTGTGTGAGTCTGTACAGTAGGTTGCAAGAGGTCGGGGGCCATAGAGAACACGCAAACCTCTCCTAAACAAACCAGAGGCAAGATCTAGAACCCTGACCATGGCGACGTGAGGCGACAGTGCAAACCACTAAGCCTCTGTGCCGCCCATTTCAATGTATAGGAGCTAAAAGAGGAAAGCTGTCCCAGACATGTAGCTGCAGCTGCTATAAGCTTTAAAAGCATGTGTCTCTGTTTTTCTTTTCATTCAGAAGAGCCTCCATTCACTTTCAAACCAATGCAGCGAAGACCAAAAGACACTTTATCTTAAAGTACCTAGCTCTCAAGCAATGTGTTTTTCCCCCCCTTTCTTTCCACGTAATACAACAGATTGAAAGAAGGCTATTGTTACTAAGCTGTCAGATGTCCTTTTAGTTTATCCAAACCATTCCAAAATGGACAGGAGTGGCAATATGAAGGCAGCAGGAGAGTGCCATTTGGTCATGGGGAGAATCATAATATCTGGACATGATCACTAACACCTAGGAAACACCAAGGAAAGGGTTTTATTTTGCTATATACAGTAGTATCTGCCAAAGGTACTGTAGGTTTTAAGAAGGGAATAAAAATACAACATGGCATGCTGTTGTGGGCAAATAATCCATGACAAAAGTTATTACTTTTCCAATAATGGCACATCCTGAAATGTTTCACTCGTCTTTAACTACAGCATCTTCTTAACAATATTGTTTCCGTTTGTATTAATGAACAACATGTAGTAATTTGAACTCATTATAGATATAGTTAATGTTGTGGAATATCCACAGAATAAATTACCACTTCTATTATAAGAGCACTTATTTCCTCCCCAGCATCTTTCTTTTGCTTTGTCTCCACACTAATAAGACAAGAAACACAGCTTGTCATGATACCAATAAACAGGAAAGCGCTAAGTCCTCTGTATGTCCTGAGGACTTTCTGATGGTGCAAAACTTAAGACTTATTCCATAAATGTTAAACAAACATCTTGTTATGAATAAAATGTTTAATGGTATAAAGGATTATATGTTTTTTGTTCAATAAATGTATTTATAACGATATCATCAGCCGTATGAGTCTTGGTGTACAGTAAGTGTTACTATAGGCTCAAAGTACAGTACAAGGGTGTTTAAATCAAACCGGGACTTTTGATTATGCAGAATAACAGAACACAGAAGATATATGATTACCATAAAATTACCATTATTTCTCTATATAATCGCCTGCTACACTATTGCACTTATCCCAGCATTTCACTAATGTTTGGATACCATGCCTGCTTTACGTTTGAAACCCTGGCATCCAAGGAACTCCTTTAACATGTAGAAATGGCTTGAATTGGAGTCAGGACTGTACATGGTATGTGGCAATAACTCCCAGCTGAGTTCCTGGAATGTGCACGTGATACAGTATGAGGTCACGCATTGCTCTGCAAAAACATAACGCCAGGTTTTTATCCATTAAAGGAAATGGGCATTAAACATGTTTCTGGGAGGTCAGCATTAGGACTTACCTTTTTTTTTTTTTTTTTTAAATAATAAGTGTTACCTTGAATCTAAAATCACCCCCACTTCCTAGATCATTAATCTTTCTACTGCAAACAGTAATTAAAAAGGTTCTACATATTAACATGCAGCCTGGTTCTTATGTGAATCCATGGAGAGCCTGGCTTGGAAGGGCAATTTGTCTGCATTCAAGCTGATTCATGACTGCACTATACACCACCTACATTCTTCATCAATGTCACACCTTAGCCTGTCTTTGATAATTCATCCTGCAGTTAGGTGTTAGAGGATCAGGCATGAAACCAGAGTGGCCTCACAACCTGGCTTCATCACAACAGAGCTGCCACGGAGAATGACTGCACAATCAATACCTGAACACTATTAGGGTTTATTCCGAGATGAGTCTAATATATCTTGAGTAATACAATATTTGACCTAATACGTTAGGAGATTTCAAACTGATATTAAGTCCTCGTAAAAAACACTTTAGACTGTCTTTAAGGATTATTGCTCGCCACACTACCGCATCTTGGCTGGATTCCTTGATATAATGCTTGTTCTCTAAGGATAGACCTAGGATAAAAAGAAAAGTGACCACATTATACAGTAGTTATGCTATCACTCAGCATAATACAGGCTCATGCACTGAAAAAAAAATGTATTGGCATATTTAAATTAGTAGCTGGTGAGGTGGTATCACAGTGGCGTAGTGGTTGGCTTAGTGACCTTGCACCACCAGGTTCTGGGTTCAGTTCCTACCTTGTATCGTACTATATGCATGTTCTCCCTGTGCTTGCTGGGTTTCTCAGTCTTCTGAAATAGGCTCCAGTCCCCCTACAACCCTGTATGCAGGATAAAGTAGTATAGATTAAATGGAGAGTGAGTTTCTGAGGTCAGCAAAAAATAAATACGTAAATAATCCCAGGTTTATGTTAAACTCATTAAATTACTTGTATTATATTACTTATATTACTTTTATTGCAGTACCATGGTCATTATATTAATATATAATATAAATACTATATAAAACCATAAACACTTATGAAAACAGAACAGAAACTGCAACACTTTTCTCTCCATTAGCACTGATCTCCTACGCCGTCCTGTTTTTGTTGGCATTTAAGAGGCTTTATGATTTTCTGTACAATTTCCAGCCTGACTTTGCTGTCGCAGATAAAAATCACACCCTTTTATAACGGTTCTGTTTATGTGAGCCCATTTCCTTTGCAAGCCAGGATTGTATGACTGATGATTTAAGCAGAAGTAGATTTTCTGAAATCATGGGTCTATTATATATGGGTCATTAAAAGATCTGGAGACATGGAGAACAAGTTGTTGGATCTTGAACGCACTGTTACGGAATTCAGCCAAGATTTTATTGGAATCATCTCGTACCAAACAAGAACCTTCAAAGGCGGGCCGAGTATAAATATGAGTACTGTACAAACCCGAGTTTAGATGAGCGTCTAGACAGAAGACGCTCTGATGCTCCAAGATTTTAATTAAAAAACTTTAGTCATAGCGGCCTTAAATTGATATCTGGTGTGAATGTCACTCTTAACGTTCTAAGACCAGAACTCCCACAAAGACTAAAGAATTAGTTGTGAGGACAATCCAGACAAAAATCCTACAGTGTTAATCCATCCTGAACCACTTTGATTTCTAAAGCATGACAGTGTACAAGCGAATTCCTTCACCGCAGATGAGCTTGCTTTGTTTATTCAGAACCTGCCCTTAGCGAATGACTGGAATTATACACACACGCTTGTACACAATTTGCTTGTATGCGCTATACAAAAACAGGATGTGAAATGAGTACTGTTCAAGACTGTATGGTGAAATGCATTTGCTTTATAGTAGTCTTTTATAATAATACACTTCGGTGATGTACAGTACAACAAACACAGCATTTGTGTTTCTAAAAAAGAATTAAAAAAACATCTGAATGGATCAACAGACGTAAACAGTAATAAAAACCAACACTGGTTTCCTGTTGATTAATACTGTAATTAATCTAATTAGACTTTAGGCAGATTTGTTGCATGGTGCAAATGAATAATAATGAATTCCTTGTCAACAGAAAATGACAAGCAATTTTCTCCTCTGTGATTGATGAAAATATGTTGGGTGTTTTTTTTAGTAAACAGATTTTTTTTGCAAGAATTCCAACATTTATATTGGCACATTGAAAATGGTGATTGGTTCCAATTACAGAAAATGCTATGGATTTTACATTTTTAGGCGGCATGGTGGCATAGTGATTAGTGCTGTCGACCTTGCACCTCCAGGGTCTGGGTTTGATTCCCGCATGGAGTTTGCGTGTTCTCCCTGTGCTTGGTGAGTTTCCTCACACAGTTCAAAGACATGCAGATTAAGCTGATTGGTATTTTCTAAATTGCTCATAGAGTGTGAAGGAGTGTTTGAACGTGTTTGTGCCCAAAGTCTCCTGAAAAGGCTCCAGCACTGACCACCGCACCTCCACCCACACGCATGCACGCACGCACGCACACGCACACACACACACACACACACACCTCCCTCTGTTACCCTGTACACAGGAATCATAATATAGAAGATGAATGAATGAATTTCAATGTCAAGCTCTTCCACAACAGGGACATGTGGTTCTATTGATTGAATCATGATTTCTCACAAAATTGACATTTTTTGTGGTTTCACAAACAATCCTTTGACCTATGACTCGCACGATCATGTTCATGTAACGGATGCCCTCTTTGCTTTTAACCAAAGCAGCTATGAAATCATTTGATAAAATTTGCAGACCGTTGCATGTCTTTGAGAAGAGTTTGTATAATGAAATCTGATAGGTTCCTAGCACAGAGCTGTGATAACATCGGTGCTTTGTGGAGGCAGATTACATTTTTACGGCGCTGAAGATGTGCCTGCGTTATTATATCTAGTTGATGTTGATGTGGCCTTGAGGTATTAAAAACAGTAGTGTTTCGCTGCAGAGATTCAGATGTTCTATAAGATGCCCTTTCCTATTTGCCAGTCCAATATTCCAGACAGATCTCTTTGAGACCGGATGCTATGCTTGTCTGGCTGTGAGACCCATCTGTATCTATCACTTAACTCGTAATCGCGTCACGGGCTACGCCATGATTCCTCACAAACGCGTCTGAAATAATGTCTGTCCATGCACACATTGCTGTCTCCATCTGTTTTATGTATGGCGAGTTTATTTTATTTGTAGGCTTCATCATGTTTCCTGTTCTATGTTATTTGAGATGTGTAGCCAAAAAAAGGAAAAAAAAAAAAAAAAACGGTGTTAGTGGCTTTTCAGATAACAAACAGCCTTGCTGCAAGGGTAAGTAGAATCGAATATGTCTTGGGAATTAATGGCAAAGCCCCCACCCTTCCTCGGTTCCTCCCGCAGAATCCTACCATCATTATCAGGCTTTAAAAGCACTGCAGGACAAGCGGCGTCTGAAAGCAAAGACAATACAAACAAAATTTATAGGCAAAAATTTATAATTTAACATTCGATTTGCAAACAAAAGCTTTATAAAAGAGAAACAATCTCTTTCGGATGTATGCATGATGACAGATCCGGCTTAAATCTTCATAAGTACAACCGAGCTTTCCTTTTTCTCAGTTCAAATGGTAGATCAATGTAAAAAAAAAAAAAAAGACAAAATAACAAATATCCAAACTGAAAATTGGGATGGCCTGTTGTGTCTAGTCCTCAGAATTCTGTTTGCCATCTGCCTGTGGGAGTAAATAAAATCCGAACGGTGCGGCAGCTCATGCCGTATTGACAGCCTGTTATTTACAACATGCTCAACACAAAACCAGTGATTTACTATTATCCCAGTTCAAGTTTGAAATGAGGCCATTGACTGTACCAATTAAGTCAGGCTAATATTAGGGTTCATCATTGAAAAATAAAGAAAAAAGCTTGCGAGGTTAATAGCTTTGTAGTTTTTTTTCTCTCTGATAATTACCAGCGTATAACCTCCTTAGAGCCGCACAGCGCTCGGGCCTGAGATTTTCTTAAAAAAGAAGTCTAATTATGTCAGGCTTTTTGGCTCCAAATCTGGGACTGGATAGCAGATAGATTCTGCATATTTACACCATTTTTTCCCCATTTCCTGCTGCCTTTTTTTTTTTTTAATCTCAGTTATTAAAACCAGTGATTGCTGGACACAATATTGAATGTACTTATCAGCAGTGTATAGTGCAGCCTCGGCACAGGCACAAAATAATAACACATACACATAAAGAGACAGTTAGGCAACACTATTCATGAAAGGTATTATTTTCTAAAGTGTTTCAAGTGCGTAATCATTAAGTGTTTCTTTCAAATAACAAGCATGGCAAGCAGAAAAATTGCACTTGCTGTTAGCAAGCCAGCTCTTTTGTTTAAACCACACAAAAGTTACAGATCTTTTGTGTAATTTGGGCTTTCGTTGTTGCCTAAGTCTGTTAAGGAAGAGTTTTTTCTTTTTCTTCTTCTTCTTTTTTTTTTTTAAATCACAGTATTCATGTTTATATACCTGCTGTGATATTTTACATTCTCTTAGTCACCCCAGATTTCAGGTAATGATAAGGAAACAGGGGCCCCTTTCAATAAGTTCAATAATTCCTTTTCCCCCCTTTCAATAAGTCCTATGTTTCTCAGCTTTAATTTATAGTTCCATAGTGTCTTGGTAATTCTGTGCCCCGGTAGACAGTAAATCCAGAAAGCATTGTACTACAGTAAGCATAATCACTTGGGATGATTGTTACAGTTCACTCGATCTGTGAATCCCCAGTCAGGGTCAAACAGAAATCAGCCTGTTTCAGAAACTTCTACCGCCAGTATCATATGTGTAATAGCATATTTCTACATATTACACATTTTATATGCTTTAGATAAATGTAAATTTAAACTCACAATTTGACTCCACCCACGCCCATAGTAACGAGATATTGTGATTGAGATTTAGCTACTGTGATAAGGACTTACTAAATTGTAATAGCTAGACAACTTAACTGAGCCAGAGCAACTCAAATACTGCAGGTCTTCTGCAGTGGCCACGACAAACCAAAGGTGATCCAAGGAAGGAAAACAGGTGAACTGGCTTAGGGTCATAGGTGGCCAAGGCTCACTGATGCACATGGGAAGTGCATCAGTGACTACTGAAGGCTGGCCGGTGTAGTCCAATCCAATAGAGGAGCTACTGGTACTGTTAGAGCTAAAGTTTAATGCTGGTTCCAAAGGAAAGGTGTCACACAAAGAGCATCATGTGCTCATGTGTCATGGTGGCAGAGGTGGGTAGTAACGAGTTACATTTACTCCGTTACATTTACTTGAGTAACCTTTTTGGGGAAAAAATACTTCTATGAGTAGTTTTACTGCACAATATTTTTTACTTTTACTTGAGTAGATTAGTGAAGAAGAAACGCTACTCTTACTCCGCTACATTCGGCTACCCTCAGCTCGTTACTTTTCTAACCGTTTATCATAAAAATGCAGCCGGTGGATCTACCACATGACTGTTTCACCAATCAGACACAGCAACAATAATCACATGACTCCGTTTGTCCAATCAGGTCAGGCGGCATCTTGGGGGAAAAACATTCAGCCGGTGTTCTATAAATTCCTCCTACCTGTGAATCTGTCGAACATATGCTGACTGCGCACGCGCAAATAAAAGTTTCCGGATCTTTCTCTAATTTTGCGGAACAACGGTAGTTCATGCTGCTAATAGTGGGATCTTGCGGTTAGTGTACAATCTTGCAGTGAGTATGGAATTCCTTTTTTCATGTTTGTGTGATTATATGTTAACTTTTATTGTACATATAATGTTACTTTAACAGTCTATGAATATATAAGTATATTTCAGTACAGAATTAATTGCCAACACACGTATTGTGTGTGTGTGTGTATATATATATATATATATATATATATATATATATATACATGGTATATGGTACTCTACATGGTACTCATTGAGGATTTTTCGAAATTAGGATTATTCACCATCGGGACAGCTTCACCGGGCAGCGATTTCCTATCATTGAATGTTATCATTAAAAGTCGGGCACTTACCGTCATCATAAACGCAAACAAAATTGAAATTTTGCATTTCTGAGTATTTCAATGAGTGCATTATGAAGGGTAAAGGTAGTTTGACCACCAGGGGCAGGATAAAGGGAACAGGTTTGTGTGCAGTGCTAGGGATTTTTTGAGGCTTATTTGTTTTAAACACATATTTCTACTTATTTTGTTATAGAATTGGCAATTTATGCCCTAAAAAAGTGCATTTTGTTTCTTCGGTGGCCTTATTTGTTGGTGCTCTTTATACAGCAGGCCAGTTTTAGCACGCTGCATCTCTCTCTGCAAATGACAATTATTTGCTCTAATGAGCTAGTGGCTGAAGCGTGGTTTTAGATCACTGCTCATTCTGACCATCTAATTAAGCAACGATGCTTAATGGCTTTAATTAAATCAAAGTTCCCCTGCTGAATTTATCAGTAGGATTGTAAAAAAAACAAAAAACAAAAAGACAGCATCTTATCAACACCATCTACTAAAGCTTTTCCTCTTCTAACGCTGTCCTTTTTTAACAGACAAAGAGGATCTGGATCTACCGATAAATACATACAGTAATTGCCAACAAGGCCCATGAGTATTAATTAAAAAAGTTTACTGAACAGTAAACTAAGGCATAGGAAAGGTAAAACTCAAAAACACTTGACTCAAAGCAGGGAGAAACATACAGTTTCCTTAAATCTCAGGTCCTTGATTAAGGCAGCTTTCAATAATTTATTCAAGGTTTATATCTAAAAAAAAAACAGCTTATATTTTAGATTCACAAGCTATGGTCTGTGCCGCTTCAATACAATCTTGTGATAATTGCCTGATGATTGGTGTAAGGTGTTAGAGCAAAGGAAAAAAAAATGAATCTCAATAGCAATCCACAAATTTTGGTTTATATTTACTAGTCCTGTTGATCTGAATCACAGACTATTTTGATGTAGCAAATGGAAATTATAATGAATTATAATAGCATAATAAAACCGTAATGTGTAAGGCTTACAGTTTTGTATTTGCTACCTTATAAAGTCACAGCATTTATTTCCATCCAGAGTCTCTTATCCAACACATCTCAATGAGTTTCACTGGGCTGAAGGTCAAAGGCTCTGTGAAAATGATTCCTTATGCTCCCAGAACTACTCTTCACTGTTTGAGTCCGATAAATCTTGACTCTATTGTCTTAAAATTTGCCCGTGCCATCAGAAAGAAAAACTCCATAGATGTGATAACCTGGTCATTCAGTGCATTCAGTGCAGTCAGGTCTTCAGCTTCCCTTCTTACCCCTGAAACGCCCATTACTGTGGAAAACGGTCAATCTGGAGCAGATAACTTTTTTCCCATTGCTCCAAAGTCCAATCTCCCTAAGAAACCGAAATCTTTTTTTCTGACAAGTCTCACTAACAAGTGATTTCTAATGGACATACAGCTATTTAGTCCATGTCCTGTGTGTTCGTGCCACATCGCACATGTGCAAATGATCTTTTAACTATTAAACATAGATCTGATTATTACTGTTCATTATTTTATGATGCAAGTGATTTCATGATACAAGTTCATTCATGATGTTTTTCCCCTCGTTAAGTTGACACCACTACCCTTAAAGGTTTTAATAATACAGGACGATATTTTTTCCACTTTCAAGGAATACATCTTTCGACATACTGTAGTTAATAGAGAAATGAGAAGCTGCTCATTTCATCAGTTAGGGTTGAAAGACACATTGCCACCTGAAACATATTAAAGGATTTTAAGTAAGCTTTCTTTAAATGTCATGAACTGTATCTGAAGAAACCAATAAGTATATAAACACAGATCGTAGCACTCAGTAACATCTCTATTAAAACAGATTTTTGAATAGTTATTAAATGAGCTTGAATGTCAGGTTTGATAGCACTTCGTCAAGTAGAAAAAAAAATTGCATGATAAAATAAATCACACATTAAATAGGACTAAAGAAATTTCATGGCACACATCCCAAATTGACCACTACTATACTATATATCTAGCCTAATTCAATTTTTGGATGACGATTATGAAAGTCTGGACAAAATGGGACATGGGACATTTTATCATTCTAATGCAGTCAGGCTGATTTACTGTTCATTCAAAGACTGTGTAAGAACAAAAAATGTGACCTTCTCAAAAGCAGTGAGTCAAAAGCCAGCAATACAATGGATTAAGCAAATCTAATATGGTAGCAATGGTAAAACATTAACAATACATTTTAATGGCCAGAACCTTTATTACTTTAAGATCACTTTAAAATCAGTTGTTTGATCATGCTGTTTGATGTGGGAACAGAATATCATAATACTTATATAATTACAGGTCTATGATTTGCGAAATAATTTATCTGACCTGGAGAACCCGGTGGCTTAGTGGTTAGGACTGCCGCCTTGTACCTCCAGGTTTCGAGATGGATTCCCGTCTTGAGTCTGTGTGCATGGAGTTTTCATGTTCTCCCCATGCTTGGTGGGTTTCTTCCGGGTTTCCTCCCACAGTCCAAAGACATGCAGTCTAGGCCAATTTTCAATTAAATGCACTTAGTGTGTGAATGAATGTGTGAGTGTGTGTGTGCCCTACGATGGATTGGCACCCCACCTAAGGTGTACCTCGCATTGTGCCCCAAGTTTTCAGGGATAGGCTCCAGACCCCCCGCGAACCCGTATACAGGATAAAGCGGTATAGATGATGAGTGAGTGAGAACACGTCATCAGGCATGTTTGTTATTTCATTGAGATGCCTTACAGGATAAATAGATATTATTTTTGAGAGTAAAATGTGAGGTACAAAGATTTTTGAAAAAAGTAAACTTGGTAGATATGAATGCTTTTTAGAAACGGTATAAAATTCCTATAAAAAAAGTAACTTGGCTTCCCGCTGTTATGATTCTTAATGAGACTTTTGCTCCTTAAAGCCGACCAGAAGCATTAATGCTTTGTTGTTCTGTGAGCTGATGGCAGCAGGCCATCTGAGCAGAATTTTCTTCTGCTTTGTCAGGTCGGCAAGCATTTGCGGATGGACTGATAATAAGATACGCTTTCCTACAGAGACGAGACATTCTGCTTTGAAAACTCTGATACTGTGCCACGAATGGATCAACCCCCTCCCTATCCTTTCATAGCGTCCGATTTTCCAGGCTACACATGGGTGATTTGTTTAACTAAACAATTCCAGAGTCACTGAACCGATGCTTTAGGTGGTGTTCTTGGCATAGCAGACAGCAGATCACATTAGAGGCGTGAAACGGTCCCTGGCACATGTGGAGGTGATGAAATTCCATCCAGCAAAAGCTGGGCCACTGGGTGTCTCGTGTTTATAATGATGTCACACTCTGTCTGTGATGTCTCGCTGATGATCTATGAGTATAAACATACACAGCCCATGAGTCCATTTCTAACTCTGACATAGTGACACGCTGAATATACAAGCCTTCACCTCAAATGAAACCAGTACGCTGCTATAATACAACAAATCTGACATGGAGTATACTGGGATGTAATTAAAAGTGAACGTGTCACACTGGGGATAATGTATATCTTGGTTTCTGACTGTAATCACCTTATGACTTTTCCAATCCCATCAAATGAAGGCCATGTGGAGTCCTATTGGGAGCGGACCATTTATTTTGACATGCCATTTCTTTGAATAAACACAAAGCAGTGCTCTATGACTAGCTCCATCTCTAGCTCTCTCAGGCTCTCCAAGGGGAAAGGCTGATAAGAAATGGCAGGAGGGAGAGTAAGGGAAAAAAAATCAATACCACAGTTTTCTCTAATCAGTTTAAGAGGAATTCTACATAAGCTAGTGCCTTTACTCAACTGTCAAAGCTGATATTGGACTGAGAGGTTTGCTTAGTAGGCCAGTTCTTTGGTTTTGCAAACAGAGAAAAGAGCCTGAGAGGAATGTTGGAAGGCTTTGTGATTCAATGCCAAATCACCAAAACTGGAAATGTTTTTCGTTGTTTAATGCGCAAATGTAGATAAGAAATACCAGACTTAATGTTATGTCCTGCGGGAAAAGTTATGTCTCTTATAAATCCAGATAAAAAAAACAAACAAACACTTAAAACAATAAAACATTGCCATAAAGCAGCTTTACCAAAATGTTAATGTAGATTAATCCATCTTTATGATTACAGCATTCATTCATTTATTTTCTATACTGCTTATCCTGTACAGGGTTGCGAGATGCCTGGACTCTTCTCCACAGTAGACTTTGGGCACAAGGTGGGGTACACCCTGGACACAGTGCCAATCGATTGCAGGGCACAGAAACACACTCAAAACCTGCTCTCTATGTCTTTGGACTGGGGAAGGAAACCTACCAAGCACTGGGAGAACATGCAAATTCTATGCACACAGACTTGAGACGGGAATCAACCCAGTGTTAATCACTATGCCACCATGTCACCTATGATTACAGCATCAGTTCTTAAAAACAAATCTACAGCACACACTTAAGCAAGAGAAAAGACTGTTATCAGTCATACACTATGTGTGAATGAAAAGCTAATTGCAGAAGTAAATAACTGACTTGAATAGAATTTTTTTTTCTCCCCCAGCAAATCATATGTTTGCCTAAGTAATTTATCAGATGTCTGCGTTGTTAAAAGGTTTACACATTCCCCCATACGACGACAGCACTGTTGTGCACTTTTATAATTAGAATGATGCCCTGCGGCAGGCCAGAATGTGAGCTGGGCAGATTTACAACCGGCTCTCCAACCTCGGCTTTTAGTGCTTCTGCTGCACCTCGACCGAGCGCGACAGGGAGAATAAATAACCTTGTGAATCAGACCTGCGTTTTAATCACCCGCAATGTCCCAATTTACCGAGCCCCCGTTTGCAGTATCTTCTCCCAAAGAGCATGCAGAGAAGAAGTGACAGACAAGGCGAAGTTGTTAAATCCTGCACCAGGACTGCACCATTTTTCTTTAATATGTGTGAGAGAGAGAGAGAGAGACGCTTGAGTACAGGATGCGAGTGCAGTCATACTATTAGTCAGCTGTCGTGTTGACACGCTGGGGGATTTCTTCATGGTTAGGTGCCTTCGACAGTCCCTCACCTCCTGCATCTGTGTGAAATCTGATGCAGGCCATACTCCATGACACAGGCAGTTAGCTACTCCAAGAGACACTCCAGGGACACTGCTGCACCTCCGAAATACATCTATACATAGCACCGTGTGAGTTCACAACCCTTTCTATATATATAAAAGGCTGGCTAAAGTCGCGAAGCAACAAAACTGTCAATATTTCAAGCGCATCTGGGAACTTACTGGAGCAGCAAGAATATCAGTTGTAATCACTTTAGCCATTAGTGTGCATTAATCTTCGGATGGATTAATGTAGATAAATGGAGATCCATTGACATTCACATTTCTCATTCTAACTGGATGATCTTTCTTTTGTGCCTGAGTGAGTTTCTTCTACAATCCACTTCCTGCCATACAGTCCACTGAATTATCCGTTATTTTTCTCTCCCCTGGTGTCCAAAACTGCTTCCCTTTGCTAAGTAATACAAGTCTGCGGAAACATTATCGTACTCCCTGCCTCTTCACCCCTCCTCTTCCTTATGCCCTTTTGTCCTCATCTCTACTATCTAATCCATTTGGCTAATAACTATGTCCCAGGCTCCGATGCACCACACTCGCCCCATATGGATGACTGACAGGGTCCAGGGCATGTCTGACTCACCATGCCCGTCCAGATGCTGCCTCTACAGGGAAACAGACGAGGGAATGAGGCCTGATTTATGGATCCCAATGGATAGGCCTCATAACCCTTTCAAAGCACTCCATTAATTAGCCTCTGGATGAGTGCAGGAGGCTGACTGGGGAGCTTTTCCCTTGATTACTGAGGTTCAGTCTTCAGCAGGAATGGGAGTAGCTTCAGGACCTCCCCTGCTTTATATCGTCTTCTGTTTTTTTAAGTGCCTTGTAGGGGTTTGAGCTCTGCTTCTTCACACTAATAATCAGCACCTAGCTGCAGACACATGGGACACTGAATAAAACATGTGGGTTTTGGTTCTATCCCAGATTGAGGGCCATGCAGCATGCTGGACACTTTCCTTTGAGGTGACATGTAATTTTACACATGAAAGGAGTGCAGATGCAGATATTAGCTTGCCAGCTGGATGCAACAATCAACTCTTGGATTAACCAGAAGGGATTGAGATGGATAAAGGAAATGTTAATTTTATCCCAAGTTCTTTAATGTTTTTGAGAGTGACAAAGTACAGAGGGCAAAGATCTTGCGTTCATAATGGTGTAAGCTCTTCATTAGCTGGAGGGGAAACTATGTCACCAATCCTCTAACCATGAAGAGGAATAAATGTGTTCTGCACGGCCTACATGTACAGCACACTAGTATGTACTGTTTGCTTTCATGGCATTTGGCGAGTAAATCCTAGGAGGGTGAAATGAGATACTAGATCAAATTAAAGGCAGGCACAAATCTCTTTTGTGCCAGGTGTAAAACAGCAGGGCAACATACTGTACATAAGCCCACAGTAAAAATACAACTAGCATAAATAACCCACTAGCAAGTGCAGCTACTAAATGTAAATGTAAAAATATTAATAATATGTTAGTTTTTTTCATAACTGATCTTTTTAATTCTGCTATCTAACATGTTGCTAAATTGGGATGCAGTACAGTACCATGAACTCAAGTACATCATCCTGGTGTCACTGGCATACTAGGAATAATCATTATGTTAACGTTACTGTATGTGTAATGCACTCTGCATTTAGACAGAGTTTAATATTAGTGCCATGCATACTTTTTAAAACAATGTGGAACCTAGTGTTACACGAGCATCACTGGAAAATCATCTACTCTTATATTTTCAAGTGGTCTTGCTCGTGCCTTATCACCAATAAGCTGTGTTTGAGTGCTGAGTGCCTCATACTGTATGTGTCAATCTGTGTCTTCAAATATTTCTCTAAAATGGAAAACCTTAAGGAACATTACGGTCTGCAGTGGCAGTTGACAGGCGCACACAGTGCAGCCAGCAGAGTCCTTCACACTACCATTGTCACCAGCTCAACCCCTGATTAGACCGTCTTCATCAGCTGGAAGGGGGATGACAACAGTTGGCTTTGATAATGAAGTTGATATGAATGTAAGAAATCCTGCCTTCCTTGAGCAGCAGGCCAATTAAAATGGCACTAAATCCACAATGAGAATCACAGGGAAGAGAACAAATAGTTGACAGATATGTTTAATTGAGCTGATACACAAGGAGAAAAAAAAATCAACTTGAAGAGTAAGAAAAAGAAGGCTGACAAGGTTGGACGGTGGGAGATGGGGCATTGCAGTTACATCCACCCTCCTTTGTTGATTGCTCAGTAGTCTCAGAATCAGTTCCAGATGAACTATTTCTCTCAAAAAAAAAGAAAAAAAAAAATACACCGTAAATGAGGCCAAAAAGTTGAGGCTTCAGTAATGCAAGCTATTCTAAGTTTTTGCATGAGAAATGAGGTCACAATAGTATGCAAGCACTTTTGCAGCATGCGTTTTTATCATCAACTGGTATAACCATTGTTCAGTCAATAAACCCCATTTTGTCTCCCTTGATCTTGATGAGTATTGAGCCTGTCCATGTGCCATCCAGCGATAGATACTCCACACACACTGAAGATATTGTAGGTCCATTGTTTTTATTTCCTAAGGGGGCAGGTTGCCAGCTTGACACCCGATTGTCATTCATACACACACACACACACACACACACACACACACACACACAAGTGGCAATTTGGGAACACTAATTAGCCTAGCTTGCCTGTCTTTGGACTGTGAGACAAAACCAGAGTACCAGGAGGAAACCCATCAAGCACATGCAAACATACCCCAAGGCAGGAATCGAACCCAGATCCTGTAGGTGCAAGATATGCTGCCAGTTTCTTTTAAAAGCAAGTGCTGCCAATATTTTTTTTGTGTATTTAAATGTTTAACCTAGCATTCTGGCAGTAGTTCAGATTGAATCCATAGAATCGATGCTCATTAGTATCCTTATTGTTCCCACTACATAACAATGCAATTTTTTCTTACACTTTCCAGTTGTTTGTGGAAATTGATTAGATTTCATTTTAATTATTTGCTTTAAAACAAGAGCTTGGTGGCCTGGGGCTATTTGTGAACTAACCCTCAGAAAAGGCCACCCAGAGATGTGCTTCTTCCTCCAGCAACCTCTTTCCAAAGCTAGCCCAAATTAGTGTGAAAAATGTGTCTCTAGCACTCCAGACTATAATCACACAACCATAAGTATAAATCTTGCATAAGCACAATAAATGCATCTTTTTTTTCTTAAATAAAGGATGCTTTGGTTTTCAGAGACTGACATTTTTTGACGTCAAGAGTTATTGGTGGGATTAATTGTTGACAGTTGTAATTTAGTACTGTACTTATTTAGTAATTTAGTACTGTACTTATTTAGTAATTTAGTACTGTACTTGCATTTATCAGTTTGATCCTTGGAGCGTGTTAAATATGAGTTAAATTCAGTAGATAAAGTGCAATTTGCTAACATGGACCCAATGTTTACTGACTCAAGAGTGCTTGAAATGACCAACGATGCTCTTGTTGTGAATTGTGCGAAGCTAGTTCTCCAACTTGTCATTCAGGGAATGAACATCATCTACATCCAAAGCTGTGCTCATCCTGTAACTAGAGCAAGTTTCCACTGCGGATTTGTGAATAAATATGCTTCGATGACGGCCCCTTACAAAAAGGGCAATGCACTTGAGTGATCCCAGACATTTGGCTGCTCAGCGTTGAAGAGCTGTTTTGCATTTGGACCAGAGAAAATGAGTCCTTCGGGCAATTATGCAAAAAAATAAAAATCTTGTGACAGTTGATCTCCCAACAATAAGGTGCGCTGAGAGAGATGAGGTGCACCGAGATGGCTGACATGGTCCACAGAGGATTGATCTCTTCAATTACAGTTAAGGTGCAGCGTCAATGGAATTAGAGAACAGAATTTGGTGCGGGCCTTTTATTAAAAGTATCATTGCAATTAAGCATAGAACAGATGCTGCAGGCCATTTTTTAAGCTCAAGGTCTGGGCTAGTCATTGCCTTGCAACAAAGTAAAACATAGTTGGATCTAATGGCTACCGTACAAAAATCTGAATCATAAAAATGATCACAAATCACTTGTCTGTGTTTTAATGTCTTGTTCCAATGTGAAGTTATATGAAGATCGTATCATCTTCCCCAAAGGTACCAACACTGCTAACAAGAAATTGTTAACAAGCAAACCTAAGGAAGGGTTTAATGATCACTTTGTAAATGATAAAAAGAACCCAGAGCTGTCAGCACTAACACATTAATTTGATTCAATCAAACTACTTAATACATTAAAATGATTTCATGCTAATAAATTCAAATTCCTCAAACGATGCCCAGAAGTCATGGGCATAAAATGGGCAAACAAAACATTTCTAATTAAGTCACAATTCTAATTAAGCAATATCACACAGGCGGGAGTGCTGGTGTCCTGAATGTAATGATACTCCAGTGTGACCTCAAGTGTGATATTGTTTTATACAATAGTTCTACAAACACCATTTATTATTAACAGATTATGATCCGCAACAGGCGCAGCTGGTGACCAACAGTTAGCGACTAACAGTTAGAGTAATTATCATTTACGTTCACATTTACGCATTTGGCAGACGCTCTTAAACAGAGAGACTTACAATAGTGCTTTGTAGTTCCTGTCATAGGGTAGATCCTTATACTGGGTTGCTTGGTTACTAACTAAGTACCAAAAGTCAAATACTATAATACTATATATTATTGCACTTTACAATATCAGGTAATATCCAGGTTTCCAGGGTTGAATCCCAAATACTAAATGGAAAGCTAGTGCACTATGTAGACTGAACAGTCCCTTATTCCACACACCAAGTAGTCAATTCGATCAGGGCTTAGAGAGGGATTTGACATTCAGACTTGTGCTCGAAGCTTGTTAGCTTTATAGCTCACGTTAGCCAACAACACGGACAGTTCAGAGGACATTCGTAATGACTTAGGAGCAATTACCTAGGAGACAAAGTGTTGTTTAAGATGAAATTACATTATAAGATGTGAGTTATTGCTGAAAGTGCTTCCATGAATGGTTTGAATGTTGGTTTTGACACACAGCTGCTCTCGCCTCTTTCCAGTACTATGGATTGCACTGACTTACTTTCATCCACGTTCAGCAGTTAGTGTAATTAATGATCGTTAGAATACATGTGAAGCAGAGTGATATACAGATATTTCAGTGTCCCTGTGCTAGTATGCTCTGTATCACCACTCGTGGAATGCCTCTCATCCTGTCCGATTACTCGGTCTGGTACAAGAAAACCAGTTCTACACTCACTCAACCACCGTCTTTACTATAGTATACCATTTTATTCCGTATACAAGGGTGGTCATATAATATGTATTATCATATAAAATATTTGCCCATATTATGTCTCTGGACATAATTTCGTACATTCTTGAGTATATTCATGAACGTTCCTACTTCTATGAAAAACTGTATAGTTCCACACAATGCCGCTAGAGGGTCAAAACCAAGGCGAAGCATGGTGGAATTTTCACAAAGGTGTTCACCTTCTTCATGACAACGCGCCAGTCCATTCAGCTCACGAAACGGTTGGAACTTGAAGGTGACTTGGGGTACAAAATTCTGCCTCATCAACCCCTACTCCCTCGACCTCGCATCCCGTGACTTCTTCCTCTTGCATCACTTTAAGAAACCACTTCATGGCAGGCGTTTTAAAGATGACGACAAGGTTACAGAGGTGGAATTTTTTTCTCAAGAGCCAAAAAGAGGGCTTCTTCAAAGACGGTCTCCACCAGCGCATTCTTTGTTTGGAGATGTGTGTCGCCTTAGATTGAGGTATGTAGAGAAGCACAAAGCTCATGACCAAAGATCATTTCCTTTACATACATTTTTCTTTGCAATAACAACAATTTTGCTGAAAAATAAGTGCTGAAAATGGAAGAAACCCATGTGTGTATTAATTAGATACAAATAGATAAAGATTAATATACAGTATATAAAAAAAAAAAAACCTACTTGACAGCCCTAATCAATGCATATCTTTTATGTCCCGGTCCTTTGCCTTTCAGTGAATTACCTATTCTGCCAATTGAAATGTATTAACATTCAGTCTAATTCATGAGAAAGAAAATAAAAAGCACAAGTTCAAGTGTCTCTTGTTTCACCCTATGAAGGGGTCAACAATCATATAGTAAATTCTACAATTAAACTGTAGATGTATTTTTAACTTTGCTTCCCACAGATCATACCTCACAAAACACAAGGTTTAATGAATTTCCCACTTAAACACCTCAATCTTTCAGACCTAATAAACTTTGTGCTCTGGGGAATGAAAAAGGGTAACAAGCTCATTTTGAACCTTGGTGTTGTTTCATTATGGTTTGATTGCATTAGCATTTAAAACAGAAAACATTTGGGTATAATCGCGCTTTCTGCATAGTGACACCAGATGCAATAACAGTGCTGCTCGCAATATCTGACAACAGCACATAATCTTTTTCATTTGGAGACTTTTTATTTATATCTCTCCAAGCTTATCCCAAATGCATCCATGCTTAAAAAAAAAAAAAAAAAAAGCATGGAAGGAGAAGAGAACAGACATGTCCTTGGCGATGAGTCGAGTTTTTTTCTTCATTAACTTGTATTTCCTTCACTTCTCACATGTTTTTTATATAATCCTCTCAAAGCTGCCAGGGTCTGTCATGTTTGTCCTGAAAAGACCACAACAGTGAAATTAAGATGCAAAGATAAGTGTTATAGTTTTATTAATAATAATGATGATGATAATAATAATAATAATAATTTTCTGACACTAATTGTACCCACTTCAGCCAGCCTTCCTTAGTATTAACAATCCAGTCTGGTTCTAATTGCGGAATTTGTTTACTGTAGTAAAGTTCTGACATCATTTAACAAAAATGGGAAACATTTATTGTAAAAAATGCACAATTAAAATGAATTATTCAAAAATAACTGGAAAAAGACACTCACTCACTCATCGTCTATACTGCTTTATCCTGTATTCAGGGTCATGGGAGGCATGGAGCCTATCCCAGGAGACTTAGGGCACAAGGCAGGGTACACCCTGGACAGGTTGCCAATCCATTGCAGGGCACACACACCTACACTCACTCACACACTCATTCACACACTATGGGCAATTTGGGAACGGCAATTAGCCTAGTCTTTGGACTGTGGGAGGAAACCGGAGTACCCGGACGTAACCCACCAAGCACGGGGAGAACATGCAAACTCCATGCACACAGAGACGGGAATCGATCCAGGCTAGGAATTGAACCTGGACCCTGGAGGTGCAAGGCAAATCTATTTATTCATCTTTGGGTTTCTTTTTTGGTATTTTGGGTATTGTCTGGTCTGGTGTGTAGTGGACCTGGAGACTGTCCCAGTGTCCCAGTAACACTTCAATTACACTTCGTTCATTCAGTCCATTTCTGGACACCATGTCCACCTGCTCATTCACACCGAGGGCCAATTTAGTGTAGCCAATCTGCCTACCAGCATGTCTATAGACAGTAGTGGGAACCTGGATAACCTACAGGAACCCTGCATTACCATAGAGTGTACATTTTCCACCATTTCAAGGTTATCTTTAATGGTGTTTGGAATGGTTACACGAAATAAGCCTTTCATATATACCAACCTTCATGTCTTAAAATAACAACTGACTGTTGTTGTTACTTAATTATCTGTCATGATTCTGTCCTGTCTGCATTCTGCATTTTTCCTACGTCACTTTTGACATGTGCCTTGGTTTTTCCGACCTGTCAGGTGTCTCTTCCCACGTTCCTGTTTCCGCCCCTCCTGCGCACCTGTTTCCTATTCTACGCTGATTACTCCAGCGATTTAAACACGAGCTGCGCGCTGCTTCAATTGCTGGATTATCTTGTGTATTTTTGCCTCGATTTTTATCGCGTTTTGTTTCATTGCTTTCACATT
Source organism: Clarias magur (assembly GCA_013621035.1). Classification (NCBI taxonomy): domain Eukaryota; kingdom Metazoa; phylum Chordata; class Actinopteri; order Siluriformes; family Clariidae; genus Clarias; species Clarias magur. The sequence goes on along the minus strand of QNUK01000229.1, from coordinate 1,059,536 downwards.
GCCAAGTTAGTTTCGTTTTCTTGTTTTCTCGTCTTTTGATCTTGCGCTTACTGTTTTTGACCACGGCTTTTGTTTTATGTTTTTTTGGATTTTTGCTTCACTGCTTGATTTCCCGGTTACCGATTTAACGCTTCCTGTTTTGACTACGGCTCTCATTTTGCGATTTGGTTTAAATGCGGCTTTGACTGCTCTCCTGGTATTGACCTTCGCTTACGTATTCCTATCTCGCTTCCGTCTACATAGTCAGACGTCATCTGCACTTGGATTCACCTCGTTCCGCTCCGCCTCGTGACAGAATAATCCAGCCAGCGATATGAATCCAGCAGATGTTGACCGCATGAAAGCAGCACTGCCGAGTCACAGTGCCCTTCTTGGAACTCACCACCAGGGGCTGCTCAGCACCAAGCAAGCACTTGCTGACGTCACGGCGCAGCTCCAACGGCTCCAGCTCTCTTCAGAGCATCATGACTCCATCATGCAACACAAACCACGCCTCCCATGGCACCGGTCAGAGTCCTCCCGCAACCCAACCCACAGCTGGAACCAATACAACAGGACAGAACTTGCGTCTCGCCAGAGGATCGGAGGCGCCGTCGAGTGTAGGGAGCCTGCTTCTACTGTGGACAAGTGGATCACGTACTTAAGAACTGTCCAGTAAGGAGGAGACGTCCTCAAGTCCAGCTGGGAGCACTAGAAGGCACTTCTCCAAGGAGACCTCCATACCAACGCCGCTTGCTCTCCGTCCTCCTCAGCCACGGACAACAGAACCCCCTGGTGCAGGCGTTGATCGACTCCGGTTTGGACCGTAACCTAATCAACGCCGCCTCAGCCAAGACCCTGGGAATCCCTGCTCTGCCTTTGGAGACCCATCTCAAGGATCAGGCCATTGACGGGAGTCCACTCCCTTCTATCACCCACATGACACCTCTGCTGAGTCTAAGGGTCTCAGGCAACCATTCTGAGCAGACTTTTTATAATGGAGGGATCTCATGCCACGGTCGTCTTGGGCCTCCCCTGGTTGATCCGACACAACCCACAGATTGACTGGGCTGGAAACTCGATTTCAGCCTGGAGCCCATCTTGTTCCACGACCTGCGTATGAGCCGCCTCACATTATGCCTCAACCCCACCCAGGCGGACGAACCACTGGAGCTCACTCACGTTCCCCCTGAGTACCACGATCTCAAGGCTGTGTTTAGCAAATCGTGTGCCATTTCTCTTCATCCCCACTGGCCTTGATCTGCTCCCAGGCACCGTTCCCCCCCAAGGGCCGTCTGTACTCGTCACCCAAGGAATGCCAAGCCATGGACAGTTACATCACCGAATCCCTTGGGGCGGGGATCATTCGTCCTTTCTCGTCTCCAGCCGGGGCCGGGTTCTTCTTTGTGGGCAAAAAAGATGGTTCCCTTCCTCCCTGCATAGATTATAGAGGCCTGAATGAGATCACTGCGAAGAACCGGTATCCCCTTCCGCTAATGGCTACCGCGTTTGAGCTTCTCCAAGGAGCCAAGATTTTCACCAACCTTGACCTACGCAATGCTTACTATCTGGTCCGCATCCGAGAGGGTGACGAGTGGAAAACGGCCTTCAACACGCCTACAGGGCACTATGAATACCTTGTGGTTCCGTTTGGCCTCTCTAATGCCCCCGCAGTCTTCCAGGCCCTCATTAACAATGTACTCAGAGACTTTCTCAATTTATCAGTGTTTGTCTACCTCGATGACATTCTGATCTTTTCTCGGGACCTGGAGGAGCATTAATACCACGTTCGGCAGGTGCTACAGAGGCTTCTAGAGAACAAACTGTTTGTGAAACCAGAAAAGTGCGAGTTCCACACCACGTCCTCTACGTTCCTTGGATTTGGCATTGGGCTTTCAGGGATCCAGATGGAACCCACCAAGCTTCAAGCCGTCACGAGCTGGCCCACGCCCACCTCACGTCAGGAACTCCTGGTTACTGGGGTTCTCCAACTTTTATCGGCATTTCATCCGAGGCTACAGCTACGCTGATAACTTTTATTATCTTGCGTATTTTTGCCTCGATTTTCTCGCTTTTTGTTTCATTGCTTTCACGTTGCCAAGTTAGTTTCGTTTTCTCATTTTCTCATCCCTTGCTTTGGATTGTTGCTTCGCTGTTTGATCTCCTGGCTTTGATCTCGCGCTTCCTGTTTTTGACCACGGCTTTTGTTTTACGTTTTTTTGGATTTTCGCTTCGCTGCTTGATTTCCTGGTTACCGATTTAACGCTTCCTGTTTTGAGTACGGCTCTCGTTTTGCGATTTGGCTTAGACGCGGCTTTGACTGATCTCTCGCATTGACCTTTGCTTCCGCATTCCTACTTCGCTTCCGTCTACATAGTCAGACGTCATCTGCACTTGGATTCACCTCGTTCCGCTCCGCCTTGTGACAATTATCTACCACCATATGTGTTATTTCGTGTGTGTCTGTGTGCCCTGCGATGGATTGGCACCTTGTCCAGGGTGTGTCCTGCCTCGTGCCCTGCCTCGTGCCCTAAGTCTCCTGGGATAGGCTCCAGGCTCCCCGCAACCCTGAATACAGGATTAAGCGGTAATGACGATGAGTGAGTGAGATATGTGTTATTTCATAGTTTTGAAAAGAAAAAAAATCCAATATTGTTCTAAAGTATAAAAATAAATCCAAACTTAAACCACTAAGCCAATAAGCCACTGTAGGGTATAGATATGTGTTCCGTTACTGGTGCTCTCTATTAGTTCTTTCAATCTTGGTAGACATTATTGTCAGAGGGTCAATTCTCTTTTGTTTATTTATTTTTCCCCATGGGTAGCTATTGCCACAGACTGTGTGGTAGGCACCAATACTTGAAAATAATGATTAGTAGAAATAACCATAAAATAAGGATGGTTTTCATTAATTAAAATTAAAGCGCATTGACACATGTTAAAGCCCAAAATGTTTCTGCTTATTATTAATTTTTCTTATTTTCACAATTTGTTCCAATAATTCCGCCTGCCAAAACTAAATTCTGGCTAACTACCCTCAGAGCTGTTATGTTAATGCATGAAAACGAATCAATCAACACTCACAACATTTTCCAACAACTCACAGAAGCCTCCAACATTCTGCCTTAAATAGAGTGCGGATTGAATCCTGTTAGACAGTTTTCTCCTTGGTGCTTTGATAGCGAAGTAATAAGTGGTGCGTTTTTGTGTCATTACAACTGTCTGTGATTTCAAGAATAAAAAAGCGATGAAAAAAAAAATGAAGTCATTTCAGGTCGATGCACAAACACAGAACAGACAGACTTGGTGCTGAAATTCAAATGACATATTTATTCATCTCTTGAGAAGTTCAAGCTGATTCCAATGGGAAGTGGAGCTCAAGATTGCAGTCCCATGGGAAGCAATAATTGGGCCATTCTGGGAGCGGTAACTGCGCTTCACTTTACCCGCTCCATGCCTCCACTGGCTTTCTATTTTACAGATCAGAAAAAGGCATTGTTCTTTTCTGAGGTAGAAGTCGAGATAAAGAAGGTATGGTGGCTTGCATTAATATTTACCCGACTGACCTTTTTCATGTTTTAGCATTACAAATTAGCCTCGGACCTTAATTGGGATTAAATTTAATAAGTGCATGGAAAATGGATTGGAACGTCTAGGGTGTGTCATCAGAAATTTTATAACTGATCAAAATCTATTGTAATTGTGTGAAATATAATGGTCATATGAACTCAATATAAAATATACTTATTTCTATCAGGTGTAGAAATTAAAAGAAAATACCATGATGACCTAGGAAACAAGTACCAAAACAAGTCTTGGACAAAGTTCTCAAAATATATTCATCAACTTTGTTTATAATTATTATTTACTGATTATTATACATTGATATGTAATTATATAATAATTACATATCAGTGACCAGGTAAAGAGTGCATTAAAGAGAACGTTAATAATTAAAGTAACACAGAGGTCAAAGGAGCTAGAGAGTTCAAGTGGAAGAAGCTTTTCAGAGATCAGTGAAATATCTAGTAAAAAGAAAATCCACAAAGCTGGCCTTGATTAAAGAGTGGTGAGATGAAAACTACTTCAAAAAGGACAGCTCTGAGAACACTATTACGACAATGAACCAGGGTGGTGGTAGCATCAAGCTGAAGGGATGCTTTTTATCCACAGCGATTGGGAAAACTACAAGAAGCAAAAATTTTTGGTGTTGTTTTTAATCAAAATTTAAAAATAACAACCAAAAAAATTAAGTTAACTGCAGTTCTGCTATGATGTAGAATTTTATATGTGGCAATGTGACAATAGTGCAAATAGTATTAATTGTGCAAATAACTAAGTAAGTACATATCATACTCCAAATATATTTCCCCACAAAATGTGGAAATGGGTAAATACTTATGAAAGGTAGGAATGGAGGAATGGTGAGAATTCAGGATCTGGAAGTCTCAAATAACAACGTTAAATTTGTAATCATTATCTTGTCTATCTGCTTTATCATGGAGGGTTCTCATTAGTAGATCATCTTTAAAACAAATGCCTCATGAATAAATAAGTGTGTGTGTGTCTTGGGGAGACTTTCAAAGTCGATTGTAACCCACACAATTCCAACAGTGAACCCTTCTTCCTGTTCACTAATTAGCCACAAGCAATAAATACATTTATATGTTTGTGCTGTAAAAGGAACCAAAAGCTTTTGTTTGTGGAAGATGTGAGATGAATAAAAACAAGCAACATTACCTTTACTGATGTAATTAGGTCAGATTATTCATACAGAGAGCAAAGTTCAATAAATATATCGTGCTACATTTAACACTGGACTCCATGTAAGACACGTGATTAACAATTAGATTTAACCCTCTACCATATTAGCGATACTGCAAGTTCTCAGATTGAACCTAGAAAACCTAATAGAAACGATTCACCATGCTAGCCAGAGAGATGATCTGGCTTTCAAAGTGCCATCTAAATAAACATATCTCACTGTACATGCAAGATGGATAGGTGTGTAATTTACAACAAAACCGGGCTGTTTTTGTTAGCTATGGTAGGCAGGGTGAAGCAAGATGATGGAGTGTCTACATTTCTAAATGGCTGAACAGCAGACGTTCAAAGCCAGCTGCTACGTAAAAGCCTTTGAACAAAGGTCAGCAAAACTAACAGAGTATCTCCCAGGGCCGGCTTCAGAAGGGAAACAAAACAGATCCATTTCTACGGCTTTTGCTTGCTGATGGCACACAAAAGCCCTGAAAATGGCTGAGCTAGTTCACGGAGAGCCTCTCTGTTCTCAAAGCGAGCACATGGAGCAACCTTGGTATACAAAATAACATAAAAAACATTCAGTTGCAATTGTTTCCAGGAATTCATTTCAGGGTGGGAAGTATGGCAAAATATGCAGATTTCATCAGATTTCATTTATTTGTGAAGTGCACGTAATGGGCAGTAGACAATGATTCAAAACTGCCTGTAACAATCTACCTTCAACAAATCTCACATAATGTCCTCGCCCCAGCCATTTTCTTTAATTCAGTCATGGCCTCTTTCACAGCAACCAACCATGAAGGCAAAGGCTATCAAGTAAAGCCAGATGAGCAAATCTTCTCAATCTGCCTATCATACAATGTTGCACAATTAAGCTAAAGTGCTATCCACCCACTTTTGCATGCGTGAGCTCTCAGACATCCATAATTGGCTAGTATCTGGACTGGAAGAACAGTCATGATACCTTTCTCCCTTTTGAGTGCATGGTCAATTTTTGCTCCCTAGATCTGAGCCACCAGTGGCTATAGCATTATTGTGGTTCGAACTTATGGGTGGCCAAAAGTATTGACGATACATATATTATAGTTCTCCCTATGCACAAAATCAGGTAGTTTGACCGGAGGAGTTGTACTAATCAACTGAAAATCTAGTGAAAAACTTGCTTGCAATGGTATTCAACTTCTGAAGTCATGGCCTGGGTTATCTTCAGAGCAAAACCCAATAGCAAACTGTTGAACAATAGTGAAGAAAGCAGTAGCAGTCTTCTGTGCATGATCTTCAGGAAGCAATCGAGCAGGCATTGGTTGAACGAGTGGGACCAGGGTTCTATAGACGTCTTTTTGACTTTATGTCATGTCGGATCCAGTAGGTGAAAATTGAAAAATAAAGGACTTCATAATAAATATTGACTGATTGTTGTTTAGCGATTTCATTGCATAAAATAATTATTCGATTATTCTTATTATCTCGATTGGCATTACTGTAAAATTGTTAACATTTTTCTAAATTTAAACATTTAAAAAAATATTGCATTTCGCTTTGGCGTCAATACTTTTGGCCACCACTGTATACATTATACAGTGTCATCACAATATCTCAAACAGAAATTTCATTAGTAGGCTAGCTGTTTGGTTAGCTTTGTTTCTCAACAACGCAGCTCATGATTAAGGCACGGTTTCTTAAAAATGTACTTGTTTCAAAGTGGAAACTGATCTTACAATCACAGTATGGTGATGAAGCCCTTCATAAATGGGGTCTAGAGAGCAATATTGGGCTCTGGTACACTGTAGGTCGGAGAGATAGTATGCATAGTCTCCATTGCCAATCGCATGGACGCTAGCCAATAGGGGGCATCTGTGAGCTTGTGTAGGATGGATAGTTCATTCCATCATTTGTCTTATGCTTATATGCATAAGACGCAGCATGAGCAGCAGTTTGGTTGGTTAATTTTATTTAATTATAAGATGCGGGTGGGAATTGATCAGATTATGAACGTGATAGCAGAATTACTGTGCAAAACATCATTAATCACCTTCATTGTATTTAACAAGCAACAAATAAGCATTTGGATCCGTCATAAAATATTTCAGGATGAATCTAACCCAAAATCCTTCAACAGCTACACCTCTGGTGAAGTTAAATGTGATTTGGGAACATAAGTTTTAGTTGATTTCTTTTAACATGAATCATCAAATGCTACAAGGAATAGATCTGAGCAAATGCTAAGCAGCATTAATAAGCATACAGCGTATCATAAAAAAATACATTTGGTGAACCCCAATGTAAATGACAGTGTAACAAATAAAATAAAATAAAATAATCCTCACTTTTAATAGATCCTAAGAAGAATACAAATTGGAATCTATAAAACCTTTCAAACTCTATTCATCTTTTACTGTACTGTATGTGTTGTTTTTTTCCCCTTACCCATATGCACTTTCTCATTTCGAATAAAATAGCGGTATTTTTCTGGAAAGGTTTTTTTTTTTGAGGGAGAGAACTTTAAAGAAATGAGTTTTTGCCAAGAACAGATGCTTTTTAAAACACCCAATGAACTTTTGCTGCTGCACCAGCCATATTTGAGATATTGACTCTTGTACCCTTGTTGGTAGGCAGTTGTGACTGTCATTCACAGTATTTCAAATGACATGACATGTGGGTAACATGAACTTTTACCCCTACTCCCTGTTCACACATATGATACACAAACACACATACACACTAACATGCAAACACATGGCATATCACCTTCACCCACACCTTGTGCACCAAGGCTTGGGGCAAGTCAAGACGCACAGATACGTTAAACTGCAAAAAGCATGTTGGGGAGGGAATGTGAGCCGTCCCTGAAGGACACAGACAGAATAGTGCTGGTAAAGAGACTACAGAAGTCCAGTTCTTCGTTAATAAGGATCATCAAAGTTTTTTCACTTTGTATTAACTCTAATTGCAGATGAAAAAACCTTTATGGTAAAAGCTTTTTAAATAACCATCTTCATTGAATGACATTTTTCTCTTTAAATTTAGACTTACTGTGAAAAGCTTTAAGCCCCACTCATTTATTCATGTTTTCTACGTTCTTATATGTTTAATATAGGCTTGAGAAATACACTGGTCAGAAATGACCCGTTTCAGAGGATACTTTTTTTTTTGTTATCCAACACACAGTAAATTATTAATAATAATAAAACTTGTAGTGAGAAACAGGTGCAGATGATTTTATTATTACATTAATTACTCTACTAGTGATGCTGAATGCTGAGAAGTTGGACCAGACGAGAGGGGAAATGAGGTTGCTGTTGAGGCTAAAATTGGATTTTCAGGCACTTTGCAGCCTGTTGCAGTAAAACAGTTGTTCCCAATGTTTCTCCAATTGAATCTATATATTAATTCCCTTTGTTTTAATCTGCGCCTGAGAACTGCCACCTGAAACTGCGCCTGAAACATGACTGCCACTTACTGGTCTCGTGTTTCCTGCGACATCGTGTCTCATGAAATCTCGCGCACTGCTGTGAGTCGTCATGAGATTCCTGTCCCTCTGACGCGCATTTTTTATTGCCCCATCTGTATATATGAATGAGTTCCGTAAGCCCAATTTGTTCGCAAGTCCAACAAACATTATCTAGGTACTAGGATACTAACACAATTGGCTATACACAGTATATAACAGTACAACATTCATATCTTATAAAGTTCGTAACTTGAATGTTCGTATGTAGGGGACTTACTGTATATGTAAATTCCTTGGCTTGATTTAATTCCATTAGCTGGCATCAACATGGTTAATAATATGTACTACCTTACCATCACACGCAATTTCAGGTTTTCACAAAACTGTAGAACACAATTGTTCAGTGAATATACAGGTATCTGGTATCACCTGCTGGGGATAAATGCTTGATGCACCTCAACCAGTGCCTGCGGATCAGCTGCAGGGTCATTAGCAAGGAACGAACAATCTCAGTGTTTTGCTCCTTTACACCTGAAACACCACCTAGTGGCGGAGCGGTAGATCTGCCCTGCTCCAATCCTCCTCTGCCAGTTCTTTTGTTGCTTGCCGGAATCTTCTTCCCATCACTCCAGCATCCCTCACCAGGGAAGTGATTAACAGCCCAGCAAAGCCTCGGCATCTGATTTCCACTGGTTATCTGGAAGTCTTCCAGCTAACCTTGCTGCACTCAGCAGCCAGGTCTGAATACTTGACCTTCTTCTGTTCAAAGCCAGCTCTATCTCCTTTTCCCATGGTATTGTGGCCTTTGATGAACCACTTGACTACAGTATGTCAGGCTGGCGAAATGTGGTAGTGATCTTGCTTGGGAACTAGAGCTTCCTCCAGGATCAATACTCATGGTATTTCTGGTTGGTGGAAAAAGAGCCTGGGTGTTTCTCCTGGACTGGTGATCTTTCCTGAAAAATTGTGTCTGCTGACTATCTATTTTGAGTTCGTCAATAAGGTCTTGGTATGCTGTATTATTATGCTTTCCCTTTACTGAAATCTGTTCCAGCATGACACAAAGCAAGGTCGGAGTGGAAGAAATTGAGAGGCTTTGCTCAAAACTCTAACCTCAACCCTGTTGATCACCTTTGAGACAAATTGGAATGCCAACAGCAACCCAGAACTTCTCATCCAACAGTAGTGTCTGTCCTCAGCAATGCTCTCGTGACTGAATAATCACAAATCCCCGCAGCCATAATATGAAATTTAGTGAAATCAGGTCCCCATAACAGTGGAGGTTATTACAACAGCAAATGAAGGGGACTAAATCTAGGACAAAAAATTTCCTTTTGAGAAATCTTAAAAGTTTTATACTGTAGGACTTGACTTGGGAGTCATTTGGTTGCTTTTATATTCATCTTTTGTTAATGTTATTAGAATGTAATAAGAATATTATTCATGTCAAAACATTTAAATACATTTACCTTTAGTGCTGTAATCATAAATCTTTACAGGAGAAAATAAAAACATCTGTAATGAAATCAGCAGCAATACAGGCATTATTCAAAGCCCTATTGAGCAGCTCTAATATTTCTTTGTTTTCCAGTCTAACAGTGAGTGTGTGCTTTCTGGATATCAGTGATGGCTAAACAGTAGGTCAAGCCTTGACAGGTCTTGACCCCCGGTGTTTATTTGTTTAAAACAGAAGCGAGCCCGAAAAAGAAGAGCGGATCATGAGGGGTAACGTGATGATGGGGTCGAGAAGATCGGAGTACACAGCCAGCTTGACAGTATGAGAGCAACGAAATCTTTCTCAATGTGTATCGCAGACACACACTGTTTTAGACAAGCTTACTGCCCAAGGCAGAATGAGCAGAGAGCCAAGGCTAAAGGTTGGTGAGAATCCTCCTCCTGCAATACACGGCTGTTCCCAACTCCCTCAACGCCCATAATGTCAAAGTAAAAAAAAGTAACTCCACATAATGAGCCGGCGTGCTCACTCGTTTTTTCTGACGGAGCCGACCACGACCCGCTTCTTGTACCATTAAAATTAGATTCCCTCACGCTAAAGCAGTGTAATCCACTTATGTGTGCCTGGATTTTGTGCCTCCTTTATTCAAACCTAGGTGTATCTCTTTGTACAAATCCCTTCATCTCTTCCTCTCAGGAAATATTACATTTGGCTTCTACTACACTACCAGCTGGGGGCTTGAGTAATGTCAAACTTATTATACACTATTTCAACAGACTTCCTACGCTACTATAATTACTTCTCCCAAAGTCAGATTGAAACCAGGGTTTCAGGGAGAAGTGCAGTTTGCAGAAAATCCATCACTGACACGCTACAAGGCTGATACCTCCAGAAGTACAGCAGGAAAAAAAAAAGCTTCTTATCGTAATGATATGATAATATGATGAGAATGGTTCAGAGGATAAATGGTAAAGAGAGAGCGATAATTGTTTTACAGAGCCTGACGTGTTGAACGGTTGACTTTTATAATCAGAGGGAGCAAGAGGATGGCGGGGTATTCTATAGGAAATCTGCTCACAAGCAGAGGAGGGTTCGGGGGTTAGCAGCGATGAATCAAGTCGACGCAGATATAAGCGACAGATGTGGAGGCTGAATGGAAGCCAGTGTAGCAGAAATGTTTGAAATGGTTGGAATTGCATCCAAATGAGATTCTATCAATTATCTTTTACAATACATGATCATATTTATCACACTTAACCACCATGACTAAGCTTTAATAGTCTTTTAGACATTTTATTGTAATTAATGGATATAATAAAAAAATGATGGGGAGTAGCATCAAGTAGTTATATCAGTGTATCTACAGTATAATATTGCATGTCCAGCTCACTTTCCCCATCATCTGCTGTTAAATAGCAGAGTAAATAGCACAGCAAGAGAACTGTAGGGGACCAATATGCTGAGAGAAGATAATTCTACCATGTAACTGGTCTAAATTTGGTCTCAACAGATATGAATATGTTTATTTTTTTTAAATTTTTTTATTCAATTAAAACTTGAATCTATTTGAGACTAGAAATGTACAACAGGACTAGGATACAGGCAGCACTACGCTTCTTGGTTAGCACTGTTGCCTTTCACCTCCAGGGTCCGGGTTCGATTCCCATGTAGGGGTCTGCGTGCATGGAATTTGTATGTTCTCCACGTGCTTGTGTGGGTTTTCTCTGGGTACTCCGGTTTCCTCTCACATTCCAAAGACAGGCTAATTGGCGTTTTCAAATTGCCCATAGTGTGTGAATGAATGTGCGAGTTTGTGTATGTGTGTGCACCCTGCAGTAGATTGTACCCCGCCTTGTAGTCTCCTGGGATAGGCTCCAGGCACCAAGCGGCCGTGTATACAGGATAAAGCAGTATAGACGATGAGTGAGTGAGTGAGTTACCAGGATACAGCAAGATGCAACAAAAACAAGTGGTGTTAATGGAAGGTTCATTGGAAGCATTGTTAACATTAAACATTAGGATAGTATGCAACCGGAATTTCTATTTGTTGCAGTAGTGTTAACTCAAAAGTGTTATGGAGGTTAGGGCAATGCTGGTATTAGGTTGATTTTAAAAGTTCAAATGACCGGTAAAATGATGTCGGAACAACATCGACTGCATGACGATGGGATAAACATTTGAACAAACGCCTATAAAACAATGTTGACGTCAAAACAAGCTTCATAACAGACCTCAAACATTTAGTACTACAGTACATGTTTACCACTGGACACCTGGGGAAGATGCTATTGATGCTGGTAAATGTACGTCCACAAAAAATATAGAAAATAGCAATTTGCTAAAATATTCAGTTAAAAATTAGTCAAAAAGGTAAAAAAAAACAAAAAACAAACAAACCTTAAAGTCTGAGATCTGTCCTGTGAGACCGGATGTGATGCAGTGTGAAAACTCCATACAGTACAGTAACATTTCTGAAAGAAATTCAGCACTAAGAAGCTGTTGTGTCCAGCCCAATCTCAAATTGGAATTCTAAACCCTGTTAGAAACTTAAGGGAGCATGAGTTTGGTCAGACCTTGTGCAAATGGATGTGCACTGGCACAAATGCCCCAAATGAAACTTTCGCTCAATGCAATTTTATCAGTCATTCTAGCTTTCACAAACTACAGTACATTGTCCCTATGTTAGAGGTCCTTGTTCCCTTGTAACAATTTATTATTATTATTACTTTTTTATTTTATTTTATTTTTTTTACATTTTTTGCTAGAAACTTTCGCAGACGTGCAAAACAAACAAACAAACAAAAAAAAAAACCCCTGAATGAGCAGGAGATGAAGCTGAGGTTGAGGAACTGCAAGAGAATTCACACACCATGCTGACAGAGCTGGCAAATCTACCTCTACGTTTCTTCCCTTGTTTTGCTGATAGCGTTCGTGTTCTTATTCATTAGCAAAAAAAAACAAAACAAAAATGAAAGGAGGAAAGAGGCTGCGATCACATTGGATTTAAATAAGAATACAGACAGAGGCATTGCAATGCATTAAATTCATCATGAGTGTGACCTTCGAAATGACTCGAAAAATACCGTTGCTGTTGTGTTTTGTGTTGCCATGTTTCTTTATCTGGAAAAAAAAAGAAAAAAAAATCAGAGTAAGTCTGGGAAAATTGTCATGATCCCTCAAGATTTTTTCATTCCACTATTTCAAGGCTAACATATTGCACAAGCAAAACAAAACCTTCATCATAAAGACAGTGTGTTGCCCTGAGTTGTAACCCGGCTCAATAATAGACTGCATAAATCCGTCTAGGGCTAACATTAATACAGCATTAATCAGGTATGGATAGCACCTACTATTCAGTCAAGTGCAATTACCCTTTCAATATGCTAAGATCTCCGTATCCTCAGTGCACCATGAAATATACACACTGCTTGTCCGACCTATTGAATAACACATATGAAATATGGTGAATCCTATTCATATAGAGACGTGCCGACATTGACAAGTTAGCAATAAAATTGTTGTTTTTAACACCTGATTTGGGATATCACGGTAAGGCCCAGATTTTCTTTTGCTCTGGACTTAATAGGGTTTGAAAATAGGGTTTGTTTGCAATACCAATAATGCATTGTCAAAGTGCCAGGTTCATATCTGGTGCATCTATTTTGATGTAGTAGACAGAGTTGCTGATTTATCACGAATGAATTTGCCAAAAGGGTGAATTGTAGCAAGCAACCACTCAAGAAACACAAGCGAGACAGATGTTAACCTTCCTACTTGAACGAATTTTTTTAAAATAGCGCCAAGATGAACGTAGCATCTAAAATAAAATAATTAAAAAAAAACACCAGAAAGTTGTGCTAAAAAAAAAAGCATATCAATCTAAGTAAATGCGAATAAAAGAAAGTTAACTGAAGGACATGTGAGGGTAAAGGCAGACATTTGTACCTGGTAGCGATTAGTTACTATATTTAGATGAAGGATGTGGTTTTGTGAACCAATTTAATAACAAGTTGGTTAAGGTTGCAGTCTCTGGTTGTTAAAGAGTGTATACAGCATCCAACCACAACTTTAGCACCACAAAACATAAACACATTGGTGACAGGATCATGGGCACCTAAGCCTGACCATGCCTATTTGGACCAAAGAGCAACCTCAACGAAAAGCCAGTACAGCACAACTCAGCAAAAAAACGTCAGTGCTAGCCATGATAGAAAGACACCAGAAAAGCCAATGCAGCACAGCCTGGTGCACATGGGGTCTAACAGACAAAGAGCCCAAGGCCGCTGACCCGCGCTCTAAACTCCACAGATGAGATGTTCCAGACAGTCCGATCCATGGAGGCCCAACCTCGCAACCAATTTCACCCAAAGGATCTGCTGCCAGGATCTGCTCCCAGGGGTGTGACAGCACACCCCTGAGGTCTTGTGGAGTCATGCCCCGAGGGGCCAGAGCTAACTAGGTGGCACAAGGGGAACCCAAAACCTACAGTAGGTGGTTATAAGGGAAATAATTTGCCTGATCAGTGTAATGCTATTTATTGTTTATGTTGTTCTCACAAAGCAGCCAAGAATGCTAAAAATGTTTTGTGGTGAAATCCTCTCTGCCTAGCAGGATTTTCTTATTAGCAATATTAACATCACTTCATGTATTCAACATTCTTCTTTCTCTTCCACTGTCTATGCAGCTTCTTTCCATAACACAACGCCAATGCTGTAGCATCGAGCTTGGATTAAAATCCCTCTAACTCTTTTGGACTCCATCCACCCTACAAAGCCTCTGTTAAAAAATGGAAATAAATGAATAAAACCCTCCTGACAATTAGAAATGAAAATTCATCCAGCTGTGGGGATTTTTTCTCAGGTTGCAAATTCCAAACAAGTTCACAATGGCTATTAAATCAAAGAGGATTAGACCTACTGTATGCTGGACTTAACACTTAACCCTGTCATGTTGACATACACTTTTCCAAAATTAGGTGCATCCTGTAATATTTTGTTGGCCCATCTTGAGTGTTGATTATGAAACGCATTTGCCATGGTATTGTTTCAATAACATTTATTCTCGCCTAGAGCAGCATAAATTTCTGGCAGGGATCTTGTATTGATAATGGCAGAGTCAAAAAAACTCTGTAAAATCTTCTCCAGTCTATCTCGAAGACTTTCAGCGTGGTTATGGTCAGAACTAGGTAGTGGCCTGTGCCATCAGGGAAGAAAAAAAATCCATTGATGGTCACCACTGTACATTTTAATGCCACATAACGTTGCTGAGTCTAGACCTGATCTGAAGCAGTACTGACAGTTATCAGATAGGGTTAAAAGAATGGTTGCTGGTTAAGACATATTAATCACTGCAGTAATTATCCAGTGGCAGCAGATCCTCTAAATTCTGTAAGTTACAAAGTTGCTAAGTTGATTCCATGAAAGGTTGTCTAGTACATTCCCACACCGGGTTTCCTTGGATTATAATTTGATCAATTTGGAGGCCAATCTAACACCTTGAACACTTTGTCATGGTCCTCCAACCTACTTATATGAACAATTTCTGCAGTCAGGGCGCAGTATCTTGTTGAAGGACCACTGCTATAAGAGGGTGTCCTCAGTCTGTAACAATAGTTGGATAATTGGTATGTGTACCCAAGATTTCCCAGTAAAACATCTCATACTACTTTCGCCAACTTGCCTTCTTCTCATAGAACATAGTTAAGTGAAGCTTGCACACGCACAAGCACTCACACACAGATGATTAAAAAAAAAAAAGAAAGTACGATTCATTAGACTTGGGCACCTACTTCCATGGCTCCATGATTCAGTTCTGATGCCGATTCTCCACATGCTCACTGTATGTGGTGGAAAATCTGACCTGTCTGTGGTTATGCAGTTCTATACAGAGCAATCTGTGACAGAATGTGTTTTCTGACAACTTCCTATCGATGTAGAACAAAACAAAAGAAAACCAAAAAGTATTTTCTACTTGCCAAGGGATTATTTGTTTAATAACGTGTCACCATGAACAAGGCTCAGGATAATTAGTCAGCGCTATCAGAACCTGTGTTTGCATCAGATTTATTTCTAACATAATAACTGAGACATTTGAAAAAGTCCTATTAAAAAAAAAAAAACAGAACTGCAGAGGCATTATTTGCATGCTGAACATGGCACATGATGAGCCTTCATCTTGGTGTAGCAGGTCAGAACTGTTTGACCCGGTTTCACTTTTTCTGAGTGCGGATGGAACACAGAAGGGGCCGAACCCATTCCCGAGTTCTAGAGCTGCTAACTCGGCACTCAGCGCTGGCTGCAGTTGATGAGGCCATTCTTCACTTGATAAAAGGAAGGTGTGTGGCATGGAACGAACACAATGGCGCACTTTGCAGGTAAATTATGCTCACGCTGCTCGGTAATCACGCCGCAGTCACGGCTGGCTGAGATTGCGGCTCTCGTGGCATGTTGCTGAATGACCACTTTTCTCAAGCCCAGATAGTACACTTTCTTTTTTTTTTTTGTTGTTGTTTTTACATTTGATTTTGGAGGTACCGTTATAACCGAGCGGGTTTGTTGGACAAAGACTGGTGAACCGGAATTTAGATTCAGGGTAGGTTCAACGGGGTGTGGTGCTGAAAGTCTGGCACTGTCTCATTGCTGTAGCGTTTCTTTCAATCAACAAAATGGGTCAGGTGCTTACGCAAAAGTAGCCTTGACAAAATCGAAGCAGGGTTGTAGAGGTTAAGAAGTCAGTGAACGTGTTCCCGTTGTAAACATACCTTCGCTTTTACATAGTACAGAAGGTAAACAAGCGTTTTATCGGCCCCTGATCTCTCGCAGGGAACAATTATTTAGAGCCGTTATTATGTTAGTGTTAAAAGGTTCCAGATGTTACTCAGCATTAACATTTACATTAATAAATCTAAGTGGATAAAAAGGATATGCTGAAGTATAAGAGGAATACATCACTTTGGAATGCATCGCTATTGGCAAACAATCAACCTCAGTGTAGGAGCAGTAACTCTCCTTTAGCGTCAGGTCCCATCACTCCGCCCTGACACTGATGCTCCACTGCGTTTTATTCCATATGTAACTAATCTTACAAGTATACTGCTCTCCATTTATTCCCTTTTGCTTCTAGGCCAGTACAGCACAAAGCATCGAGAAGATTTGTGATGATTAGGTCGCAACCTTGTTTATCTATACTGGTTTATCTCGCAGATGCTATGCTAAGGCGACGGGGTAACATAAACAAATGCATTAGTTTCCTGCGATTGCATTATACTGAGAGGCAGTTCCTCAGAGGGAATTGCACACAGAGGTTAGAATCAGCAATTATTACATCCATCGCTCACAGCTGAGCTCCACTGCACTCCTCCTCCTTTTCTCTCCACTGGCCTGCGTGGTAAATGGAGGCCGTTATTGGCATCCGAAATGGCTCCGGGGGTCACCAGCTCCTGTGTGTGACTAAGGTGAAGTGAAGACAGCGACAGATTGCACGTTGTTGTCTTAGCGATGGAAGGAAAAGCACTTCATCGGCTTGCCTGCCTGTGAAAGGAAAGACAATATCTGCCTGAGAAGATGGGCATCAAATCAAAGGGCATCAAAGAGATTTAAGCAAGTGACTGGATTCCTAATGATTAAATCGTAAGTAATAAAGGTACAGCCTTGAAAATTTTTGTCACATGGGAATATGAATCAATGAAAAACGTCCTGCTTTGCATTTCAACTTGTGTAAAAAAAAAAAAAAGAAAGAAATTTTTTATTGATTTATTTTTCTTTACACAAAAGCAGAAGATAAAAAAATCTTGACTTAAACTGGTTTCATTGTTTGTCTTTGTTTCCTCACACAAAGTCAGAAAATCAAATATTTGTAAATCCAAATATAAAAGAAAAGAAAATCCCAATTTCAGTATGAACAGTCACTTTGGAAATATATTTCAAACTGTATGTCTTACAGGCTATTCTCATATACTGTATATCATCCAGCCTCTTTCTGATTGAATTGTCAACCCAAATATCCATAAATTTTAGTCCCAATATAGTAACAAGTGCACCATAGCTTATTTAAAACATTAATGTTGTGAATCCAAAAGTTTTTAACATTTTGCGCAGAAGATAAGGAACACTTAAACACAACGTAGAGAGACATCAGACCCTCCAATCAAGCGTATCTGGTTCAGAATTCCACAAGCAAACTTTCTCATTACAGCTGTTTGGGAAATGAGTAAGAATTAAGCCCTGTAGAAGGAACCAGGGATTTGGCTGGGATTGTGAGAGACACCCATCAAGCGATTGTTTTCAGTCTTTACCAGCAATTGAAACACAGCCCTGGTGGCCATCATTAACCTTCAAGTGGTGGCTGGTTACTGTGTGATATCTGACAGGCGGGGACATAACGAGAGCGACTGTGTTCTGCCTCAAGCGTTGTCAGAGTGTGAGCAATACCATTTTAAAGGCTGACAAAAGCGCGAGTGCTGCTTGATCTGTCTCAGGCTCCGAAGTAACTTTCACTCCTCGGAGCACCTCAGAAAACAGCTACGATTTTGGTGCAACGAACACACAGACCGGACCCATTCCAATCAATGACGAGTTGCGTGATAGCGAATAAAGTGAGGGAAGGAAAATAAGCTAACCAGACACCACTGCTTCAGGGAAACTACTTCATCTAGCACTGGAAATTAAAACCTTTCAGGTGTTACAATCCGGAGACAACCAGATTTGTGCAGAAGTGATGAAGTCACTCCTATTGACTCTATCTTTTATAAACCAACCGGTCCTCAGAGATTAGCTGGTGCACCCGCTTCCTCTCCGTGAACATTGTAAGATGCAAGAATTTTTTGTTTATTTCTGCACGTCTAATCTGATACATCTGACAGGGGCATCAGACCAGAGTCAGTGCTGAGTGTAGGAAAGAGATAAGAGAGGAGGAGTGCGGCTTCAGACAAGTGCCATTAAACATCTCGCCAGTTTCTTACACAAGACCCTGTTTCCAAATTAGACTTGCAAATGATCGCTGAGGAAGCCTTTTGGAACATTTGGAAGAAATATTCTTTCTTTGTCTCATCTCGACATTCTAAAATCGGCAGCGAATGATCTGCACAAGACAGACCGACATGACAAAGAAAATGAACTCGGAGAAGACCAAGCTAGCCTACTAGCTAAAACTCACTTTTCAGTAATCACTACAACCCTGGTTGGGAGTCACAACAGAAACAATATCAGCCCTTGGGACACTGAGGGCAAGGCCGGAATATATCCTATATGGGATCGAAGGTAGAGCCATCATAGGGTAACACCCATGGCATTTATAGTATCCAATCCACCATGTGTTGTTTTGGGGAGGTACTGTAGGAGAAAATCCATGTAGATCCGTATAGACAATACTCCAAACTCAGGATCCAACACTATGGATCCAACATATTAACATCCATCTAACATCTACAGTGCTGTGAAAAAGTATTTGCACCCTTCCTGATTTTATACATATATTTTTTTTTCTTGCATATTTGTAAATGTACAATATGCATTTTTTTTTTAATTAAACACATTTTTTTGGAAAGCTGAGATAAATTTCAATTCACACACCCAGGCCTGAGTACTTGCCAGACCTGTTGAATCAAGTCATTACCTAAATAGAACCTGAATGACAAAGTGAAGCATGCTAAAGGATCTTAAAAAGCAACACATCGTGGCGCAGTAATTGACATGTATCAGTCTGGAAAGGGTTACCAAAGCCATTTCGAAGTCTATGGGACTCAATATCCACAAATGAAGAAAACTTGCAACATTGTTGGACCTTGCCAGGAGGCCGGCTTACTGTACCAAAATTACTCCAAAAGCACAAGGACGACTTTACCAAGAGCTCATAAAAGAACCCAGAACGGCATCTAAAGACCTGCATGCCTCACATGCCTTAGTTAAGGTCAGTGTTTTTCAGGATTCAACAATAAGAAATAGATTTTTTATTTTGACTGATGCATTTTGACTGGGCAAAAATGGCATCAATAGGAGAGTTCCAAGGCGAAAGCCACTGCTGACCCAAAAGAACACAAAGCCTTATCTGACACATCTTGATTATGATTAAGACTTTTGGGAAAATATTCCGTGGACTGATGAGACAAAATTTTTACTTTTTGGAAGGTGCATTAAATAAAAAGAACATCATAACAGTCAAACCTGGAGGTGGTAGTGAAAAGGTCTGGGGCTGTTTATATATTCAGGATCTAGAAGGACTTGCCATAAGTGATGGAACCTGATGGATAAATTCTGCGCTGTACCAGATATTCGTGAAGGAGAGTGGTAGGCCATCAGTTTGTGACCTCAAGCTCAGGCACACTAGGGGTATGCAGCAAGACCACCACGGTAAGGTTTTGAAGTGGTCTAGTCAAAGTCCGGATTTTAATCTGATTTAGATACTGTCGCATAACCTTAAACAGGCCGTTCAGGCTTGAAATTCGATGTGGCTGAATTAAAACAATTTAAGCGCAAACACTTGATTGCAGTTGCTGCCACAAAGGGTGACACAACCAGCTATTAGGTTTAGGGGCAATTACTTTTACACATAGGGGTAGGTAGGTTTGGACAGATTTTTTCCCTTATTAAATTAGGTCATAATTTAACAACAGGCATTTTGTATTTACTCAGGTTATGTTTGTGTACTAATAAAATGTGTTTAATCTTAATCATGTAATTGTGACAGATATGCAAATAAATAAAATTTCACAGCGTATATCCTGTGTATCCTGTGAACATAGGGCACAAGTTAGGGTACACCCTGGATTTGGTGCCAACTCACTGCAAATATATATATATATATATTTATTTGGGACACCATGATTTTGTCAACACATAACCAGTACAGTACATCAAAGTGCTTTTCATGTAACATATAACAATATGATTGTACATTGGTGTGAAGTGGGGCACTAACTGTCTCCTATATGCATATATTTACATAAGGTAAAAGTCCTCTTCTGAGAAGAAATCCATGCTTACCAACCAGTTGGTGGGGGATAATGTGAGATACTGTAGGTCCCTGGCTTGATCTTTTGGAGGGTTTCTGTGTCTATGCAGGTTCATCAGTTTTCTGAAATGACCTTCCCAAGCACAACGGATGTACTGTAGGTGGATTGAATAATCAAGCATGAGTGCACGCTGTCCTGCGATGGACTAGCATCAACTTGTCCAGTGTGTATACGGTACGCTGTGACTCTGAGCAGGATAAAGCTTTTCCTTAGGTTGAAGTATTTAACGAAAGAAAGAATGATGATTCCAATAAAGGAGCCAACACTAAGACCATTCTAGAAACATTCCTGAAGCTAAGCAGTGGTGTGTAAACGTATTAACTCTAGTAATTTAACAGTAGTTTCATTTATTAAATGTGCCCCATAAATTAGAAGGCTGCTGTTTTGTCTGAATACATCAGTATTACTGGTTAAGAAATAAAAAGCCTTATTTCCCAGGTGGTCTCCATCTTGTAATTCGAGGCACCTTGAAAGTCTACACAAAGCCATTGTTGCAATTAAGAAACAGCAGGAAGTGATTTACTAAGTGCCCCGAAACACCAAATTGAAGCACAACAATGAGGGTAGAAATAAGCCAGTTGACGCTACATCAACCTAATTTGAATGGACGTAAACGTCTAAGCAAATATTATTACATAATGGAACGCAGTACAGCTTAAACGCCTAAAACCAGCACCAGTTTCGGGTGACGTTTCCCCTCCCTTGTGGGAACTCTAAATGTCTGAAGTGGTTTGGACAGAATTTAAAGGGGAAAAAGAAAAAAAAAAAGTCTAGCAACCACATCAGGAGCTGGTTTTTCTTTGGCATATCTCGAGCTCTTTAATTTTCTCCTGAATCGATGGCAGATCTGAAGCCTGCTGTGCTGCCGTTTTGCAGCTTATTGCCTAGTTTAGGTCCTACAGCTGAACGAATATGTAGAGGGTGGAGAAAACCCACAACAGAAAGCAATTGCGTGCTACGCTTTAACCTCTCGGAGTTCTCCCAAGGTCTCTTCGTCACATAACTGCGAAAATGTGTAAACACTGTGCATCGTTGGTGGTGCACATGGATACTTTTTTTTTTCAGATGAGGTGTATAACGCGAACGATGAATGAACTCACCATGATGGGGGGTTGGGGGGTGGGTACAGGAAGTATGGCAGGAAAGTGGTTTATTTGGAGTGCAGCAAGCCAGTGATTAGGTTGGGCTACTACAGCAAGCTACAGAAGGAAGAGAGGAAAATCAGCATGCTTTCTGTTTAGATCTTATTAATGATTGTAGCATTTGCTCCACAAGAAAGGTTTCTAGGGTCATTGTTTGAACAAAAGTACTGATAAAAAAAAAAAAAAAAAAGCTAGGCCACTTTCCATAGACATTGGCTATGGAAAACAAAGAGAATGTGTACGTACTGTACCATTTTTATATTTGAAATGATATAAGGATTAGATTGGATAATAGTGGCATATTGAGGATATCACAATTCAGAACTGCCCACACAAAGAAAATGGCTTTTCTTTCAAACAAAAGCCATTTTTTCACTATTTTTTAAAAATCTTCAGCTCATTTTGTGTTGTTTTTGGTTTTGAGGAACTCTGCCAGTGAGCTTTCTACTCACGCTCCAGATTTCCAAAAATCCTAAAAAAAAAAAAAAAAAAATCCCATTATTGTTTACAATTTTTTTTAAAGCAAAATTCTTGCCGGTATTTGCTAATGATATTTAATGCACTGGGCAGCCATGTGAATTGTGTAATCATTGCTGACGTTAAGAGGGTCATTCATCTCGGTTTAAATCTTTGACTACATCCTCAGGTACTTCCTCAGTCATTGGAGCCACTCCAAACCAAACATGAATAAAGATTTTTTTGTTGTTGTTGTTGCTCCAAACTGGTACATTTTCAAGATTAGTGACGCCTCCAGTCCCATACTCCAGGGCAAACATCCATGACAGCAGGGCAGCGATGATCCGCAAATAACTGAACAGTCCTCTAGGGAGCTCGCTTCGTCCAAAGGAAGGCCTTTTACCCAAATTAATCATGTTAATTAGCAATACCCATAAAGTAATCCATTAAAATTATTTGTGACTGCCATGCTGCAAATAAATAAATAAATAAACAAATAAACAAAATAAAAATCACATCAGGGTAAAAAGGTATTTACTAGCACTCTCTCATCAAAATTAATCTGTTTCTGCCAAAACATAAATTTTCCCATTGCAGTCATTAGCAGCTAATTCAACAGTTTAGAGAAATACGTTTCGCAGGATGCTTTTTGCACTTAGGCTGAGAGCACTCTCGTGTCCAAATATTTCTGTTCAAGAACTACTCAAGGATTTCCAAAGAATTTCCAAACCCTTTTTAAATTTTTTTTTTTTTAACAGTTACTCATCATCTTTACCGCTACAGGATCATGGGGGGGACTTGAAGCCCATCCTAGGAGACTTGGAGCCAGAGGCGGGGTACACCCGGGACAGAGTGCCAATCCATTGCAGGGCGCACACATGCTTCAGGCAATTTTGGGAACACCAATTAGCCAAATCTACATGTCTTTGGACTGTGGGAGGAAACCGGAGTACCTGGGGGAAACCCACCAAGCACATGCACACAAACCCGATGTGGGAATCGAACCTGGAGGTGCAAGGCAACGGTGCTAACCACTAAGCCATCTTTTAAAAGGTAATAGTGTGTATTACCTTTTAATAATGGATTGTGTGTAAAGACGTTTTCAGAACTTGCATCTCACCCAATGTAGGGCTCTCAGTCACTCATTCTCTGCATCGGTCGCGGGACGCCTGGAGCCCATCATACTAAGTGTGGTGCCAATCCATCGCAGGGCATACAAAACATGCAAAAACACTCACTCCTACACTACAGGCAATTTTGGAAACTGTCTAAACATTTACTGTAGCTTAATCTGTATGACTGCGGGAAGAAAACCACCAAGGACAGAAAAAAACATGCAAACTCCACACATGCTGCCCCAAGGCAAGACTCGAACCCTGAACCTCAGTGGCGTGGGGCCACAGTGCTATCGATTACACTGCTGTGCCACCCATTGCGTATGGTTATGTAGAAAAATTATAAATAAAATGTAATGTAATGTAATTTTCACACATCCATTCAAACCGTCCATATAAAAAGTGCTTAATTAAACATACTTAATTTAATAAGATTGAATTTCTTATTTTAATGAAATCAATACACTTCATAAACTTGGCAGTTCCATCTCCAGAATTCCGAGCGCGTGCATCACGAGGACGCGGTGTTCAGACGCAAAAACCTAATTAAAGTTTCATTCATCAGCTGCGGTTTGAAAAGCAGAAAAGATGCTTCACTTTGTGTAATTGAATATTGGCAGCGTGCAAGCTACTGTAGGAAGTTTGCCTAAACATATCATTAACCTCTGATTAAGCACCATTGTACACTTTAGTGAACCAGATTTACTTTGAATGTTGTTTGTTTTCGGCCCAACGACCTGCGCAGAGATCACGGTTCAGGATTTATGGACTTATGGACCAAGTAACACAACCAGGTAATGCTTTTAGCAACACACAGACCACGTCTTGGTAGTATAGGATTTTTGGGAAGTCTAAATCTTAGCAGTCAAGTGTGTTAGATGGTCCAATTTATCGGGAGATTCAATAAAAAAGTGCACTTTCTTTGAAGGAAGAAGAAGAAGAAGAAGAAGAAGAAAAAAGCAATTCCCACCAGCTAAATCCACCCAATCATCTTACATCTACTAGTCTGTGAGGGTCAAAGTTAACACAAGACTCCCTTTGGTACACATGAATGCAGCATCTTTTTAACCATCTGAAAGCACTTGGGAGAATGCAAACCGCTTATTCTGTGTACAGACAGACACTGGGGGTTGATAAGGGACAGAGAAAGGCCATCCAAGGACAAAAAAACTTTGGGCTTCAGCGTTCAGGCTCTCAGACATGGGTGGCTGTAGCGTAGTCAAGATTGAATCTTGTAATTTTCTATGGCATGATAATAGCATGAACTCTAAGACAAGGTCTGCGCCCCGAGAGGGTCTTCCTCATGAACTCCGACCGGATTTATGAAGAGACAGAAGAAACCAAGCGGACTGGACACACGGACAATCTGAAAGACAGATTCACAGATGCAAGAAATAGAAAACACACAGAAGCGAGCTAAACCCTGTTCTTTCTGCATGGATACATTGTGGACAATTTGAGATTGTTTTTTTTTTTTTTCTTTCTGTTTTTGACCCTGTTGAATTGAGAAACCTGGGATCTCAGACCTGAACAACAAACAAAAAAAGTGTACTATGGGTGACTTAATTATACAGTAATGTCATATATCTACACAAAATACTAATAAAACTCCTAATAACCACTGCCTGGCTAAAAGAGAGCTGTTTCACTTCACAGAAGGAAATAAAAAAAAATACTGAATGACCTTGAAAGGAAATCACTTAAATGTTTGATGAAGTAGTAAAATGCAGAATAGAAATCTTTAGAGTAGAAGTACTTTCCACACAAACAGTGCAATTAGAACTCACAGGATTGTGACGAACCAGCTGTGCATCCATAAGAAAGCCACTTGTTAGAGAGATTCATTAGAAAAAAAAAGGCTTTGGATAACTAGAAAGCATAAAAGTTGTACTTTAAATCTATAGAAAAAGGTAATGAGTCCAGACCGGCCCTACTCGTCATCCATAGTGGCCCCTGTAAGATGGTCAAATTAAATATTGGAGAGTGAGACATTTTTCTTTGTGGCAGGAAATGTAGTTTAACTGCGAATTAATTAACAATAAGAAAAATAAAGGGAAAAAAAAGTGACTGCATAAGTATGCACTCCTTTACCCGCAAAACCATTAAACCAGTTCAGCTGCCATCAGATGTCACAAAGCCATGACCTTGTGCAATTACAGGGTCACTATGGACTCAATATACATGCATCTGTTTCTTGAAGATCCTGAGCAAAAGAAGTCTAAAACAAAGTTTCAAGTGTTAAAAAAAAAAAAAAAAAGATGATTAAAGACATTTATTTTCACTCTTAATGTTTTTTCTTTTCATTCTTAACTGAGAGGTCACGGAACACCACCACCAAAAGCCAGCGACTCATAATCCCAATTAAGTTAATTTCCATTTCAGGTTGTCATACAATACTACAAAATGTAATAAAAATTTTAAGAGGGGTGACTAATTTGTGTTCTAATAATTAAATAAAACTCTAAACAAGAAAAAAAAAAAAAAAGAAATGGCGTTGAGAATGTTTTGCTTATCATATCGATGGTAAAACCTTTTAATTAAAATCTCTAGCACCGCATACAAGTGTGTATCAAACAAATATACCCTCCCGTACCAAATTTGAGAACTGATTTACAGAATTGTTGAGAACTGAAAAACGCAGGCAGCTGATTATAAATAAAGCAGCAAAATTAGAAGCATCCTTACTTTGTCACATATTCATTACAAGAACAGTGAAATGATCTTCTACACACATCTCAGCTTGTTAGGAAGCCGGGGTCAGAGTGCATGGTCACACATGAAACAGTACTCCTGAAGCACTCAGGGTTAAGGACCTTGCTCAAGGGCCGGTGAGTGGCAGCTTGGTGGAGCCGGGGCTTGAACCCTTGACCTTCTGTTCAGCAACCCAGAGCTTTAACCCGCTGAAATACCACTGCACCACGTTGCGTAAATCTTATTTACCATTGATAACAGACGGTAATACACACATTATTTACATATTTTGCACAAGGGAAAAAAAAAAAAAAAAACTTGAGGCACCTGTACCATTCGCATTAGCCAGTCATTAACTCACTGATCATGATTTAAAATCTAGAAATGTTTCCCTTTTCCATTCAAAACAGCACTGCAGTTATCTCAAAATCCAGATATACTAATCAGCTTTTCTGGAGCGTTTGAAAAACAGAATTAGCTCAGTTTGAACGAGCACGATTAGCAGTTCTGGAATGCAGCATCTTAGCATGGATCTGTAAAGCAGCACTGAACATAATCAGACACGGACACAGTGGCACAAGTTCACGACTCGAATTTTATTGACTGTTCAGTTTTACAAAGCAGATGCAAAGAAAGGCCTGTACAAACTTACAGCATGAAGGCCACATTAGATAAAAGTAAATGCCACGATCTTGAGCAGCCAAAGGCTTTAGAAAAACCGAACCTGGCTGGGAAAAAAGAACTGAGACGGAAGAAGAGAAATGATCCTAATCCTTCACAGAAGGATTAAACACTTCCCCGCTGGTTGAAGCCTAATCACACAAGATGGGGGTCTGTTATCAATTTAGTCAAACGTTCTAATTTGTTCTTGTAAAATAAAGCATTTCAATTTTCTGAGTTTATTTTCTTTCTTTCTTTCTTTTTTATTATTATTTTTTAACAATAGCACCTCCTGTGGGGGAAAAAACCAAAACAAAAAAAACCAAAACATGGGAATACCGCAAGTCCGCAAAATCAATAAACCCTGCATGCAGCCTGGCTCATCACAAACCTTTTACATTAAAGGGAATCACCAGTGATGCCTGGTGACATAAGATCCATAAGAGTATGCGTAAAGGGATAAAAGCGCATCAGTGGAGCCCTGCATTGCAGTCCTGAATGGTGCTGATGAAGGTGACGCTTGTGGCTGGCTCAGTCTTCAGTCTTCCCCTTTTCTCATCTTTCAGGACGGGTTGGGCTGCAGGCCTTTGGCCAGCATTGCTCGTACTTTAGCCATGAGGTCCTGTATCAAGGGGGAAGATAAACAAGAGGTATGAGATACACTGGACTGAGTTTGGGAGGCAGAAAGAAAATAGGGGGGAAGAATCAGAAATGATCAGTAAAAATTCAGACATAAACCAGAAGGCAGAAACTTGAAATGGAAAAACAAAACAAAACCCAAAGCAAATCATAACATATGGTAATTGAAAACATTGCTACAATGCTATATCACAGCACATGTAACCTGCTCAATCGTGGAATTATCCAATACAGTTTGTTAAAGCCAAATGGGCTCGTTTAACATTTCAAGGCCCGAAAGACCTGTTTAAGGAATGAGAACGGCAGACTGTTGAAGTTGTCAGGACAGCTCAGAGTAAAGCATCTACTGTAAAAATGAACAACATGTTGAAGCTTGAGGCAGAGGCTACAACAGCAAGAGACCACATGTTTCTCTTTCGCAATTCGGTTCTATCTTAGCCTCCTGAGACCAGAATGTCCTGAAATGAGCACATGAAACTTTTGGGACTTTTGATTGTGCAGAATAACAGAACGCAGAGTTCTGAGAATAAAAACTCTCTGTATTTCTCAATATAATCAACTGCTACACTAATGCACTTATCCCAGTGTTTCACAAGTGCTGGGATACGATTAAGGTAGAAAGTTCTCTCAGTACGCCGGATAGGGCTTGTCTGCTTAACGTCGGAATCACCGGCCTCCCAGGAACTCCTTTAATGGCCAAAACATGTCAATAGGGCTTGGAGCGAGGTCAGGACTGTATGGAGGCTGTGGCAATACCAGAACTCAGATGGGAGTTAATGTGTGAAGTGGTGTTGGTGAGTGAATGTGTGTACAGTTCCCACACATGGATGCGTCTCTTCTGCAAGTTGTCGATAAGTTACCAGTTGATTTTTAAGGATCAGGTATTCCACTCGCTGATTGTTCACGTAAACGAGTGCAGTGTTTTCTTTAAAACATTTGCACCGTTCAAATGATTTACTGCGACTAAGAGTCTCATCACTGTACCGCGCTGTAAATGTCACTTGGTTTTTACGCCTTCGCTCAGAAGAAAAGTCCCGGTTTGACTTGAATGCCTATCATTCATTGTCTATATATCCATGTGCGATCTTCATATGAGAACTTTTAGGTATTTTTTGTGTTAAGACATTAATTAGATTTATAGTGACCAGGTGCTAATAGTAATAACATGCAAAGTACACAACAGTAGCGAAGTAGAAGTGAAGGTCTAGCATTTTAAATTTTATCCCAAAAATACTATTTTTTACAATTATTATTACAATATTACATTTCAGGCTGAGCCCATTAGTCTCTAGTATCATTTCCTGAGATAAATGTCAGCCATACCTGATTCAGACTTGACTGATCACTGTTGGCTCTTACATCTGTTCTAATTACTGATTAATTCAGTAAATTCTCCATTTTTTTTTATTTATTTAAGCTATCATCTCTAAAGTGCCAGAGTAGTGTGTGTGTGTGTGTGTGTGTGTGTGTGTGTGTGTGTGTGTGTGTGCGTGCATCACAGATCATTTGACAGCTGGTATTTAGAGCATTTACAAACTGAATCTATTAGGCTTAGATCTGTTTTTGCTATATCAGGTAAGCAACAAGTTGCAAGGCATGACTTTCAATGACAGGAAAACACACTTAGCAATTAAAATATCTTTATGCGGCTGTGTTTGTGCTCCTAGCAGGGTATTTATCTAATGCAATCTTAACAGGAAGATAGCACAAACAAGATTAGAAAGGTAAAATGTAAAAAAAATAAAATAAAAAATTGTAAAAACATTATAAGATTCCGTTATAATTAAGATGTTTTTGGTCAAAACCTGACTTTTGATCTTCTTTTAGCCGTAATTCAGCTGTGAGACATATGATGAGGTTTTCAAACCCTGTACTTTAGAGAAAGTAGAGATACCCTAAGTAAAATATTACTGCAGTAAAAGTAGAAGTCACCAAATAAAATTTCACTTGAGTAAAAGTATAAAAGCCTTTAAATGCTCTTAAGTATCAAAATAGTGAGCTTATATCTATGGTAAGAGTATGTAAAATTCCCTCTCGCTACACATGGCGCTCCTGAGCTGCCGGTGATCAATCTGCCCTGGTTGGAGACCTTGTCGCATGGAGGCCCTGTTCGGGGAATGTGTGGTGACTGGCGGAAAGTTCCACATGACTGCAGTCTCAATAGTTATACTGAACTTTCAGCCTCCCAACCGAACACACAGTAACCCTGCAGATCAATCGCTGCTATCTGATATCACCAAAATGAGTACGTTTTCCCTTGTTGAGTCTGGTTCCTCACAATGTTTCTTCCTATCATCATCTCAGGGATGTTTTTCCATTGACATCGCTCTCAGCTTGCTCAACAGGGACAAAGATTGAATCTGTAAAGCTGCTTTGGGACAATGACCGTTCTTAAAAGCGCTATACAGATAAAGTTGAACTGAAATCTAAAAGACTGGATGCTGTTTGAGAAGGAAAACACACATCACTCGCGCTAGTTAGGAAAAGCCTGAACACGTGAGTTTAAGGGCGTATACACTTGGCCATGCAAACCTGCTCATCAGCACACTCTTTATAGGGTTATAGATTTAAACATTAGCTGGCTCTCTCTGAGTCAGCATTAGAAATGTCCAAATGGGTATATCTGTAATGTCTCAGAAACTGTTATAAAAATATATCTCAGTGTTATATTATATTTCATGTGTTAAATATAATAGCAAGAAAAGAAGATAAGAAACCAACAAGGTCTTGAAGGTGCTGATGAAAAAAAACATGGCATGTACATAGGAGAATACTTCTAAACAGGAATCGAATAACTTGGAGTGTGGAATAACTTGTAAACTGTGGAGTTGTCTTTATATGCACCTCAGGACACAGCTGTGTTGCTGAAAGGGTCACAGAGTTTTTTTTCTACATGTCTAAGCCTTCCCGTCACTAATGTGGTTTAAATCCACCGTACTACACACTCCTCTGCTTCTTCTACTGTTTGTCTATTCATTTATGTATTACATTCATTTATGCAGAAAAAGTGTTTCATCTCAGGAGATCGCACATCGATACATCAGCGCAACGTCGTTACATGATACGGTACCAGGAGCCGCAGTGTGCTCGAATGTCAGCTGCTGCTTCAGTGCTGATGCGCAATGATCGGAGATACGCTCAACCCGCTTGCGATCTGATAAAGCTAATGTTTTAGCAGTGACAGCTTAATGTGCCTTGACTATTTACGTGCTTGTCGCCTTCAGCACCTTTTCGCCAAATTGCTCAATCGTGCTGTTCCCGTTTGAAACCGGTCCAACTTGGAGAGCACGCGCCGCATCACGGAGATATTCAATCTCCCAGAGCGGGAGGTGCTATTGTAGGAGGCGAGCCAAAATGAGCCATCGCCACAGCCCTCGTCTCACCTTGCTCTTGCTCGTCTCGCCCGGCTGAGATATCGATCCAGAAATTCCAATAAAACCCGACCAGAAATGATCATAAAACAAACCAAACAGTGACCGAATACAAACAGGCTCGTCAGCAGGCTCGTGCTGAATGGTGGTGAGGAGGCGGATAAATAGAGCGCAGTAGGAGGTTGGCGGTCCAAGTGCTGAATAAAACTCACCCCAAGCGGTACAGTATAAAATACTGGCTTACAAGCGAGAAGGAAACACAAAAAGCACAGAAGCAGTCACTGAAAAATCTCTCCTGACCCTCTCTCTTATTTGTGTCAAGGCAAGTCAGCTTTATTTATATAGTGTATTTAAAAAGACAGCCTGTGGCACATAAAATGCTGTACAGTAACTATTTGTAAATCCAAACAGCAATCAAATAGGATAAGGAGGAAAAGAAAAAAAGCTTTCAAAAATAGAACGAATGAAAACACAGGACAAAAACCGAAGACTCGATGCTATAGACATCAAAATGACACCAAAGTTCAAATCACGTTTAAATATTGAATTCAAATTCCGTTAAAATCTTTAAATTTGGGGCAGGGAATCCTCACTTTCATCATGAGTATCCTCATCACTCACTGCATTTAAACATTCACCTTTTAACTTGACCGTTCTGTGCTAAACTGGTTGGCATAATAATCGCCAATTAATTCAGACACGACTGTTCTACTGGGTGAAAGTCTTATTAATATCTATTTATTAGGTATTTTAAGCCATTTAATACTTTGTCTGATAGAGACTGTCCACAGTTCTCTGTGTAGTTAATGATGTGATGGCTCATGAGCGCTGAGGACATTTTGACAGCAATTATCTAAATACAAATGTAACTGATTAGTCCGCTATGGCATGAAGTTATGCAAAAAACTTACTCAATCACACTTAAATACCACCATTAGCTAGCGCAGATTTTAATCTTTAGCCAGATTTACTCATTTTGACCTCTGCATTTGTTAGTTTTATACACTGCTTGGTCCAAAAAAAAAAAAAAAAATGCAGCTTAGATTACAGCACACAATGTGGTCTCGAGTTCATGTGTGAAAATAATTCCTCATGTTCTCAGAACCACTCTTTCACAATCTGAATCCGGGAATAATGCCTGTGCCATCGGGGACCAAATAATCCACTGTATCACTGAGTATCAGTATCACTGACATGATACTCTGGTCATTCTGTACATTCAGGTCATCAGCTGACATCATAACATTGCTGAGTCTAGACCTGACCAAATGAAGCAACCCCAGATCATACCACTGTCAATCTGAACCTTTTTCCATCGCTCCAAAGTCAAATCTTTATGCTCCATGGCTAATTTTTTGATGAGTCTCACTAACCAGTGGTTTTCCTATGGCCACACAGCTGTTTAGCTCCAATCCTGTGAGTTCTCATCAACATTGTGTGTGTGTGTGTGGAAATGCTATTATCTTTACCAATAAACATAGCTAGGTCTTTGCTGCTGATTGGTTTACCATGCAACTTCACCGAGTGATCTCCATTTAAGATGTCTTTCCAACAAAAGTTGATGATTCAACACTATGATTCAAGGTTTTGATAAGGTCTTGAAGGGTTCTTAACCCAACTCAAGTAATTTCAAATCTCCAGGCTGTTTTCTTTACAGGTAAAAAGTCAAGGTTAGAAAGTAGACTAAATAAAAACACTACTAGGATATTTGGGTACAATACTATATCTGTTTTTTCTTACCAGAGAGACATCAGAGCACATTACAGGCAGAAAACATCACTTTTTTGTTTCATCATTTTTCAACCAGTGACACAATTCATAGTGATATACAACAGGGTTTCCTTGGCCACCAAACATTTATATAAACTCTCCCTGTTTACAGAGAAGGAAAGTTATGCGTTCGTCCCTTTCTGGTCTTCCTGCAAACTCTAACAAACAACCTTCTAGACCAACAGAAGTACCAGGAGGCATGATGACATCCATCCAAGATCTAATCCTACCTGCTACTTATGCACTTTATGAGATGGCTGGCCAGTGCTTATTTTGCTGCTGATGTGACACGAGTTGTGAGATGTGGCATAAAAAAATAAAATAAAAAAAACTTCTGTACGTGAGCTCCAAGCCTATAAGTGGTGATCGGCAGACCTGTCTGAGATGAGATGAAGAGCTTCTCATGATACAGTGAGTCACATTAAGACTAAGCAGATTGCGGCAATATCTTCACCGTCGCTACGGCGTGTCAAATAAACACAGCTGCGTGACTCGCGGAGCTCAAAATGGTCACAGGAAAAAATTATAAAAAGTCTGCTGCAGCTGTTTAAAAGAAAAAGTTCTCACCCATGTCTTTAACCATGAATGATCACGATTCCAGTTTATATTACATTTACTGTGCTAATGAAAATTCATTTGTTTCAAGGTTTATCTGAGCTTCAAATATTCTTCAGGATTTCACAAGGGTAAAATTTTGGTCTCTTTCCACTGAGCACATTTCGTGTACAGCATTATGTTTTAGTTAATCTCAATCAACAGGCAGAAACCATGTTAGGGACAAACAGTCATCAAAATATTGCCCACTTCCTTGTTAATAAGAGTCAGTTCACCTGAGATTTTTATTTTTTGATTAGCTCCCTAAGTAAGGGTATCAATCCTTTAGGAATCTAGACCATGGCTTGTTTTCAAGCAACCCCTTCCTAATTACTTGTTGTTCAATTGCATGTTGTATGAGAGAGGAAGCAGGAAAGGAGTAAGTAGATTACACTTTCCAATGTGGAAATGCTCTGGAGACACCCCGGTGTTGTGGATGCTTTTTTTCTCACACTTATTTTCTCTCAGATGAGGGCTGAACACTACAATTGACAGCAAAATCCAAGATAAATAACGTAAAAAAAAAAAAAAAAAAAGGCACAATGAATGAATCTGTATTGTGCCATGATTTAGCAGACAGATGTACATAAATCAGGTTTACATTCAGTGGCGGCCGGTCAATACGGGGCGCAGGGGAGCCGCCCCCCCTTAAAGTTAGGAAGAGAAGAGTGCCACTTTAACATGTAATTATATAACATAATAATTATTTATTTTAATAATGAAATAAAGTCATTTGGTCACAATATTCCGCTGTATTTCTTAATATAATTTATTTGCAATAAAAAAAAATCTAAACTGTATCACGTTCATTTGTGTTCGTGTACGCGAGGCGCCAGACAAAGGAGTGTCTATGTAGGCACATACATTATTGAACAGCATGTGAGTTGAGGCTTAGCTCTGATTGGATTTTTGTCAAATCATCCTTCGGGCGCAGCACCCTAAACCCTCCCACTTTTGTTCTTAGCAAATCATATTGTTTTCAAATATTTGGGCTGATGTGATTGGACCATTCTCAACAAGTCTTTCAGCACTTCTTATGGCGAGTGGAGCTGCTGACTGGATGTGATGCGAGTCAGTCCTTTACGTATTTTATACCAATAGTAATGATGCTTAATCAATGTGTGTGGGTGCCTTTCAATGGATTGGCACCCTGTCCCTGGTGTGCCCTGCCCCATACCCTATGTGTCCTGTGATAGGCTCCCGTACCCCCCCTCCCCGACCCTGTATACAGGATAAAAGACTCAACCATGAGTGAGTGAGTAATGCCAGAGCAATTGCTGGCAAACTGCTGTGGTATAGAAACATTAAGGCATTTTGTTACAGAAAAATCAGATGGTAAGGTCAGCAAATCCTGTTAGTTTCAAGCACTATTGAAACGCTGGAATAAGTGCATTAGTGTGGCTGGGGATTATATTGAGAAATAAAGTTAGCTTTTACTCTCATAATGGTGTTTGGTTATTCTGTACAATCAAAAGTCCCGGTTTGACCTGAACAGCCATTGTATATATAATAAAAATAATAATAAGAAGAAAAATATGAAATACTAAATATTGTATATTTTACATTATACATAACATATATGTATAACATTGAGGTGTTTTACCCTCAAATGCATTTAGATGACTTAATGGTTTTAAATACCTAAATAAATAAATAAATAAAAGAACCGTAAAAAAAGTTGTGAAGTAGGATATATATAAAAAGACCCAAATGACATCAGCTTAGGTAAAATAATCTACAGGATAAGACCTGAAGATTAACACTTTTTAAATTTTTTTTTATTGTGCTATGATCTGACAGATATGCAAACACCAGCTGTGCAAAGGCGTAGCATGACCATAAGCTGCACGGTTACAGTGCTGGCTTGTACAGCTTCTAGAGTGGACAGATATCTTTAAAAGCAGAACTAATGCCCGAAGCCTTGCCAAGACCATCCCATAGTGACTGGGGCATGTACTGGTGTGCCAGTGTACAACCCGAATTCCGGAAAAGTTGGGATGTTTCTTAAATTTGAATAAAATGAAAACTAAAGGACTTTTAAATCACAAGAGCCAATATTTTATTCACCACAAAATACAGAGAACATGAATGTTTAAATAGGGATTTTTTTTTTTTTACTTTTATCTACTGAATTAACTCATTTCAAATTTGATGCCTGCTACAGGTCTCAAAAAAGTTGCGACGGGAGCAACAAAGGGCTGGAAAAAAAAAAGGAATTTTAAAAAGATTCAGCTAAGTTCATTGACATCAGGTTTGTAACATGATAAGCAATGAAAGGGCTTATCAGAAGTACAGATGGGCAGATGCTCTCCAATCTGTGAAAGAGTGCATAAAAAGATTGTGGAATGCTCCTCAATGCCAAATTGCAAACTGGTGAAATCTCTGTGCGTAAGGGACAAGGGCCAAATACTTTTGTTTGATGCCTGTGGTCTCTGGGCCCTCAGATGACACTGATTCAGTCATCGGCGTGATTGCACCATGATATTAGTAAATGGGCCCAGGAATAACTTCCAGTAACCATTGTCGGTAAAAACTATCTGCCGTGTCATCAGCAGATGCCAACTAAAGCTCTATCATGCCTGATACATGGTTCAGAAGCTCTGTCGTGTCCTGTGCACCAAGATTCATTTAAAATGGACAGGTTAAAAGTGGAAAAGTGTTCTATGGTCAGACGAGTCCAAAGTTGACATTCTTGTTCAAGGACGCCATGTCCTCTGGGCGAAAGAGGAGGGAGACCTTCCAGCGTGTTATCAGCGTTCAGTCCAAAAACGAGCATCTCTGATGGTATGGGGGAGCATACAGTAAGTGCATACAAATATGGGCAGCTACGTTTTGGAAGGCACCGTGAATGCTGAATAGTATATAAAGATTTTCGAGCTTCGTAGTAGAAGAGCCCAGGTGATGAATTGGCCTGATGGTGCAATCCAGATATTTCATCATTTGAACATTTGGCGCATCAATAATTGAAAAACACATCAAAGACGACCACAAACTCTTGTAGCAGCTGGAAACCTATATCAGGGCAAAAATGGGATCAAATTCCATCACCAGAACTCCAGAAACACATAACCTCAATGCCCAGACATCTTCAAACTCTTTTGAAAAGAAGAGGAGACTGCTCTTCTTGGAGACACCATGATAAACATGCCCTTTTCCCAACTTTTTTGAGACTTGTAGCAGGTCAAATTTGAAATGTGATCATTTTGTGCATAAAATTTTAACATTTCTTAGTTTAAACATTTATGTCCAATTGTGAATAAAATATTGGCTCATGTGATTTGAAAGTCTTTTAGTTTTCATGTTTAAAAAAAAAAAAAGTCACAACTCTTCCATAATACTTTGTTACAGACGCTGCTGTTCTTGTTCTTTTGGCTGCCCCAATTATGGCTCGCCCGAGAGGATCATTCAATCTGTATCTTTGATTTGGCACAGGTTTTCACACCAGATGTCTTTTATGGCGTAACCCTTTTGGGCTTGGGATCAGCTCGGAGAGTGGACACCCCCCCCCCCCCATTTTTCCCTTTTCTGTTTTAAAAAAAAACTTTGCTTTGACTTTGCTGTTTAAAAAAAAAAAAAAAAAATTTTATGCCATACCATATTCAGAAAACATAGTAAAGTATCTCAAACTCTCACTTCCTAGTGCTACCTTTTTACTCCATTTCACTAGTCCTTGCTCTAATTCTTTATCACTCCTTGTCCTAATGACAAATTAATAAGACTCATCCTTGAAACTTCATAATTATCTCCATTGAATCAAACTACAAGTTAGCTGTTGTGTCTTAATCATCATCCATGTCAAATTAGCCTGTTTAAAGCTAAAAGATAAAAAAAAAACATTTCATTACATGCCAAGAAATACAGAAAGAAAAAAAAAAGGTTTTATTGCTGCAGTAGCAAGTGAGAGTGATGCAGGAGGAATACATTCACCCACACACAACTGCAAACATACACACACATTCAAACAGTCTGCCTACATCAGGCTCCTGGCTGTACAGTTATTAGCATAACGTTATCTGCAGGAGCTCTACAGTACGTTCTGTCAGCAGCTGTTGGTTTTAATACGAAGCCTCTCTTCATTGGTGGTTGCCATCCGGGTTCAGTGGTGTCAGCATCGCTAACGTGATGCCGGCAACAGAAAGCACAAAAGAGCTCCGAGGCTCTGCAACTCTATCAACAACAGGATATTGCTTTAGCCACAATAAAAGACTGCTTAGCAGAGTGAATTTGCCTTCTCCGGGTAATCAGACAAACATGGCAGCTAAGCAACAAGAGCCGCGTCAGAACACGGCTTTGACGGGCGCGTTTTTTTCACCTTCGAGCTTTCCTCGCGTTTCCAAACAGAGGGCCCGGTGGAAGAGGAGCTGATAACTAAAATAACCAAACATGCACGCAGCACTCAGTTTCAGAAAAGAGAGAGAGAGAAAAAAAATAGAGGGCAGAGATCAGCGGAAAGCTGTCGAGGGTGACAGCTGCACTGCATCAGGATGCTGAAATGACATTCTTTTTTCTTCTTACAAATACACAGATATACACAGACATGATGGGATCAAGAAAACACATCACTGCATATCATCACTAGGAAAGGAATGAAACATACAAGGCCACTGGTGTTATTGGAAATTAATCAACGAGAGGGTGTTTTGGCATGAACTAAGTGACCTGACATGACATGCATTTGTTGCAACCACCAAGAAGATGATTATAGCCCGCCCCCCACAAAAAAAGCTAATGTTTTATTTTAGAAGTAGCTTGATATTTGTATGAGCCATGATATCTATGTTGGTCAGATTTTGCCTACATACCTGAGTGATTTTGTTTTGAACTGAAGAAATAATGGTCGATGAGACATGCTTGTCTTTTTCCTGTGATGCGTCCCTGTTGAGAGAGAAAGAGAAGGGATGAGATATGCGTCAGCAGTCAACAGGGACTAATACAGTATATGCGTAGATGCTGGCCTGGTATTAAAAGCTGTAAGGATTGACTAGTAAAAAAGAGGAATTCCGCAACTCAGACAGAAAAATAAAGAGCCAGAGAAATGCTATGAAATATTCATCCATCCCCAGAAGAACTGAGACAAGGGAGGCACCCTAGGGATTTAACTTTCTTTCTTTCCTTCTTTTTTTTGATGAAACCTGAGAAACTTCTGACAGGCTACTTTTATACACAGATGTCCCCTGCGGTGATTTGAATAAAACGATCAATAACGGAGAAGGAACAACAATAACAAACGCAGTGTGTTCACTTCGCTCCCTTTTTTTTTTGTGTCTCGCGTGTCAGGAACGCGTTCTGAATCAGAACGCGCTCTGCGACTCGGCGCTTTCATGTTTCATTCAACAGGTCATTAGTCTAGATGTCAAATCATACCAAATCTGCGGGAAACTTTAAAAGGAAAGCAACTCTTTCTTGTTGTGATGGTAATGTGAGATTCACTGAGAACACTGTGGGACACTTTGCTGTGAGTCATGGGGAAATAAAAAGGGTGGGGAAAAAAAAATCTAGAAGCACAGCCATATATAATTCATAATCTACACCTCGTACACTCGTCCATGGTACTCCCTAGATAGCAGAACAGTATGAGATTAACATTACCTGGAGCTCCTTAAGCTAGAGGTGGGGCTAGATGTAGGGGAGGAGCTAGCAGTGTGGGTGGAGACCTTCCTCTTTGCTCTCCCTCTGTCTGGTGAGGTTGCGGGTGAATTGGAGGAAGCCTTTGAGCGATGCACTGATTTTGAAGACTTCTTTCTCCTTTCACGAGGTGATCTGAAACATTCATGTGGAGGTTCATTTAAAAAAAAAAACATATTACACACAATATGCTTCCCTCCGTGGTTCGAAATAAAATTTCATAAAGTCATAAAGTACACTTACATTGCTGTGAAAGTATTTGTCTCCTTCTTGTTTTTTTTTTTTTTTTCATATTTGCTAATGATTAAATTATTGAGATTATTAAACAAATTTTTAGATTACATGTAGATAGCCTGACAAAATACAAAACGCAGTTTTAAAATTATTTCATTCTTAAAGGGAAAAAAGGGGGGGGGGGGAAGCTGTCCAAACCTGCCTGGCCCTAAGTGAAAAAGTCAGGACTGAACTGTGATTAACCATTTTTATTTTATTTTATTTTATTTATAAGAAAGCTGTCACTTGCCACACCCAAAGCTGATTACTGCCAGACCTGTTAAATCAAGAAAGTTCACTTAAATAGACCCTGACTGACATGAAGTCAAGCATGCTAAAAGATCTCATAAAGCAACACAATGAGGAACAGATGGGGAACAAAGTAATTGACCTGTACCTGTATAATTGTCTGGAAAGGGCTACAACGCTATTTCTAGGGCTTTGGGACTCCAGTGAACCACAGTGAGAGCCAATATCCAAAAGGAGAGAGAACTTGAAACAGTGGTGAACCTTCGCAAGAGTGGTCAGCCTTCCAAAATTACTCCAAGAGAACAAGGGCGCCTCATCCAGGAGCTCATAAAGGGAAAAGCTTCCATGGGAAAGTTCTAATGAAAACACCTACGCTGACCAGAAAGAACACAGACTACATCTGACATTTGCCGAAAACATCTTGATTGTCCCCAAAGCTCTTGGGCAAATAATCTGTGGACTGATGAGACAAAAGTTGTCCAACATGGTGGTGGTAGTGTGATGGTGTGGGACCACTTGAAATCTTCAGGACCTGGACAACTTTCCATAATTGATGAAACTATGAATTCTGAACTCTATCAGAAAATCCTGAGAGAATTGTCCAGCCATCAGTTTGTGACCCCAAGCTCAAACCTCAAGCTTGGGCTATGCAGCAGGACAAAGAACTGAAACAGCAAGTCTACCTCTTAATAACAAAAAGAAATTACAAAATTCAGGCTAGTCAAAAATTCCGACTAGTCAAAGTCCGGACTGGGATCAGATTGGGATGATTTTAAACAGGTCCTTCATGTCGTTCTCCAATGTGGCTGAATTAAAACAGTTCCCCAAAAAAAGAGTCGGCCAAAATTGCTCCACAGCGATGTGAAACACTGATTGGCAGTTATCGCAAGCACTCGATTGTAGTTGTTGCCGCCAAGGGTGGCACAACCAGTTATTAGGTCTAGGGGACAATTACTTTTTTGGACTGTTTTTTTCCCCCTTAATTAATTAAATCGTCATTTATGTATGTGTAATAACTTTGAAATTTGTTTAATGAGCCCTTAAATGTGAGACAAAAAATATTTTAAAAAAATGTAATCAAAAACTTTTTCTACAGCACTTTAAATTGGTTCATTTATCCACATATCCCGGGATGGTATCTCAGCACAGGATGCGTGTGCATACCTTCATTCAATTCATACCTACGGACAATTTAGCATAGACAATGTTATGGAAAACCACAGACTCTGCACAAGTCCACACGGACAATGAAATGAGCTGAGAATCCAATTGGGGATCCTGGAGCTGCAAGAAGGCAATGCTACTCACAGCACCATCATGCCTTCCCACCCTTACATATGTGCATACTGTCCCATGATGGACTGGTATCCTATCTAAGATGAACCCCTATCCTGCTCAAATCTGATCCTTACCAGGAAAAAGCAGTTATGGAGGACAAATGAATGACAACAGCCTGGCGGTGCATACTGCAAACTGCCATGAACAAAACGCAATAACTATCCGTCACACAAGTTGTAGCGATTAACAAGCATGGGTCGAACTGTCCTCAGATGAATGAGTCCACTCAGACTTTCATGCAGTTCTTCGACAAACTGTTCGCCAGGACTATATTTTTCCCCCCTGAAATACATGCATTCGTATCAAATATAAAGCTTGAGCGCTTGCTTTTAAGAATACGCATAATAGTGGGAACAAATTTGCATGGTACTATTTTGTTGTCTTCAAATGTCAAACTCTGAGAGGCTTGGTGGCCATTAGTCATACAGCAGATGGGGAGAAGAAAGAAAAAAAAAAAGCTTGCATCTAAGTGAAAAATATTATCAATGGCCAAAACAGCACAAAGCATTGGAAAAAAAAAATTGCTCCTTTCTTTCTCCAGAGGAAATGTGGCTGTGGGCAGAACGAACACTTTGTAGAAGTGTGTAATGTGCACTACATACAGTAGCAGTGTAATCAATGTGAAGGCACACAGTGCTACAATGCACTAGCTGCAAAAGCTCCAGAACAATAAAGTCAAGCTGGGCTTCAGTTACAGGAGTGCACGGCGGTCAAGTAACTCATTTCCGATTTGGATGCAAACAGACATGACTCATCTGAATGGCTTGGCCTTTTCTTATTCTTTTAACAACAGATCAGAGTTGCACTTTGTTATCGCTGAAAGGTGTGAAGTCAGTCAGCAAGCAGTAGGAGTTGAGGCAGTCCTTAAGTAGGTTTCTATCAACAAAACTTGGTCTGAACTTAAAAAACAAAAACAAGGGCCTCCGAGTGGTGCAGTGGTAAAGTGCTCCCACTATCATCCAGAGATCGGGAGTTCGATTACATACATCGCAGCCGGAGGTCTAGAGAGAGCTGATTGGCCGAGCTCTCTCAGAGGGGAGGGATGAGAGGTAATAGTACTCCCACATTAATCACGGCTCTATAGCCAATCAGGGGCGCCTGTGAGCTCACGCAAGCGGAGGGAGCGGATAGTGCGGTTACGCTGCCCCCAACGGCGTGCGAGTGAGCCGTTCGAAAAAATGCGGTTGGCTGGCGTCACGTGGTTCGGAGGAAATGCTTTTAACATGGGGGGTGTTCAAGCCAAACTAGGACTTTTGATTGTGCAAAATAACAGAACACAGTTATGAGAGTACACACTAACTTTATTTCTCTATATAATCCCCTGCTACACTAATGCAGCTTGGATACCATCAAGGTAGAAGATTTTCTCAGTATGCCCAAGCTTCATGTCTGAAACACTGGCCTTCCAGGAACTTCAAACATGTGGAAATTGTTTGGAGCTCAATGCTGTACGGGGGATGTACCAATAACTCCCAGCCGAGATCCTGTAATGTGCAAGTGGTGTTGGTGAATGAGTGTACAGTTCCCACAGACAGATGTGTCTTTTACGCAAGTTCCACTCGCTGGCCAGGATTTATTTGTGGTCATGTACAGCCTTTTTTAAAAACGTTTCCAGCATTCAGATGTTTTACTGCAGCTAAGAGTCTCATCGGTGTACTGTGCTTAATCTGTTTTAAGCCTTCATGATGTAAGAAATTACATCAAGTTCTGGTCTGACACAAGAACCACTTGTACATTCATTTTACCTACAAGATGATACAAGTTTCACTATATTGCAATGAATAAACTCTTAATTTGGAAACATATTCGAATGTAACCATCAGAATTTTGACAAAATCTTTTCTTCACGAGCTCTAAAGGCCTGCGAGTCTGAAAAGCCACCCCTGTGATGACAACTCTGTCAATTGTGAGAATTTGTGTTGGATGCTCTCTCTTTTTTGTTCTGAAATTGCCCTCAGCTCCGGCGCACTACATTATTT
Organism: Clarias magur; assembly: GCA_013621035.1. Taxonomy (NCBI): domain Eukaryota; kingdom Metazoa; phylum Chordata; class Actinopteri; order Siluriformes; family Clariidae; genus Clarias; species Clarias magur. Next base: position 1,016,979 of record QNUK01000229.1, on the reverse strand, counting down.
CCACATGGAGGCGATTTTCTCAAAATGAAGTACGAGTGATGCGATCCTAGGATACAGATGTTATAACAAACGCTTTAAAGCTGGAGTACTGCGTGCAGGGTACTGGCATACACCACGGGTGCCAAAGCTCTCAGCTGAAAGCCACTGCTGTTTCTCGCCTTGCTTCCTCTCTCATCATACATGCTGAAAACAGATTCTCTGGTACAGAAAACACAGAGGGTTTTAATGACATGAGATGGCACTCCTCAAAAGCGAGAAGTGGATGTCCCTCTAGGACAAAACTGAATGAGGACATTTCGAGAACAATTCATCCTGAACTATATAAGTATAATTAAAGGTGGTGAAAAAGGCGACTGTTGGATGTTACCGTGACCTTTACTCTGAGCAATTCTTTAATAATTCAAAATTGCTTTAGGGTCAAAACTGAAAGAGTGGTAATAGGAAGATGGTGAATTGATGGTAGCATCGGGTTTAATGTACAGTAAAAGTCGGGCAGAATGGATTAATAGTATCCATTAATTAGGACGTCCATTTGCTTACAGGATTAGCCAACTGGAAACTCTACCGAAGTCCTCATGGTAATGAGGATACTGTCAGTCAAGTGCATCATGCTTTCCTCTTGTTCCCACTGACTAACTGATATCAGACGCTGTAGATCTATTTACATTCATCTGCCTCATTGTTACAGTACCCACGTAAATCCTGCGAGCCCTACACAGACAGAAGCACAAGCCCCTATCAGACACTTGAGAGCTAGACATTCACTTCATGTATTGGGCCCTAAGCAGCCCTCCACTTCTACTGAAAGGTGCTCTAAAGCCTGCTTATGAGGCAGGTTGTCTCCAGGATGCTTTGCAGCCTACCGTATAACTAGCTGGCCAGGAAATATAACAGACAATGTGAAAGGGGCACAAACTTAAGGACCTTATACCAGACCCTATGGAGTTCCGTTTCAGAACGAAACATACTTTCTAGTTAAAACAAAGCATTTGTCTCTGAAGGATTTCATAAAGCTGGATCCTAAAAGCCTTCCGTACACTAAGCAAGGGCTATCAGATGTTACTCATGCTGTAGTTTAAGGTTTGCTTTCCCAGCAAAGGCGCTCCAATTCAATAATCTCAAAAGATCTTTCAGCCTCTCTGTAGCATCACAGGTGTTCTTGAGATGTATTGAGATAGCCTTGTTGCTTCTTATGCTCAGAGACTATATTTCTGTATAGCAGGCCATCTGGGACACAAACCAAGTACATCTCTATCTTATGGTGAACTTCCTCAAATAGAAACAGAACAGGCCACACGTACACAAACACCACAAGTGGTACACACAATCTCTTCACTGGTACATGTTTAATGGGATTTGCTTAGGCGAAACATTTTCCTTTCTCTAAAGTCTTTCTCAATCCGGCCGGGCAGTTTTAAGCCAGGCTACCATATCGCATGAACAGACAGGAACACATAGCAAGTAGTGTGGCTGAGCTGCTAGTAGACATTGTGTAGTCTTACGGTGTAAGGCTATGAAAATATGCAAGTCTTTGGATTTCTATAACTACTGAAAAGGCAGGCACTATCCAGATTTCCCAAGAATAGAAAGAATCTACACTGATCCTCGCAAGCCTCCATGGATTTAGAGACCTTGGGTTGTTTGGAATTATTATACGAATCACGCCGTGATGTCTGAACAGGCACGTGGTGCTCTAAACTCAAAGAGAAGCATTTTCAATACTAAAAGATTACCAAACTGATTTCTACAGGCATCCATCAGATTAATTTCTGCAGGTGCTGAGAGCATGGATGATATAATATCTTTTTAGTAACGGTAAATACTCTACATTGTGTGTGTACCTGGATCTGGACCTTGACCTCTTCCTGCCCAGGCCTGGGCTGTTGCCAAGGCGATGGTTGCTGCCTCCGTAGCGCTCCCTTTCTCTTTCTTCACGATGACGCTCTCTCTTGCTGGGAGAACGTGATTGGGATCTGAAAGGTATAACAAGTACGATATTACCCAGTGAGTCACAGCGGGGCAAACGACATACTGTATAGCATACAATATACAGTATATCCATCTCCATCTACCCACACGGTGCCGAGCACTTTTGAGGTCCCTTAATTAAGGGACTTTTTTTTCTTTGATTGATCCTTTGGCCCATTTTGACTCAGTGTTCATTTCCTCTCACTAATGACATAACTTTTTCATCATTAGAAGTGAAATGCAAACTGATAAAAAGTTCGCTTACGACACAAGTTATTAAAACAAGGTACGAGTTGCAGGGTGTAAAGCCGGCACTCTTTCACAGTTTTCACACTTTCACACCAAAACAGTTACCAAAAAAGAGGAACAGCAGAGCGTAATTTAAACTTTTCCATTAGCCTTAGTGACAAAGCAGCAATCTGAGTAGGGTAATAGCGACAATTTCCCTGGGGTCACACGCATTTAAATGGACGACGACAATGGAGTACATCCCGCTTAGCTGAATGGCTCATCCACATCATTTACTGGTGTAAGAGCCGGCTACATTTCCCATTAATTCCTTGCTGAGCGATGGCATAACTGGAGAGGTGAGAAGGATTTTCGCCCATGTACCTCTGTGCCTTAGGCTTAGGTAATAATCAATATTATAATACTAAAAGTTTTTTTTTTTTTTTTATTATAAATGTTTAAGGCCAAGAGCAGTATGAAATACCTCTCGTAAAGCTTAAAAATCTCATTTTCTATTCCCCGCCACAAAAAAGAAAGTCGACCGGACAGCAACCGTGCATGCCACGAACTAACGAAGCCATTTTAGGCACACACACACACACACACACACACACACACACACACACACACACACACACACACACACACACACACACACACACACAAGTGCCCATTTATAACCTTCTCACAATCAAATTACTCTAGTCAGGAAAAGGGATATACCAGAGAGGAGGGTGTCATTTATTCTCAAATAAAGCAATATACAATGACAAATGAGAGTTACCTGCCAAATATCTCTAAGCCACTGCTAAGTTTAACTTTGGGAAAACTTTTTGGGAAGTGAATGCTGATTCATAAAGCCATTTTCACATCCTATGGAAAAGGAGACGATAGGGAATAAAAAAAGAAAAAGCGAAAAAAAGGAACTAATCAATAAATAACAATACATTCTCCATCTTTTAGCAATGGTCTCTTGTAGAAATTGTAAAACGGCTGACATCACATTTTCTGCTCACGTTGATCAAACATATCTGTGCTCCCTTTTTTATTCTTGCAACAGCAGCTGAATTAAAAAAAAATAATAATATTTTCCAATAATGAATAGCCCAATTCTGAATCAAAATGCTTCACTGTATGCTGATAGATTTCATCTTACACCAATGACCTAAAAACCTTCTCGATTTAGCTATAGAAAGTGTGACTGGGAGAAGAGTTGGAGTTTTCAAAATGTCGGTTAATACTGGAGAGGTCAAAACACACACACACGCAAGTCCAGATTCACACGTTGAGTGGCTGATATGCTCTTTTTATTAAGAGGGAGGAAAGAAGACTGCTCTTTTGGCAGATTTTTGAAAATCAGAGCTCCTGATTTTAAAATATGTGAAGGTTTGACAGGTCTGCAAATGCCCTTTATATCTCACTCTCATATAAAAGGGGGTCTTGACCCACCCTGGTGTCCCTGTTCTATCAGAAGTGTTTGGACAGGTCTGGAAAGAAAAGTTGTGCAGTGTCTGACCTGTGAATAACCGCACAATAGTCAAGCTGAAGCAGATGAGGGTCAGGAATAGATTAGGGTGAGACGAAGCTGTGAAGAGTTGAAAGTCGAGACAAATGGTTGTTCTTTAATTAACTGGTGCACTAGTCAAACAAAGATGGTCTTGTGACTAAAACATTGTTAACCCTCATCAACAGTAGTAATAAACAACATGCATATGTGCTACTGTATATAACCCATGTAGAAAATACTGCATTGTGTAAAACTCGTGAACGATGACCCGAGTATTGAGCGCATCAGCTTCCGTTAACTTGCATATCTACCCTTGTGCTGTCTATTTCAGGATACTGTTCAATCTGCCTCAACATGTAAAAAAAAAAAAAAAAAACATACCATGGGGTGGTCAGCAGCACACCAACAGAAATGGAGCTGAAGATGCTATTGTGTATCAGTAAGCAATATCACAATTTAATATGATCATTTATTTCTCAGGCTCGACAGATTTCTCAGAGAGCATAGAAAGTTGACTGAAAGGGAAAAGTGTGGCAGGAAAAGGTGCAACCAGAGACCATGCCTGAAATGTTACCTAGGGGAAGGACAAAAAGAAGACCAAAGTTCTCTTTTTTCAGATGACAATAAATGTTGCATTTTATTTGAAAATCAAGCTTCCATGAAAAGTGGAGAGGCGCAGAATTCAAGTTTCTTTAAGTCCAGTGTAAAGTTTCCCCAGTTTGTAGTGATTCATGGTGCCATGTTATCTGTTGATATAGTTGTGATCAGTTGGTCCACTGTGTTCTACAAAGTCCAACGTCTACACAGCTGTTTACCTGGACATTTTATAGCTCATTATAATTCTGCCAGCTGACAAGTGTAGTGGAGATGATTTCCTTTTCCAACAGTACCTACTGTAGCACCTGACCACAGTGCCAAAACAGCCACTAACTGGTTTGCTGACTATGATATTACTGTGCTCTACTGGCCAGCCAACTCACCTGACCTGAACCTCAGAGAGACTATAGGGTATTGTTAGGAGGAAGATGAGAATCAGCCGACCCACCAATACAGATAAGCTGAAGGCTTTTATCAAAACAACTTCGTCCACAATACTGCTTCAGCAGTGCCATAAGCTGATCACTTCCATGCCGTGCCTCAGTGATGCAATAATTCTTGCTAAAGAAGTCCCAACTCATGTATTGAATGCATAACTACTTAATGTTTTTTATTGTAAATCTTTTCTTAGGAAACATTCTTCTATTTTGAGTTAAAACATTTTTTTATCTTCACATGTTCTAAGCTGTAATCACTCACTCATTCTTTATACCACTTATCCTGTATAGGGTCACGGTTGGCGTATCCCAAGGGACTCTGGGCACATGGTGCACTGACCAGCATAAACAATCACTACAGGCAAAAATTTGGAAATGCCAATTAGCTTAATCTTATGTCTTTGGACTGTGGGAGGAAACTGAAGCACCTAGAGCAGGGGTCGGCAACCTTAAACACTGTTTCCCACAGAAAAGAAAACACTGGGAGCCGCAAAACCCTTTTGACATCTCAAATTATGATAACACTGCATATATATATATTTTTTTTAACTTCGTGCTATTTGTTTCCAAAAAAAAAAAGTATATATATATATATATATATATATATATATATATATATATGTATATATATATACAGAGAAAACTAAATTTTATTTCTGCACGCAACAAAAACATTTTGAACTCCGAAAAAAAGGTTACTTTCAAAAGAAATTACTCAATGTCTATTTGAGTCCTCGTATTTATTAAATAAAAAGCCAAACTTAAATCATCCACCTGCAGCAAACCAAAAATGGCGTCTGCCTGTGTGCCGTCATCCTTCTATCGCGTGTACTGTAGCGTGCAGTCAGCTGTCAACCCGAATAAAACCGAGGGTCAAAAAGCCCAATAAATCGGTGCCGACGGGTGTCGCACATGGCCGGTTATGACGCATGTTTTGAGTGACAAAAAATGTAACACGTATTATTCTAATGTTACAAGATCACCACAATCTTCTTCAAATTATATTTAAAAAACTAACAAACAAGAATAAAAAAAATTTAAATGAGATCTCATTGTTTATTTCCCAAAAAGGGGGTGGGGTGGGGGGATGAAAGAGCCACATGCAGTTCCGGAGCCACGGGTTGCTGACCCCCGACCTATAGGGAAACAAAACAAGCAAAACCCACTCGGCTTTAACTTGACTCAGGAATCTAACCCTCGACCCTGGAGGTGTAAAACAACAGTGCTAACCATTAACGCCACAATGCCAAGCCATTAAAAAAAAAAGGGGGGGGGGGGAGGTTGGGGATAAAAGCTGCTTGAAATATTTCCCTTTACATGTAATAAATCAAGAATATATAAAAATTAAACTTTTTCATTAACTTTTCAACTATCTTCATTTTTGTTTTAGACGCATTGTATGGGCTGTTTTTACAATATTGCTAATATACTATTTCTAATATTAAAGACTATTTATATGCATAAACAACTATCAAACACTTACTTTGAAGAAAAAAAGTACTGATGCATTGTGAATTCATACTTAGCTATGTAGAACACTTTACAATTTAAAGGATTACCATGGAAACTGGAACAAATGTCGTTTTGTTTTCAAATGTCACCAGCTTTAGAGACACGATGGAGTGTTTCGACCAGGGCTGAGGCAAGATCCGGACCCCTGGTAACTGAAAACTACAGTGTGTTCGCACCAGCTGTGTGTGTGACTGCATGAGCCAACTCATTTTCCTTCCCTTGTCTATTGTAGTTTCCACCTTTGACTGAGCAGATCAGCTGGAGTACAAAAGCCAGACAAGCCCATGCGGAGATAAGCTGAAGGTGAAACCTCATACGTCTATTCTAGCAGTGTCGGCAGGTCAAAAGGGGCAAGCTTTTACAATTTTTTTTAGAGCGGCAATTGTGTACATTGGCAAAGCTAAGCCAAAATCAGCAGAGATTCAGAGGCTCGACTGTGACAGATTAGCAGTCAAAAAAGGAGGGAAAAAAAGATAAAAACACACACACCCAGTCCCACTGAGATGAGGCTTAAACTAGCAAACTGAAACCCATTAAACCTATTAGTTTCATGCTCTCATAATCCAGTATTCGATAATTAGACATCATAGTTTATTCCTTGAATAATAAGTTCCTTCCTTATTCTCATTTCACTTTCACTCTCTTCAGTTAAAAAAAAAAAAGAAATCTCCAATTTCCATGGCCAGACGGCAAAAGTGTGAAAGAAAGAAAATAATTAGAGTGAAAAAAGAAAGAATAAAGGTAAAAAAAAAAAGTAAAGAAAGGAGGTGAGAAAGAAACCGAGTCCTCAATTCCAGCCTTTAATTTGCACTGTAAGTGATTTCAAGCCGGGGGCAGAAATGATTCAATCTGCAGAAAATATATTAAGGCGTGTCAAAAACGGCAGGATGAGACGAGTGTAATTACTGCGGTTTCAGCAGCTGATAAGGACAAATTGGCGAGTCATGAAAAGTGAAATGACAAGAGAAGAGCTCCTTTTCTGAAACAGTGGTTACAAAAAAGGTAGAGCGAATGTGGTATGTTGTAGGTGTGAGGGTTTATACGGCTGAACTCTTGCAACGATGTTGTCAATTGATATATAGTTTAAAAAAGCGCATGCTGTAAATAAGCAAAAGATCATAGATGGAAAATCATAGAAAGTTACCTTTAAGTACTAAATCCTGTTGGGTATCCGTAATGAATGCTGTTATTTAAAGAAAGAAAAAAAAAGGGAAAAAAAAAAAAAAAAGAAGTGATGGATATTTATACCTGGCCCTTTTGTAGCTGCGGTACGCGCTCGGCAGCGAGTGCTTGGTTTTGGATCTGGAACGCGACCTGGAACGAGACCTCCTTTTGTGTTTTTTCTTTTTCTTCTCCCTGTCTCTATTCCTGTCCCGTTCTCGGGCAGAGGAGGAGGCGGATGTAGAAGAAAGAGGCAGAGTGGTTGCAGGGGGATCGGTGCTCCTCACCGAGGGCTCCGGCGGCGGGTATTCAGAAAGCGGCATCTGGATTACGGGCGCATCTGGCACACTGGACACTTCTGGCTGTGAAAAGAGAGAAAAAAAAAAGAGATGCTGATTAGAAGATAAAACAAGAAAAAAAAATAAATAAAGAGAGCACAGTAATCGGCGAAATCCAATAATGGTGCTTTGAAGGCAGTGAAAGCTGGGGAAAAAAAAATTGTTAGCTTAAGAAAAAAATCAATAAAATGAAGCAGCTGGTTTGGTAAGAACAGACTCACTTTCCATGCTTTCAAACAGGGTACATGGATGAAAAGCAGCATGGAGGCTAGAAGAGGTGATTGATTGTATGTATGTATGTATGTATGTATGTATGTATGTATGTAAAGTGGTTCAATAATATTTAGATCTGGTGACTGTTCAGGCCATGAGAGATGTTCAACTTCACTTTCATGTTCATCAAACACCTGGGTTATCAGTCTTGCTGTGTGTATTGGTGCATTATCATCCGGGCACACGGTACCGCCTTCAGGATACAATGTTTGAACCATTGGGTGCACCTGGTCTTTTGAGAATGGTTTGGTAGTCATTGGCAGTGACGTGGCCATCTAGTACAAGTATTGGGCCTAGGGAATGCCATGATATTGCAGCCCAAACCATCACTGATCCACCCCCATGCTTCACTCTGGCCATGCAACAGTCTGGGTGGTATGCTTCTTTGGGGCTTCTACACGCCTTAACTCTCCTGGATGTGGGAAAGACAGTGAAGGAGGACTCATCAGAGAACCAGACATGTTTCACATTGTCCACAGCCCAAGATTTTCATTGCTGGCAGCATTGAAACCGAAATTTAGCATTGGCACTAGTAACCAAAAGTTTGTCTATAGCAGCCCGGCCATGTACACTGTGGAGCTCCAGACGAACAGTTTTGGTGGAAACAGGAGAGTTGAGGTACACATTTAATTCTGCAGTGAGTTTGGTTTTAGTTTTTTTTGGATACAATCGGGGTTAGTACCCGGACATCCCATTCAGACAGCTTCCTCTTGCGTCCACAGTTACTCCTGTTAGATGTGGTTCGTCCTTCTTGGTGGTATGCTGACATTACCCGGGATACCGTGGCTCTTGATACATCACAAAGACTTGCTGCCTTGGTCAGAGATGCGCCAGCGAGACTTGCACCAACAATTTGTCCTCTTCTAAACTCTGATATGTTACCCATAATGTTGTGTGCATTGTATGCCAAGCAAGAACAGAAGAACATGTATGCCAAGCCCAAGAACATGTATGCCAAGCACAAGAACATGTTCAGTTACAGACTCCTATCACGGAGCTGCTCCATTGACGGACTCAAAAATCCTTTGTTCTCACATCCCTACATCCCTACTCAACACCTCTTTACCGTTACTTGGTAAGTGATTGGGATTCTTCCTCGTGATGGTTCCTCTGCCACTACTCATCCTCGGTTATACAGTATGTGCAGCTCTCCTTCATAAAACACACTCACCGTCATATTATTCACAGTCATATTTATTGATCTACTCATCATGTACCTAAATCTGCATTGACTCTCAGTAACTCACTTTTTGCACTGCTGGCACTTTCAATTGCTATAACTCAGTTGCACTGGTCTGTCCACTGATTATGCATCTTCATTGCCTATATTTGCACAAATTCACCTCATCCTTTTTTGCACAGTGTTGAGAATGTGTTATGCAACATCACAACGCCCTGGGATACGTTGTCTGCATTTTATCCAAAGTTTAGTTTTCGGCTCTTCAATAAGCGCCTCGCTGTAACGGGTGATGTAAAACTTTTTTGAGGATGTTTCCGTTCCACATTATAGTGATGAATAGTGATGAATCCGTGTCTCCTCACCAGTAATGATTCTCTGCAAGAAACATTCACCTTCTTTAAAGTATCGGTCCAAATTTTGTTTGCAGATATCCAAACTCTTCTGTTTACGCTCCTCAGTGAGTTTTGTGAGACTACAAAAAAAAAACAAAAAAAAAACCGGATCACTCCACACTGCTATTCTTTCATGCAAATCATAAGATGGGCGTCTATTTTTGCTGGCACTGCAGTTTCTAATGAACTGATGTAACACGTTCACACCTGCACATCAGTGACTGGGGGATTCTGTCTGTAGTCTTGAACGGGAAGCGCTGATGAAACCTCAGAGTTTTGTTCCTGGTCATAATTCCTCATTTTATCCTTACGAGCAGTAGTCATTCCCTCAAACCACAAATTAGAGGATTTCAGCGATTACTCAACAAAAACACCAGTGCTGGTGCATCATAATGGGCTCTGATGCATAATTACCTCGTGTGTGTATGTGTGAGATTAAAGGAAATGACTTCGCGCTAACAATGAGCTGTAAACACTCAGCCTGCGCTCTTAAGGACCGCAACTTTCTATTGCGTCTGATTCATCTTTGAGGACGACGGCGAGCGCTGAGAAAAGTTTGCGAGTTTGCCGAGCATTAGTGCCTGAAATTCGGGGGAGCACGGGGCGCGCCGAGATTCAAAACACGGCCCAATTAATTCTACACCATGGTGTGAAACACCAGCTATTGCTCGTATGGAAATAGTGCAATACCTCACTTGGAACAGGAAGGTGCGTTTTTTTTTTTTTTTTTTTGAAGGGGGAGTGAGAGAGAGAGAGAGAGAGAGAGATAAAGAGAGGATGCAGAGGAGTGAAAAAACAAACCAAAACAACAGTATGAACTGGCAGTATGAACAACAACAAAAACAACAAAAATAAATCTGTGCCATCATTTAAATAATTGCACTGGGCACTTGTTAATTAGCAAGACACTTTAATGAATATATGTTGGTAATCTGATTCCAGTGAAACTGGGCTATGAAACCGGACTAATCGCTTTGAGGAGAAGAGGATGGAGATGAGTGTAGTATATTCTGTTTGATAACCCGAGCTCTCGGGATACTTCACTCTAGCTAAGGGCTCGATAACGAGACGCAGGGCCCGGGTTCGATTTCACTCACTCGGGTTAAAAATAGCCTGACATTTGGGAGACTAATTCCCCTGAGATAGGGGCAGAGGGAAAGGAGCACGTGTCTAACACACACTGACCTGTTCAACCTGTCTGTGTGTGAGAGAGTGTGTGTGTATATACACTACACACACACATTCCCAAGCACATACGGGTCACACATAAGCAGCATCACCCACGGGCAGTCTCTCTCTCTCTCTTTCTCTCTCTCTCTTTCTTTCTCTCTCTCACACACACACACACACACACACACACACACACACACACACACACACACACACACACACACACACACACACACACACACACAGTGACACACACAATCATAAAACCAATGTCACACCAGCAGTATCACACACTAGCAGTGCCTCACAAGTACAGTACACACACACAGTCACGCAGTGTCACACACAAGCAAGGTATCACACACAACACGTTCTTTTATACACACACACACACACACGCACAGTTAGATGATGGTACAAACAATCCTAAACAGAATGTCACACATACTCGCACACGGCGTCACAGCGTCATACGCAAGCAGTGTGTGACATGCAAAGAAACAGAGTCTCTCTCTTTCTCTCTCTCACACACACACACACACACCCAAATCCAACCCACACACACACAGTCTGACACACTGACACAGTCTTGACTGTTTAAACACTGTGCTATAACAGCACATCAGTATGCAGGGATGTTTTTTTTTTTATGGTGGTTTGAAAATCACACTCATGACGGAACACTTCCATTCCAGGGGGCGTTTTATTCCGCACTCTCTCTGTGTTCGACATTAACGTTCACAAGCAGTGTAAAACCTTAAATCCACGTCCTGCTGTGATCGTCTTACATCATTTCTTTCATTCCAGCTTAAAGCCCTATAGAGAGGCATTACGGTCCCACGCATCCACTTTCAACACACTGGGAACTACACGATAATAAACCACAACGCCTTAACTCTGAAACCTTTAGTTGTGTGTTTAATCACGCTTGTGGTTCAGGCAGAGAAAAATCCTGTTAAGGATCGCAAATGTTTTGTGTGGAGATTCATGTATCATATTGACCTGTCACAAGGGATGGGAATCAGCAGTGACCTCCCGATACAATATTATCATGATACCTCTGTTAAAATTATGATTCTATAAATATCACGATTTTATAAATATCCCGATTTGATATTACATTTGTCCCCGGTTCTGCTACAATTTTAAACCTTTAAAAAGTTTCATGATTACTTAATTGTAGCCCGTTTCTGTATAAAATTCGATTTCTCACTTAAAAACCAGTCGCAACATTTAAACAATACAAAAGAACTTCAAATAAAAGTGTTCATCATTTAACTGAGGAGAGTGCATCTCTGTCATCTGCCATAATTATTATAATTTCTAAACAAATACGCAAATTATTCAGATCAAATGAACAGTTCAGAGAGCGCCACCTGTAGGATTATAAAAAACTGCAACGTTTTAACTCAAACGCAAGACGCACGCGATTTTCAAGTAATTAGCGTGTGTAATGAGTGGATTAGAGACTAATTTGCCCACAGAGTTAGGAGAAAATGGCAGAATGGAGGCTTTTAACACACTTGATTTTTGATAATGTAATGCCATAAAAACGCGTTTCAACTGCGCCACTCGGAAGCTTCTGTTCCGTGTACAGGATCGTTATATCCGAGAGCTGATCGGCTGATCAAACTAAAATCCAGCCAATTTTGGTCACTGGCTAGATCAACGGGTTCATCTTTATTATAAAAGTGTTTTATTATGAATTTTACGTGTTTTACGGGAATCGCCACACAAAAGAATCGTGATTCATAATTGAATCAATATTTTTTTTTCTTCGCTCATCTCTATTTATTAAATTCATTTATTTGATGGGCCGTAACCGATCCACTTAAGGTCTAGCGGATTCTGTGCCGAGTACACAAGCTTCTGAGCTTCTGAATTGTGCATTTTTATGGTGTCACATTATCGAATGCCACATCCAATCTGCCTTTTTCTCCAAATTTGAGAGAGGATTAGTTTCAAAACCCACTTATTACGCACACCTACACCAGAAAAACAAACACTGAGAATGCAAATCAGTCTCATTGTGAAGTAGAGTTTTGAGACTTGAGGCGGTAAAGCGTCACCATTTTTATAATCCTACAGGTGGCGTTCTAAACTATTGGCATCCTGTGTGGTACGAGTTAATTATTTGCTTATTAAGTTTTAGGTTTGTTTAGAGATAATTATGGTAAATGACCAATATGTGCTGCTAAGTAAATTTTTATCCCCTTTTGCTTTATTTCATTTTAAAAAGCGGAATTCACTTCTGGCAGCGATTAATTTCCCTGTGTCAGAGGTTCATCTAGGTGAGCGCTAATAAATTTTCAAGCCTAGGATTGCTGTTGTTTCCTGCAATGTTAAAATGACGAAATAAATACCAACAACTTCTAATCGCTAATTAGTAGAGATTGGAGGCATTTGTTTACTCCTACAGGTGATGCACTCTAAACTATTCCCATGTGGTAGGAGTGAATTATTTGCCAAGTAAATTTAGAAATAATAATTATGCCAGATAACAGATACATGCTATTCAGTAAAAAAAAATCTGTGTATTCAATTAATTTAAATGTTAAACTCAAAACAAACCTGTTTGCTGTTTCATGTTCTTATAATCCTAAAATTTAAACAAAATCAGAAAAAAAAACTTTAAAAGTAATATACGAATTCATACAGAATCGTAATATGAATCTGTATCTTGATATTGAATCAAATGGTGATTCCCTAACACTAACATTCGTCTCCTCACCCACTTCATGATGTCACATGTTTCAAATGTGACCCCATTTCTCTTGTCACATTGACATTGTTGTATTATTATTTTTTTTTTGTACAAAAGGTTTCAGCCAGCATCCTCAGTTTTAGTTATGCTGTCACACGTAGATCTGCCGGTGTTCTCACTTGCACTCACTGTGCAGCCTTTTAAACCCCTGAGGTATAAGAGCACACATAATAATCTGCTCTTTGCTAGGACTCCTGCTGAGTGATCCTGACACACTTCTACTGCCTTCTTCATGTTTGGAGCTTTCCTGAACTCAGCTTCTACTCCTGGGGATGATCCCAAACGGATACGCTAAAGACCAGCAATTTGTTTGCAAGTCCCAGCTGAAAAGAACTCTACTAGATGGTAAGATATTGTCAGGGAAAAAGCTTCACCACCTTCACCAAACTCCACACTTTGCCACTAGAAACCATAAACTTGTCACCTTTCAAGTCGATACTCGGTAGCAGTTACACTGTGAACAACATTAACATGTTACAGTGGCACCTGTTATACATTAGGGGGATATATGTGAAGCGGGAGAAGGTTCTCAAAGTTGATATGCTGGAAGCAAGAAAAATAGGCAAGTATAAGCTAAAGTCAAGTGTAAGATAAAGTGTATTTGAGTAACTTACATGGGCCAAGATGTGATGCGAGCATCTCCAAAACAGGTCTTACGGAGTGTTTCTGATATGCAGTGACCAAATGCACAAACAATGGACATGCGAGCATTAGAACTAGACCATGGAGCAATGGAAAACGATGGCTCTTGTGGATGACCAGGTGGGTGATGGAATCAGGATGCGCTAAAGGGAATGTGTGACACAAGGACGATGTTCTGATGGGAAACCTTGCATCCTGGCATTCATGTGGATGTTAATTCTACACTGCACAAGAATGGTTTGAAGAGCATGCCAAAGAGTTTAATGCTTTAAATTCCTCAGATCTCATTCCAATAAAAAAAAAAAAAAAACTGTGAAATGTTCTGCACAAACAAGTGTTCTCCATGGAGGCCCGATCTCACAACTTACAGGACTTAAGGGATCAGCTGCTTACGTCTTGGTGACAGATACAAGCATACACCTTGTGGAATACAAGCCTTGTCGAGTCAGAGCTGCTTTGATAGCACATGGGAATTATGGACAATATTAGGCAGATGCTTTTAATCGTAAGGCTGATTGGTGTATTCTATATCTATATCTGACAGTATGACCATCACACCAATATGCAGTTCTTCTCCAAACTGGTGAAGCCTTACAATTTTCCTTTACTGGACTAAGAGGAGCATTCACCTCCCAACATGACAATGGCCCTGTGCAAGATATGGTCCACCAATGCTGGATAGGAAGATCTAAAACGCTCATCGCGTAGCTGTAACCGTGACCCCTACAGAACAGCTTTTCAGCTGAGAAGACCTGAGGTGTTTCAGTTCGATCAATCACTGCCTGACCTCTTGAACACTCTTCTGGCTGAACGGGGTGAACCGCAGTAGTCTTCCCAAAGGTGTGGGGCTGTTACAGCAGCAAATGAGTGACCTACTTTGGAATGGCATAAGGGTGGCAGTCAGGGATCCACATCTTTTTGGACATATAGTGTATTAGATGTTCTAGATATTATGTGCTTCACCATAACTGATTCTTATGGGTTGTAGATGAGGAACAAAATGTTTAACATGAACTTTAACAATTTAACGCAGATTTAATGTCAGTATCTTCAGACAGAAATCGTACTACAAATGTGATAACTAGATCCCCTAAATATAGCTTTTTTAAGTTCATATGGTGACAATTCTATGATTGGTGATAAAGTTGATGATAAGCTGCCTCAGTGTTAGCGTTCAAGCATTGCGTGGCTTTCGCTAATAGAGTTGATGTTTAGAGCATGTGAAACACTGAGAACATTTACATAACTCAACAAACACATTGTTCTATTCTGAGCTCTCCGTCTTCCCAATTCGCTGTCATTTTACAAATAATAGACACTTAACTGAGCTGAGCAATTAGCTCTGCAATTCGGGGTTCAAATTTTCACATAGATCTCGTCTTGCCTGGTCACTACCTCCGCTCACGGATTAAAGGCGAGTCAACGTCGCCCCCTGATTCTGCCTTTATTCCTTCCATACAGAACAGTGCCAAAACAATAGTACAATATTCGCCCCTTGAACAGGCTGTGGGAATGAGGCTAACAAGATCAAGTTGATACCTTGAAATATAAGATCCCAGTAGTGGTTTATAAGCAATACCCATGAAGCCAATAACTTTGATTTCTCACAGGTAAGAATACTAGAAATAAGTGGAAGGATACTGTACCAATAAACTCTACCGTGCTTTTCTGGAGTAATTCCCAGAAAATTTAATGCGGAGGTCTAGTTTTTATTTATATAAAAAAATAACCTTCCGTTATCTTGAAAAATACATCTGAACTCTAAGTAACAGCAAAAAAAATAAATAAAAATCAATAGTTGGGCTTAGTCATTCCATGCTCTTTCGTAGAAAGGTACATAAAAGCTTAAAAAAAACTGCATCTCTGCACCCCTCCAAAATGCCTTTTTGTCTCTGGCTCTTTTATCTCTGCAAGCATTACTGCAATTTCCCAGGAGGTTCCTTGGGTTCAGAGGAACATTAGCAGCTATACCTGGAGCAGAGTTGCCACTCTGGACTGGAACATGCTAATTAACATGAAACCAGTGACAACGGTGGCCCTGAAGAAACAGGCAAGGCTCGCCTAGGAAATTTTGGCATTTCAGTTAACATTTCAGCATGAGAGCAGGCTCAGGAACAAGGCTCTGAAATGTTAATCCAGCACGAACAATAGTAAAATTAGCCTGTGTACACACTTCTTCGTGCTGAAACACTTTAGTTTCTCCTGATGAAGTGCGGCAGGTAGTGATGGTGTAGCGCAGGAAAGTAGAAAACGCTTAAGTCAATCTAGCTTTAATCTAGCACTTCAGGGCAATCTTTTCCTCTCCATTTCTCATTTGTACCCTCTTAAGCTACCGGGCAGCCTGTTGATTGGGGTCAGCAGATGATGAGAGGACTGGAGCGAGAGATTCATGTATGCATAAAGGCAAGTAACCCGTGGGCTGACCCTTTAGCCACCGTGGAATCGAGTGAGGATAAAATGAAGATGGGAGTAGGGGAGTAGAACCTGGTGAAGAGGAAGGGAGATTTATAGCTGCTATAACTTTACTTGCAGATGTAATGCAATGCTAAGTGTTACTATAAATGCAAATATGTAAAATATGAAATTATAAAAATTAAATTGTTGTGAGACAAGGGGAATGCAGACTGAATCATAACTCTTTTTCACACCAGGCTACATCACACCGCACCACCCTGCTGCTGACTGTTTTTCCATAACAGTCAGACTTGTGTTTTAATCTTTACAAGAAATAAAACTGAATCAATAAACACAACCACAGAAGTGATGAGGATAAAATAAAGATCAGGGATGGTAGCAGATTGTTGAGATGTGGGAGCAGGTGTGGGAGATATGTTGGCATAGGAGGGGTGGTAGCAGGTGTGGAGAGGTAAGAGTAGGGGTAACACGAGTGGTGCGGTCGATGCGAGAGTGGGAGCAGGTGGTAGAGATGGGAGGAGGTATAGGAGAATGGGCAATGAGTGGGAATGGTGGAAGCAGGTGGAAGGGATTGGAGTAGTGAAGAGTGTGGGCGGGTGTGGAGAAATGGGATCTGTTGAGATGGGGAAGTTGTGGGGGGAATGGCAAGAAATGTGGATTGAAGGCAGTGGTGGTAGCTGGGGTCATGGTAGAGGTGGCGGGTTATGGGAGTGGTAGAGCATGTGGTTGTAATGGGTGTGGAAGGATGACATCGGATGTGAAGAGTGGGAGCAGGTGACCTGGTAACTGAAATAGAATGGACGAAGCAGTTGTGAAAGTGGTGGTAGCACCTGTACAAGGTGTGGGTACAGTTGTGGTCGTAGAAGGTGTAGAAGTGGATGTGGTATTATGGGTGTAGTAGGGTGGGAGAGGTTGTGGAACCATATCCAAGTTTAAAGTTACTGACAAATTCTTCACCACTGATTTCATTAGGTACGATAGAAAAACTTCGAATGTGACAAAGAAAAATTAAAATTTTGAAAATGTGCTTATGGTGCTAGCAGGTATGGAGAGATGGGAGCGGCTGTGGAGGTGTTGGACGGGTTGTGGCGGTAGCAGGTTTGAAGAGCTATTATGGTGGGAGTGGGGGCTGGGGTGGCAGAAGTAGAACCTTGCTGATACTCTACCAGGAGAGGCTACAAAGAGAACGTAGGAGGCTTCGACTATGAAACAGATCTCAAACAGCACACGTCTTATTATTTAAAAGCCAGCTAATCATGAAAGCATTAATCATAATCAGAATTTGGCTGAAAAACTCATTAGCAAAGAAAAATAACGAGCTAGTGCTTTTCGATTTAAAAGCTTCAAAGTGCAATTATACAAGATTACACATATAAACGGTCATCACCTCGCCTGATTGATACTCTTGATTTTATTTAGATACTCATGAATGGATATAACAGATGGATTTGTGACGTTTTATTGGCAACTAGACAACTACCTATGTATTTGATGAGCAACCTGGCAGAACAGAGTGAGAGATATTGCAGGTTAAAAAGAATAAAAGAATGGCTTAATTATTATAGAGAAAGGGTCTGAGAACAATACAAGAGGATTGATACAGATCATCAAGGCAATGCATATGTCCATATTTCAGAAAGGTTAGATGATTTCCTTCACTGGTAACTTGTATACTTGGCTATCCTTGTAACATGCATAAAACATTTGAGAGATGGGGTAGATGGTCACCCCTGCACTCAGATTTGGTCTTAATTGGCAGGAAATTTCCCATGATGGTTGCCTGTCCTGTTTAACCAGGCCTTGATGAATAGTTCCTCTCCCTAGAGCATAGTGCTTTTGAACAGATAAGATCCGCTCGGAGACTAAGAGTTCAATCAATTTGGGAGCAAAGTACACATCTGCGCATGGCCCAGGGGTGTGTAATCCTACATCCCAACATGACACTGGGGAGAAGCAGCGCCAAGGATAGACACCAGACGGGACCTGGGTTTCAACAAGGCCTTTAAGTTGAGAGAGACATAACGAAGCTTAAAGGGATCCCTGAATGACTGAAATGGAATCAAAGAAGTAGGAAAAGGTAAAACAAGAAAAAGAAAAGACAAACCGTGAAGGACAAGTGAAGTGTTACAACTGAGATTTTAGTTTTTTAATAAATATGTCCCCAATATGATGTACTGGAGTTAATATCTGTAATGAGATGCAGGTTAGAAGCAAAGGGCGTATTGATAAAAAGGGCTTATGATTGATAGTTGGAGCACGCCACCGCCCGTGGCTTAAGGGTCGCTGGAGAGCCGTCCATCCGCCATGAACAATTTATGCCTTTATTCATCAGTCCAGAGAGCATGAGGCAGCCAGCTGGCACGACGGCTGCTGCAGCCGCACACTTTCCTTAATTAGTCCGAGAACACTCAAGGTGAAAAATATAACTGTAATGATTACGCGCTGTTTGTTTATTCCGAGCAAAGCGATATTTGTGTCAACAGAAATGAACACGTAAAAAAAAAAACCTTGACTGCTTGGATGCATAAACACACACACACACACACACACCACACCTCAAGATAATACCATCAGCAGCTCAGCTCAGCTCACTGAGAGACCATCGACCAAAAACTGCTTAATGTCAACTCTCCTTGTACAGTGCTATCAGTTTAATCCGTTTCAAATGGACTCTAGTGTGTGTTTTATTTGTGCTGCCCAGCAATTAAAGAAGTGAAAACAGAAATTAATTTATCCGATGAAAAGAAAACTTTTTGTAAATGCAGGCTGCTTAATTGCCTCTATTTATGTAAATAGAAATAAAATCCTTAGTTCATACATTAGTCATTTAGACTTCATAACAATAACAAGGACTAGTTAGATCACCATGCTCCAAGGATTTTAATTTTTAATTTTTTACAGTACTGTGCAAAAGTCTTAGGCACACCTTGGTTTTAGTACAAACTTACAGATTACTGTTGAGTCAGTATAAAAACATTTCTGATTTTCAAACATTAGTATTCCAGCACACAATTTAAACTTAAAAAGTATATTAGCAAGCCAGAAAGAAGAGGAGCATAATATATTGACGTAAGTAAATAAATAAATAAATAACTGGAAGCTGCTGGGTTTTGCATGCAAAAAAACAAACAAAACAAGTGCAACAGTCAACGTCCTGAGAGGAACTCTGAGTGATTCTGCAGGATGCTGAGAAAATCGAATGTGTAGCTAATTTCCTTATAAAACTGCACATATTGCTCCTGAGAATTAACGGTCCTCAAAACGTTGTCATACTGACTTTGTTTAATAATTACAGTTTACTGGGATTTATAGTTTTTTCTCTCTTTTTTCCCCTTTTTTGAGGACACCCTTGCTTTATATCAATACTACTTGCTCACACAATTCCACTGACACTTCTGCTTCAATGAATCCACTACATTTATCTAATGTATACAAATTCCTGTAAAGCTCCTTTTAGCATGCTGGAAAAAGCACATACATATACACACACAACTATTATTAATAATAATAATTAAAACAAAAAGCTGACATTAGCAGACATTAGAGTACCAAATAAAAACACTACTGCTATTGGAGATAGCATATACTGTAGTAGAATGTCAGATTTGCTCCATTTCAAAAAGGATATATACATTATAACCCTATTTGGTTTGAATTCAGACCAAGTACATGGTCTAATGGATGTGAAAGTGCCCTCAGTCTACTCTTTGACATCAACTTAGCAGGTCGATAATACTAACCTTTAAAAGATAACCATCATTTTTCAACATTTTTAGGGTAGAGCACAGAAGCATGTGGCACAACAAAACCACTGCGATAACTGGAAAGGTTTATCTAATGCTAACGATCTGTACGTCAAGCCTGGGTAAGAAATTGGATTTGGGAAAGACTGATGTTTAGCAATGGCTAATCATGTCTATTTCTTTATTTATGTACCCAGGATAGAGGTATAAGAAAGACTTTCCTTTTCTGAGACTTGAGCTACAGTAATACAACAAAATATTGGAATCTACTGTACATGTCAAAGTGCCGGTAAGCAAATGGTAAGCAAACCCGTCATACATCATCACCGAGTCTGGGCCAAAATCCTGCATTTCTCACCGAGATATTTTTAATCAAACAGATCTATTAGGTTTCCCACCTGCCCTCGAGCCTTCTTGATCTGTAAATATTAAGACGTGACTGCGACGTCTGAACAGAAAGCTCCTGGTGGGCGATACTGGTTGATTCAGGTCGATTGGCGCATTACTCCAGCATGATAGATGATGCCTCTATATGCACCAACAGTTATAGCCCAGAGTGTTGACTCTACTGCTGACTCTACTGCTCAAAACTAATACAGAGAATATGATAAAATAAAAAAAAGTGACATTAGGATAATTTTTTTTTTAAAGAAATACAAACATGAATATGCTACTTGTCCCCACTTGTCCCCAGTTATTCAAGATAAACTTTCATGAATACTGGATCAAGGCCATTAGAAGTGAGCTGAAATGAAGTGGACAAATCAGTAGCTTGAACAGATTCTACAGTATGTCTGTGCTCATTCAGTCATTTTCTTTATTCATTGTGGACAAGTTGAACTCAAAGATGCCTCCACCACCAGGAAGTTAAGTCTTTTTTTGTGAATAATTTGTGTACCCTTAAAATATACTTCAAATAAAGCTACCAAGGAAAACCTTTGACCTTGTTTGACCTTGCTGTGACCAAGTTCCAAGATCCAAGTCTGGATTCATTTTAAATCAGTTCATATGCTGGTTTCGATGATAATTTCATACACATCCAACAACCTTTAATCCACATACTCTTGAGATATCATGCTAATGAAAATCTCAAATCTCAGACGGGCTGATGAAAGAAAAGAAAGAGAAAAAAATGTAACTTAAAAACATAAGAAGAAAGAAACAGGTCTTTACATCCTTTAAATGAATGCGCAAGTTATTTCTTTGCATAGCAAACAGGAAGCAAGCGATTGAAGGATTTCAATTCATTCATTTGCTGGCTAAATTAATTCCATACACATTCTTAAAAACAGTCATTTTTTTATACATCACTACTGGTAATCTCAAACAGACAAACAACCCCAAAATATAACAACTAGAAAGAAAAAAAACACTCCTGAAAAATATCTTTATGCGAGCTGCAAGGACAGAATAATACAGCTCAATGCTACAACATGTACCAACAGCATGCCATCTTTTTTTTGTTGTTGAAGAGCTAAACATAAAGAACTACATTATTATTATTTTTAGACAGTGATAAATAATAATAATAATAATAATAATAATAAGCATGCCACTTACAGTACATTTGAAAAGTGGCTCACCGGGTTCTAAAAGCTTGTGGCCACGACTATAGCCACATCTATCTCTTCTTGGCTGACTTACAGTAAGTGGAACCTGATATCATCTGCTATTTTAGCGCACTCACTTCATGTGTGCTCTGAGATGCTTTTCTGTTCACCACAGTTGTACAGAGTGGTTATTTCAATTACATTACTATAGTAATATTTAATTCAGTTGTTATTTTTTAAAATGATTAATATAGCACTTTTAAAAGTGTCACAAAGCAGCTTTACAGAAAGACAACAGTGAATAAAGATTTTGAAATAAATCGTCTTATACAGATATGATAGTTGCAGCTTTGTCTGTCCTAATGAACAAACCAGAGGCGATGTTGGCAAGAGAAAACCTCCCTAAAGTGATGCGAAGAAAAAACCTTGAGAAAAGAAACGGACTCAAAAAGAAACCCATCCTTCATCTGGGTGACACTGGGTAGTGTGATCATACATAAATCCTTTCAGTAACTGCATTCTGTGAGGTCAAATGTGTTACTGTATAACAGGAAATTCATGTTAGTTATCCTGAAGTCCACTCTGTAATATCAGTACAAACCAGTCCTGCCATTCGAAAGACACCCTCGTTCATCAGCAACATTTTCTCCTGCAGAACTGATGCGGAGAATCAGTGGAAAGATTTTATATATATTTTCTTTGCTTTCTTTTTTGAAAGACTTTCAAGTGTGAAAGTCCCAGGAGACATGGGGTTTCTGAAATACCCAAACAAGCCCATCTGGTACCAAAAATCATGCCATGTTAAAAATTAAAACTGAGATCAGTCTGAAGATGTTTGATATGAACATTAGCTAAAGCCTGCATCTTGACTGGTTTCTGCATAAACGCATGTATTGCACTGATGCCGCATGACAGGAAAACTGCAAGAATAGGGGTGTTACTGATGGACTTGCACTAATTATAATTGTATAAAAATGCACTCATTTCTACACACGCTTGGAGATGTACTTTTTCATGAACGCTTTTCAAGTGTGTACATCTCAGCAGTCTGTTATGTCTGGCACATTTAATGACATGTATGAAAATAATTATTATTAAATATACTGGGCTACTCACCCCTCCACACACATACCCCATCTAACAAGAAACTTACTGTCATGAAGAAAGGACAGTTTTTATGACTCGGTCTTATTCAATAAAATAATAATAATAATAATAATATTTGTCAGCGGATCCTATTTTCCACTGAGACACAGTCCTTAAAGATGAACAAAAAACAAAAACAAAAACAAAGCAAGACACCCCAGGCTGAGAAAAGATCACGAACATCAGCATGCATTTGCCTACATGGCCAACCTTTCTCAGACAGACCCATTTCCTCAGGCTCTATTGATTCTGTACTTCTGCCCTATTACTCTAAAATGAAATAAAGGGGAAAGGTTTACTTTAATAGAAAAAAAGTCACATTAGCAAAAAAAACAAAACAAAACAAACAAACAAACAAACAAAAAAACAAAACAAAAAAAACAAGCGCTATATTTCAAGTAAGAGTTTCGATCCTGCTGCAGGGTCTGCACGGTTCTGCTCGCATGCCTTCGTACAGTAGGCTTCGGCTCGGTTATTAAAGTCAGATGGGATAATAAAACAAACAAGAGGAAGGAAACTGAACCAAGTTATTTCTCTTTGGTTTTAAAGAACGCTTTCTATGTATTGGAGCCTGAGTGGAACACATTTTACACAAAGCAGTCTTTGGACCGAAAGTGTTTCTTGGAATCTTGTTGGTTCCCTGAGTAATGGTGCATATGGGACATTTGGGCAGCTTTTCAAGGCCAGTGAATCAGAGGTGTTAACTTCAGAGTCTGAAGGTCTGCCTTTTTTTAAATACAGCAATTATGTGCGCCTTCTTTTTGTTAGGCTACAATGACGTGTGGGATGTAAGGTGCAGATTAGTCAAGGCTCAATGCTCGGTTACAAATCATTTAGCAGATGTTGTGGGGAATCCAGTAGCTGAGCAGATACTGGGTTAAGAGGCTTGCTGATGGGCAGACACTGACTCTGTGGCAGTGCTGGAACATTAACTCACCACGTCTCTGTTAATAGCATTTCAGCATCTCATAAACAGTAGTTAGACTGATTTTATTTTCCATTTGATTTTTTTTTCAGCATTGGAATTTTCACATGTCTGATGTTGCTCAAACAGCTCTGTACCTTACAGGTTTTAATGTATTAAAATTACTAAAAATATCTAATAAACACTCAAATGACGTGTCTCAGTTGTGTTGTCGATTGTTTAAATGTCATGTCTTGTACGGTACAAAGTGATAATCTTCTGCTTTATATATACTCCAGTCCAGTAGGTGGATAATTACAAACCTGACTTTTTATATGCACAATTAATACAGCTGCTATAATATAAATTTTTTTTTACATTATATTATAATACGTTGAAAATGTTCAACTATAAACACTTGCAGTCAGCCTCGGGATCTTATAATAACACCATGCACCACCAACCTATCGATAAACTATCTGCACCATGAAATGCATTAGAGAACTTTGGACCATACAGCTGTATACCTGTATCCTACCTTTACATGCAAAATTTTACTCCCGTTTGGCTCAATAAACGGCTGACGAGTCAAAAATGAGCAGAGGAAGAAAAATTCGGAAAAAAAAAAACCTGGAGAATTAGTGGTGCATGAGACGCTGCTTTCTTGCTTTCCTACTGCTTTGAGAAATGGACTAGAACCACTTCAAGTTGAATGAATGCTAAGACTCACAGTTCAAATAGCAATTACAAAACATATAATTAGGATTTATATTTAGAATTTGCATAACAATAAAAAAAAGCTGCATGTATGCCATCTCCCTGTGGGTGGCAGAACCCAAATACCACTCCTGATTTAATTAAAGCAAAAATATGGGAATGGGATTTTCTCCCCCTTTTTATTAAAATATGTATGGCCTCCTTGAATTTTAAATATCTAACAAAATTATATACGGACATCTTTCTGTCCCTGATGTCATTGGAAAGCTATATAATTATAAGAAGAACCACCGAAGCACCGGCATTCATGGACTTAAAACAATTGGGACATACCTGGCCATGATTAATGGTTTTAAAAATATATATTTAAAATTGAGGATAATGTACACAGTGGGATATAGTGTACTGCGAATGTTTACTTAAATTACTGTAATTATAACAATTTCACCTTATGTATTGTTGTATACGATGCATATTTTTCTGTGTTCCAAAAAAACAAAAATATTATAAATACACTACCAGAAGGATCAAATTATCAAGTAGCAAAACTGATTGGAGAGATTTGAAATGACATGAAATTGGGTTGAGAAATGTTCACATCATCATTAAAACCTGTAAGGACTATGTGAAACCTTCAAATTTGTGGAAGAAATGCGGTCAGGAAAAAATCATGAATATAGTCAAAGTAAGAGCATTTCCTTACAAACTCAATGTGATAAAGACTCACAGGGTTGAAACTAAACATCTGTGTAGCCATAAGAAAAACATTTTTCAGATGAAAACGTTTCAATTTGATTTGGTGCGATGGAAAAAAAAAGTCAGTTATCTGATCTGATGAGTGCAGATTCACTCTATTCCACAGCAATGTGCATGAAGTGACGCGCCATCGTGCATAGTGTCCACTGTACATCCGGAGGCAGTGATATGATCTGCGGTTGCTTCAGTTGCTCAGGTCTAGGCTCAGTGATGTTACGTGGCAATAAAACAAAGTCGGCTGATGAACTGAGTGCACTGTTTAACCAGGTTACCACATCTATGGAGTTTTCTTCTTCCCTGATGGCACAGGCATATTCCAGGGTAACTTGTATATAACTAGATTTTAAATTCTGGCTCACGCCAAAATTAGGCCCACTCCTACATTTAAAACCCAATTAAATTAAGAAAAAAAAGAACAATATTATTTGCCATTTGCAAAATTATATACTTAAGTGAGAAATGAGAGCGCTCTGATTAAGTCGTCTAGACTTCATCATCTAGATTCTTTGTCTTATTGCCTGACGTAAAAAATACATTCTCTCAGTTCTGTGGTTTTAATTACTTCACATTAATTTATTTTAATCAAGTGTCTCTTCATCAGCCAGTAGTTGATTACAATATAGGAATGATGACTGCTTAATTGATTTTTAGATTTTATATAATATATATATATATTCCAATATTGTAATGGTCTGGTGCAGGTTACTATTAAAATAAATAAATAATGGACATCATCTGTTTTGCATCATATTTCTCCATAGCTCACATATCTATTAACTTGTACACCACACAAGGTTGCATTTGCAGCTCAGATGATGCACAATTTTGGACACAAATTTTAATTCATAACTAGAATAACAAATTTGCTGGCACTGTACATTAGACCGGTTTGGCTAAAATTTAAACTGAGAAAAAATGTTCCTTTGTTTGACTTTCGGTTAAGAAAAATTTTGAAATTTGCAACCTTAATACAAACTGAATCAATAAGCCTTAAATTAATTTTACTACAGCATGGCCATTACCAAAAGCTTAATCTAATTATGTGAAAAGCATTTAACTAGCAAGCTTTTAGACATTTTTAAGCAGACTGACTGAATTTACTGTGCTTGTTACAGTAAATTGGCACCTTAACAAGAATCATCTTTGCAGAAAGACAGACAAATTAAAATTAGAAACCAGCCTAAATATAAACATCTACATGCTGTTTGGATAAAATAGATTTATGCTTCCAAGTATTCTACTAACATACTACTACTAGTAATAATATTAATAATAAAAAAGGTTACATTTTTTTCCAGCATTCTGCTAGAGTGAAAGCATACAATTTTCCATAGACGAAACACGTAATTGCAAGTAGATCTTGATGTACTGTAGGGGCGAATCATTTTTTAACTCAAATTCTGTCAAGTCCTATACAGGGGAACTATATACACAGTTATAAGAAACTGACTCGTGTGTCAGTTTTAAACGAGCAGAAATACATAAGTGTGCTTTACTGCTAAACCTACTCATTAAAAATCTCCACAGGAAGCATGCAGGGAATAGTTGTCCTGCAGCTTTATATGAAGTCGGTGCGTCTTTAAACCTTTAACTGACTAGTTTTATATGGCCGCAAAGTGGAGTCTGAAATGTGGAGGCTCGCAGGCTATGACGAGGAGGAATATTTCTGATACTGCTAATAAAGGCGGCACATCTGGCCCTCGAAGGCTGTCTGAAGTTATAAATATAATTGCTCGCTTTCTTCTGCTGACATCTCCACTTACCCGTGTTCTCTAATGACTCTGGGTGACTCACGAGCTCCGCCCCTAGACTCTAGATTAGCAGCGGGTGATATGACAAAATAGTCCTATAGTGATATGACGGCATGCCTACATTATACTTTACATAACTAACAAAATGTCAGCAAAACAGTAATAACCTTAAAGAAAGAAAGAAAGAAAGAAAAAAGATATACATTTTAAATAATTTACTCGCCTCGGACAGTGCATTATGACAATTTTTCAGTACATCACTCATGGTATTACACTGCCCAGCCTCCTGAAAACAGCTTACATACAAACAACTCTGAAGGCTATAGCCCTTCATTAAGCATTTACAGCTTTTCTCCTTTTCAAATGACTCCTACTTTTACTTTAAATGCATATAAACGTAAATCTTTATTCACACAATCATAGCAACACTGCATTATTTCCAAAATAGACCACGCGTTAGAAAGACCATTCTTGTTAAAGGGCACAACTCTAAATGCTCCTCCATTTGTTGATTGCAACAATTACTTACTTTCAGTTAAAGATGTTCACTATTCACATTTCACGGCCAAAAAAAAAAAAAAAAACTTTTTTTCCGCCAAATAAAAAAATGCCCAAGTAAACTCAAGATCTACTTGGAAAGCTTATTTTATACTTGAATTGCATTACGTTTGCATAGTAGTCCAGAAGAAAGCACTCTGCGTTCTCTACACCTGGTCGCCGGTGCTGCATGCATGCGTTCTCTTCCAGCGCAACGCCACCTGCCCGTCCAGGTGACACGCTAAGTTTTCTCCCAACTAAATGACGGTCTGCATTTCAAGTGTTTTCTTTCCACTTAAAAATCTGAATGTGTACCACCAGCTTTAGCTCTATAAAACCGGGCCGGATTCAAACGTCTGTGAACCTACAGTTCTGTACATCTCTGAGCATATGCAGACATTTGCATAAGCATCTGCCAAAAACATTTACATGGAAGGACAAGTATGCACAGCAAGAATCTGCGTCATATGAAATAAAACAGTAGGGCTGTGAAGACTAATTTATGCTTCGGCATCAAGTATACACATTTAAGGCATTTATACTGTACTTGTGTGCCGGTGTGAGCAATTACACCGCCGAATCACTAATTGGCAGTGAAGTTTCTATCCCACTCTGTTTGATAATCTGTGGTGAGATTTTTTTTGGTATACTACAGATAACACGGATTTGATGTTGCTGGAGTTGGAGCTCTTTGTCCAACGATCTGCTGCCATCTGGCAGTCTTTGTAGCCTGACGAAGACGAAAAATTACAAATATGGATATTTACAAACATCTGTGGTTATGTTTCGATTTTGTCCGTATTTGTGAAACCCCTAACTCAATAAAAAAATTGAAGTGTAGAAAAAGCGGATATTCGATACTATCAGGTTTACCAATCGTTGTGCCTTCGACGCTGCAACGTGGAGGCTAATGATGTTCCCGCGGAGGTCCACGTCAGGCTATTTAATGCATGTGGCCTGAACTATAAATAAATAAATAACTCGCCTTTGGGAAGAAACAGATGGAGGAAAATAAATAAATAAATAATAATAATAATAATAATAATAAGCATTCTGCCTCTAAAAGCTCCTCAATCTCAATCAGCTACATCACTCAAGTTCCTACATAGTCTCACAGACATGTCGCTATAATCTGCTATATATTGTTTCGATTTTCCGGCTGTATAATTGTACTGAATTGTTTATTTACTTTGTAAAATATATAATCTAGAGGGTTACTTTAAGCCCAAACCAGTCGGATAATTGGCAGCTACGGTGCATTCATGTTAATGAACTTTGTCTTTACTTTACAAAAACAACAACAAAAAACTTTTTATTTCACTGAAGCCAGAAGAAGAAATAAATAATAGATTTGAAAAACAGCTTGCACTGTACTTAATGATTATCTAAGCTTATGTAACCCTGAAATTGGGCTAGATGTGTTTTATTACTTAAAAAAAAATTTAGAACAATGATTTATTTATTTTTTATTAACTGGATTGAAAAAAAAAAAAGAGTTAACAAAGTTCACAACTGCTACTGGGTTTTTAAAAAAATTTTTTAAGCCCCTTCTTTTAGCTCTTTCTATTAGAGCTTGTCAGATGGGATCACCAGGTCTGCATATGCAATTTGGCCCGCGGCATGCCCTTACAGACACAACCCATCTCAATTTATCAGGGCACTGAGAGCACACCAACTTGCAAGAGACTTGGTTTTGCTTCCTGTGAAAGCCACAAATACACCAGGGATCCACTGGACCACTAATTAATAGGGATGGGAATCACCAGTCACCTACTGTACATCATAATACTTAGATGAAGATTAAAATTGCGATTTTGTAAGAAATCATGATTATCTCAATTCAATATGAATTGTTTTCTGATTTAGCTAAATTTTTTATGCGACTGAACCTTCAAAAATTTGTTGTCATAACTCGAAAGTTTCATACCTTAGCTTTATTCAACAGCGTCACAACTGAATTGAACGTGAGCAATAAAATGTAGCCCATTCCTTATAACAACAGGTTTGTCACTTAAAAACAAGTTGCAGCATTAAAACAAGACAAACTAACTTCAGATACAAGAGATTAACATTTAACTTCAAATTAATAAAAGCAGCATGTACTTCTGCATGTATCATAATAATTAGTCCTAAAGAATCTTTCTAAAGAATTCACTTCTACCACACAGGATGCCAGTTAGGGAATAGTTTAGAGTGTACCACCTGTACAATTATAAAGAAACGGTGATGTATTACCTCCTAAAATGCCTCCAAAGTCTTGAAAGTGGTATGCAACTGCAAGTACAGCACAGACAGCTTTTTGTGAGAGTGTGCAGCTTCTGACGTGGTCACGCTCATGGAGTTTTGAGACTGGTGTAAGCATGTATAATGAGTGGTTTTGGGAATAATTCGCTCACAGACTTTGGAGAGAAAAAGCTGAATGGAGGGTTTTTAAAGACACGCAACTTTTGATATTGTAATGCAATAAAAATGCGTTTCTGTTGCACCATTTGGGTGCTTGTGCATTTGGCACAGAATCAGTTAAGTCTAACGTGATCCTTTCAAAAACAGCCTGATCAAGCTGAAAAACAGCCAATTTCGGTCACTGACTGATCGACTGGTATTATAAATGTAATAAATCATTTAAAAAATTGATTTCGGAGTGAGTGTGGCACGAGTCGCATACAAAAGTATCATGAATACTGTATAACTGAATCAATCCCCACATCTCAACTAATTAGTTATTCGAACTTGTTTGTTATCTGCATCATCTTAAAAATTTAGGAATCTTTGAAATAAGGAAGGCAGCAGGAAACAATAGGGCAGAAATCCGAGGCTTGAAAATTTATTAACGCTCAACCTAGATGAACTTGACACGAAGGGAAATTAATCACTGCCAGTAGCGAATTCCCTTTTTGAAATACAGAGTCCTAATTGGGTTTTTCTAAAGGCAAGATTATTAATGTTGGCTGTGAGCGCTCTTGGCTCACTACAAGAATAATCTATCTTTCAATATTTGTTCCACCAAAAAATAAATAAATAAATAAACAAAATAAATAAAAAACCAAAAGTCTACATTATCGTAACCAATCAGCATCTGCATGACAAACAGCACGGCAGATTCCTCTTGAATATGTCCTTTCCTCAAGGTAAGCTTACCCAAAATTCTTCTCTGTGTCCTGATGCATGCCTATGCTTCCACGCAACTATGCAGTAGTATGAATCAGCTTTAACCGAGTAACTTCAGCTACCACATAAGCCACTATGACTGTGCTATGAGTCACTGTAAAAGGCCCGTGTGAATTCCTGAGAGGACGGCGAGTAAAAGTACATGACTTCTCGAACGAGACAGCTCGTCTTTATTACCGGGATGCAGAGTGTGAAGAAGCTTCACAAAAGCTGGAGGCTCAATGCCAAGTGTGGTACAACCCTACACGGTACAGAACTACACGCCATTAATCTCCGTGGCGTACTTTGGCATTAAGTCGTACTGCTATTTTGAATTATGACTGTGTAACATTGTTTTGTTAGAATTCAGAACAAAAGGCAGCATCCCTTATGGATTCTGAATAGATGAGAAGAAAAAAAATCCATTGTTTTTCAATAGATTCACACAAAAGAAATAAATACATCAACTTAAAAAAAAAAAATAAAAAAAAAGACACATTGTAAGACCAAATCAACTGAAACGTATTAGAACAAGAATTCACTCGGCTCTCGGACCTGGAAGGCAACTTGTATAACAAAGTACAGGCAACAGATAATATTTCCAATGTAGTCCCTCCACCATGCGCTTGAGGAAGGAGGGGGAAAAAGTTGTCTGCTTTAATAAACAAGGAAACTTCAAGTTGAAGTAATGTTGCAGTAAAAATGTTTAACTTCTTACTTGTATTCATGAAAAACATGTTATATATAGAAATAACCGAGGAAACATAAAAGCCAAACTTTTCTACAGGCTTCTTAACTGTTAACTCATTCTAAATGAGTTCTTGTCTAAACTTTAGCTAGGTTAAACAATTATACACACCTGACCAAGTGCTCTGATTGGACGAAGGGCATTCTATGGGTGTTATCATTCCACATCACAGGTGTTATAATAATCGTTCAGGTGTCCAAATAATCGTTTCAGTCGGCAACCATAGATGTAGTGCTATTTCTTTAAGAACTGGATTCCATACACATGTGCACATATATCGATCGCCTAACCGGTAACACCCACACTCATTTTTACTGTTGTTAAAATTACTATGGCAACGTAGACCATTACCATTAATGCTTTTGTTTTACAAGTTCTCTTGCACGGCAAAGTAGATTGTTGAACTGGATTACTTCTTCTCACTTGGAGTAAAGTGCGAGCGAATGACTTTCCTGTCGCTGGTTTACTTGTTTTCCTTCCTTGGAGCACTTTTGGTAGGACCCGACACTGTACCTCAGGAACATCTTACAAGAGCTGCAGTGTTGGAGTTGCTCTGACCTAGTCATCTAGCCACCACAATTTGGCCCTTGTTGAAGTCGCTCAAATCCATAAGCTTGCCCATTGTTTTTCTGTTTTTAACACATCAACTTCAGGGACAAAATGTTTACCACACATTTCCAGGTGCCACGAAACAATCACTGTTATTCACTTCAGAATGTTGTGGCTGATCTGTGTACATATATAGTACATATGATCCTGGACTATCTTGATTAGAACGTATTGAAAAATCACATGAACACATTGATTAGACTTGAAGGAATTAATGAAGAAAATCAACCTGCACTATTTAGACTGAATTCACTCAGCTTCCAAGATGCAAAAAAAACATATGAACTTGTACTATGTACTACTATATATGTACTGTTACAGTCCGACTGGGCAGCTATTCATTCACTCATTTGTTTCTAGATTTTGTTCCAAACTTAGTCACAGCCAATTCCCACCTATCGGCATTCTCCCATCATGCCAACACCTACGTGCCATTCAGGGAGGATGTAGACCATCCCATGCTTTCAAGACATGCAAGACACCTGACCATTGACAGATGAGCGCATCTTCAGAACTCCTGCTCATACAACATTAACTGGCAGCATGTCACGCTCGGATGAAAAGCGCTGTCCAGCCCTCCTGCTTGTACGAGTTTGGCTAGTGTCACCATGATTGATTGGGGAGAGCAGGTATGCCATGCCATCCTTTCCCCGAGACAACACGGCCAATCTGCTTTCCAGACTGCCGGCCACGGGTGGCTGTTGCATCACCCGGTAATCGAACTCCAGGTCCTGGGATGATGGTATAAATGTGTTTTCACCGTGCCACTCGTGAGCAGGCTAATCTTATTTAATATCCTATTAAACATGAAGTAAAAAAAATATAATAAAGTTGAATAATTAATGGACCATGCATAGTTCGAGTGTTGCCTAATTTGGTTGTCACATTCTATACAAGGTTGTACATCACGTCCATGATCGCAACATAAATTTGTCTCAACCCAACACAAAATCTGCTCCATATTCCACCGTAGTGAATGCTAAGCTATGCCTCGTTCTTCACAAATCTTTTAGTGTACCAAGTCACTAGAAAAAAAAAAAAGATAATTATTTTCTCTGTGCAGGTATAAAGTGAGCAAACAAACACTTGCTACGCTACCAAGTGCCCAGTATACAGTATGGAGACCGTGTTAATGTGTTTAAGTATATATAAATAGGGTTTTGTGAGGTTTTTTTTCTCCCCTTCTAAATGTATGTACGGATGTACGGGGTGATTCTGACACACCTCAGACACGGTCTGAAGTAGCTATTGAAAAAAATACAATAGAGTAGGCTCTTGACAAGCCATGTTCGGTTCTGATCAAAATTCTGGACAGCACACAACCGAGCCAGAATGCGAAATCTGTTACTGCAAATAAGACGATGGGAGCAGAGGTACCACAGCGGATGTTGAAAACATACACAGCATATGCCCTGTGTCTGCCACCTGCATCTCTGATTTGAATCATCATAACAAGAAACGGTGACGGGAAAAAAAACGGTGAGGGGAAAAAAAAAACGGTGAGGGGGAAAAAAAACCTAGAAGCTTCTAATGAGGCCAAAGCAGCTGCACTGCCAAAAGCCTGCAAAACCCCTGGAACTGAATTATAGTGCCTGAGTGAAAGAGGCTGGGAGACTGCGGCGAAGAAAGAGCAAAACGACAGCCACGAGTACTAAAAAAAAGAAAAAGAAAAAAAGAACTGATTACTCTGAAGACATGATTTGCGTCAGAGATGCCAAGTAGCCTTGAAGGAATGCCGAACACTCTGCAAGCCGCTTAGCAGATAAAGCCGGTCAATACCGATATTCACAGGAAGGCAGGAATAAAATTACTCAGGCATAAATTATGCAGTAATTAAAAAATTAGGTAGAACATTTTATTTAACACTAATTTAACACCTCCAGTGTCAATGCTTTGTACCTGTCAGATGGAATGCTTTCAAACAAGCTACAAGATTTAATGTGAAGGGCCCTGAGGTTGCTTTGGTAACTTGACAAGCTGTGCCTTTTTTATTTTTTTTTATTTTTGTTTTGTTTTTTATTAATATGCTGATTGGGAAAATAAAGGGGCTAATGAACAAGCATTTATAGCTGGTTAAACTAATTTTACAGAGGGAAGAGCAACTGTGAATAAATAAGAAGTTAGCAAGAAGTTAAAGACTTCCAGCATAGTACGGTGATGAGAGACTCAGGGTGTTGTCACATTATGCATGATTGGTTTATACTGTATCTACGAACATCAGCTACCCACTCCCCCGCTGGCCAGCGCTCACTTTATTTTTGTTCTCCGTTCTCGGGTACACTTGCGTATTTATGCTGTCTAACCTACTTGGTTTGTGAGCCGCCATTAAACACAACAGAAGAAAGACGTTATCCTTCGCATTATGCCAAACAGTGCCGATATTTCGTAAAGAAAGTCAAGAGCAATGATCTGTAGTGTAGTCCCTACTTTATTAGCTATGGCTGTGTTTGTCATAAGATGAGATTGGAGAAGATTTCCGAGGAGATCGATGGCAAAGATGACGTCGCTTTAAACTGCAATTCATCTACTTCCATGCACAGGTATGATTGGCTTCAAAACCGATTTGATCTGTGTCCAAGTACACTGTACTGTGTCTGAGACCACCTCTTGAAGTGGTCCCCGAGCCTAGAACGATTACGTTCTTACTGATCAAAATGAAGCAGAGTTTGGGGTCACGTGTCCTTTAAACGATCCCAGGGCCCCCAATGTGACGGGTGCAAACATTTTAAAGAAAGCTGTACATCCAAGAATGACGCTCCAGTTCGAGGTGGCTCGGAGCGCACTGCATTCTTTCCTGTCAACAGTCAGCGAGTGGAACGCCCGACACTTGGAAATTCGCAGATAACTTGTCACCAGCTTGCGGAAAAGACCCATCTGTCTGTGGGAGCTGTACACACAATTATTCACCAACACCACTGGTGCGTTACAGGAACTTGGCTGGGAGTTATTGCCACACCCCTGTACAGTCCTGGTCTGGACATTTTCACATGTTTGGGCCATTAAATGTCTAGTGAAACGCTGGGACGAGTGCATTAGTGAGATTGCATAAAATAAAGAGAAATAAAAGGAGTTTTTACTGTCATAACAGTGTTCTGTTATTCTGAAAAAATCAAAAGACCAGGTTTGACTTCAATAGCACCCGTACAACAGCATGAGCTACTGCATGTTATTCTCTCTTTTTTCATCTCTGCTATAGTTGGTTTTAATTTAAGATAACGGACACATCGTTTTTGTAGACAGTTTTTGTTTATTTATTTATTTATTTTTTTACTTATCCTCGATACTGGACAAAAAACACCTCAGAGACATAAAAAAAAAAAAAAAAATGAGTGTAGTTTTCACTGCTGAACTTGAACCAAAAGTTCAACTAATCAAGTAATGTGATGCCTAGAGTCTGGAGTAAACTCGTTTTAAAAGAGGCATGGTGCACAAAAAGATGCTGACTGGATGTGAACCCTAGACCACTTTAGAGACCACTTTCTGGACTGGTTTCAAAACTGACCAAAATAGAGAAGCTGGAATATTCTTCAACAAAGCAGCCAGGAGTCATTCGAGTGTTGAAGTGTTGGTGGGGCTGGATGCATCACAAACATGACTGAGAAATGTTGTGGCTACAGTGGTGCGCTACTTTCCCGCCATGTAGTGTGTGGTCACCTTAGTTATGTTGTATGTATTTAACACTAAAACAGCATCCATGATTTTCTTACAAATAAACGGGAAATAAGGTATGTAGTTATAAGAAGAGAAAAGACACATATTGCAGTGTAATTCTCCGCATATTCTAGCATGGTGAGTACACCGGGTCAGCCATGATAAGGCTCTTGCAGCATAGAGGCCTGACTCTAAACCCAAACAGCGGCAGCTTAGTGGTGCTGAGGTTTGAACTCATGACCTTTTTGATGCAATTTATACATCAGCTTTTAGAGAGAATACATCTGATTCATGATCAAAACAGACATGATACATCATTTTTAGCAGGAAGCCATATGACTGCGGTTAAGTGGGTGGCTTGGCATGCTTTCTCCTGAGTGCCCGTGTTGCAGTGACACGCTGCCAAGGAAAACATGGCAGGAGCAGTTGGAACTCCTTCTGACCACCAAGTAGCGAGTCACTCGGGGCAAAGTGAGGAATTCAGTGCGAGGAATCATTACTATTTATGTACAGTGGTGACCGAAAGTAGTAAGACAACACATGCCATGTGCAAAAACCTGCTATGTGACAATGGTATTGAGCCTCTGGAGCCATGGCCTGGCTCATCTTCACTCCTGTACCCAAAAGTAAACTATTGAAGACGGCGGTAACAGTCAAGGAACTGTCATCTTCAGCAGCAATCAAGCAGGTATGGACAGAGCAAATGACCCCAGTGTAGACACCTGGAAACATGTTTTTGACTCTGTGCCCAGTCTGATCGAACTTCATACTAAATAGTGATTGTTGTGATAAATTATTCGTATTATCTTGATTGGGATTATTTTAAAAATGTGACTAATTAAAATATCGAATTTCACTTTTGTCTCAATACTTTAGGCCACCACTTAGTTTGACCACCACATAGTGGTTTTGCTTAACCATGTATATGGATTTCTTTCATGAATTTTATCATTTCAATTTTCACTCTAAAATTTGTATTATTTGTATTATTATGTGTGTATTTTTAGCGCTGTCTGAATGCACAAATCTGATGTTTTTCCAGATCTGAGGAAAAAATCTGAGACACTTTCATATGTGGTCCTAGACCGGATATTTAGGCATGATCAATTCGTCAAATGCAACCTCAGACAAAACAACATATAACTTTTTTTTCACCATGGCATTATACATTTACCAAAATGAATTTAAAAAAATTGGGCAATACTAAGTTCCCGCTTACTGTTTCCACAGGATTTAAGAGGGCAAGTTGCATCCAGGTGCTTCTATAAGCTTCTATAAAAGCAGAAGTTTTGTCAGTTTTCTGGACTGGAGAATTTAGTTAAGCATTAACACAAGGCCAAGGGGTAACAACATATGCCATGGTCTTAGAGTAGCGAGGCACATAAATCTGGAAAACAATTTGTATCTGAAATGATGAGGATTATTCACAAAGACACTTGCCGAGCTTCCCACTTGTAATTAAGAACGTGAACGGTCACGACATGCAAGTCTGATCCGACCAAAAAAAAATCTAAATGGAACGCAGCCTTACATGTCCTTAAGGATATCTGGTGATGCTCTGGATAATATTAATTAATGAACAGAAATGGGATGAACCTTTGTAGAGACTGTAGGTGCGAACAAATAAGTAGGCATTTCTTGCATATGGCCAACTGCTGTATACTTGCAGATCATGCTATACCAAAGGATAACAACTATGAGCGTATTTAGCTAGCAAACAAGATTCGCCATTTACTCTTTCTACCATTTTTAGCCAGGTCAATTAGGTTTCCAAGCAACGACAAAAAGGAACTGAACAGCACACAGGAGCTTCCACTTACTGAAATGGCTAGCTAATGGATTTATGACTTGTCCACCACAGCAGAGTATATAATCTAGTATGAATCACAGTGCTTGAATCAAAGTCATATAGTAAGGTTAAGTGCACCGAATTTAAAAGCTAGTGTTACATGTCTAGCACGTACACAGAACATATTAAGTTTGAAAAAGAAAAAGTATAACGCAGAATCCACGTGCTCGATCCACCGAGCATGTTAATACAACATGGTGAAGAGGAACAGCTAGAAAGTGCTGACTGCTATAGATTCTCCCTTTTATCGCCTTATCTTCTTCAAGTGCAAACCCTGAAATTACATGCTAGTCGAAGAACATTGCAGTACTTCTACGCAGAACAGAGGAAGAAATCCTGGCTTGTTGTTGCCTTACAAGTAGGGATAAAGGGCTCAGAAGGAACAGCATAAAACTTTGCACTCTTACAGTTGCTAAAGAACTACGAAGCCAGGCAATAGGTCCGAGTCTGTAATGTACAGGGTTTTTCAAGTGTAAATCTTCAAGTTCATCCTTCGTCTTTTTCCCCCCCTTTTTGCTTTGACACACAGCATCCGAGACTTCTTTGTAAGGTCCATAAAGAGCCCCGGCGGCTCAGAAGAGATGCATTACACCTTTACACATCATTTACACGGCCAGCAAAGCAAGCGTAATCATTTCCAAAGGGAGTATATACAGCGGTACATGACACGTATTACATTTTCCCCAAACCAAGACGGATCGATAAACATTTGAAATCCTTACAGTCTATTTGAAAATGCGGTAATGGTTTCAGGAGCCTTATTTTCCCACAATAATAAACACAAATAGCTGAAGCTAACAAAGGCTCGAAAGAGCAGCGGTCTAAGGTTTTCTTACGCGTTCTACAATGACAAAAGCACTACTATGTGGCTGTGCAGGTTTAGAGCAGGACACATGAACGTACTGTACCTCGACAGGAGCGAAGGACTCGTCCGTCCGTTTGAGCTCGACTTCTGGGCCGCGCAGCGTCTGCAGGAATAACGCCGCCTTCCGCTTGCGCTCAGCCTGGAGCTGCTTTTCCTTCCACTCTTTGGAGGCCTGGGCCAGCTTCTCGCGTGCCGCGGCTGCCAAACGATCCTCCAGCTTCTGTTTGGCTGTGTGGCGAAAAACACAGGAGCATCATAAGCATAAGTAGGGGTGGGATTTTGTGGTGAGGGCTTTCGAATGGTTAGAGAGTTCCACTTTGTTGAGATTCTTTATATATGAAGCTTATGGACTTATGGACTACCACAAAAAAAAGTATATATATTATACATTGTACATATATTTCAATACGCAAGAATAACCAATAAATTAAATGGCTTAGTCATACAGATAGCTCCTTTACATCATCAGAAGGATCCAGGCATTTATTCCTATTCAGGCGCCCCTCGTCATCTCAAGACAGGATGACTGCAAGATAATTCCTGGCAAATTTTCCAGTGTCTAATCAGACCCCTGTAGCTGAACAAGAATCTCAAAGTTCTTCCACTGCGACACTATACAGGCAAAAGTGTTTATTTCTTTGAATCCACCATAGTGCAAGGGATTTTGGGTCTCACCGCTGATATTTTTGCATGCTCAACAATTTGTGTTTTGGCTCACTTAACCGAGCTCTCTCCCGTGAGAATAATATCTCATAAAACATGTTTAATTGAAACAATGGGCCAAAGTTCCTTGCTTTAATTGTTCTATAAACAATTAACGGAAAGAAAAATTGTATTTGACTCCTTTTTTCTGCTGAGCTGTAAAATAATTTCACCCATGACTCAAAACACCATGATCCAATTTTGAATTGTGAGTTTTGTGATCGGTTGCACCTAAACTAAAAGCTCAAACTCACTTTCAGGCAAGCTGTGGCATTTCTCTCTCTCCAAGTCTTCTTTATTTGACATGCACCACCTGGCCAAGAAAAGGTTCACACATGAAAATGATTCTCATGCTCCCAGAACCAATCTGTCACGATTGGAGTCGAGTAATATGACTGTGCCGTTACTGAAGTAAAACTCAGATCATTCAGGTCGTCAGCTGACTTCACTTCATTGGCACAGAACGTTGCTGAGCCTAGACCTGACCAACTGAAGGCACCAAAGATCACAACACTCCCTCCAGAGGCTTGGCCTATATGCGATGGCCGCAATTGTTTCATGCACTTCCATTCTTTCATTCTGGAATAGAGTCTCATTCTCAATAGAGAATCTAGTCTCATTAGACCATGTGACCTTTTTCCATTGCTCCAGAGTTCAGGCTTTATGCTCGCTTTAAGCTGTTTTACTGATTAGTCTCACTAACAATTGTTTTTCCTATGGGCACACCATTGCTTAGTCTCAATCCTGAGTGTTCTCATCTCATTTTAAACATAGCTATAGTTTTCACTGTAGATTTTCTTAATCATGAATTGCAATAAAAGGTCCACATTAACACATCTTGGATTAGTTCTGCATGAAGCAGTGGAGCATGTATAAAAACTTTTTTTTTTAAAAAGTGTCTCCAACTCTGATATTCATGACAAGACACAGTGCTGCCATTCTTTCCAGGACAGACATGACAGTTATAATTTAAAGTTCATAGTCATTGATGACGGTAACTGTAAGATGGTAATGATAGCAGTACAGTTCAGAAAAATGTTGTAAATGGTGTTCTAACCTACACTCACCTAAAGGATTATTAGGAACACCATACTAATATGGTGTTTGACGCCCTTTTGCCTTCAGAACTGCCTTAATTCTACGTGGCATTGATTTAACAAGGTGCTGAAAGCATTCTTTAGAAACGTTGGCCCATATTGATAGGACAGCAACTTGCAGTTGATGGAGATTTGTGGGATGCACATCCAGGGCATGAAGCTCCCGTTCCACCACATCCCAAAGATGCTCTATTGACATGGTGCATTATCCTGCTGGAAGTAGCCATCAGAGGATGGGTACATGGTGGTCATAAAGGGATGGACATGGTCAGAAACAATGCTCAGGTCGGCCGTGGCGTTTAAACGATGCCCAATTGGCACTAAGGGGCCTAAAGTGTGCCAAGAAAAGATCCCCCACACCATTACACCACCACCAGCCTGCACAGTGTTAACAAGGCATGATGGATCCATGTTCTCATTCTGTTTACGCCAAATTCTGACTCTACCATTTGAATGTCTCAACAGAAATCGAGACTCAACAGACCAGGCAACATTTTTCCAGTCTTCAACTGTCCAATTTTGGTGAGCTCGTGCAAATTGTAGCCTCTTTTTCCTATTTGTAGTGGAGATGAGTGGTACCCGGTGGGGTCTTCTGCTGTTGTAGCCCATCCGCCTCAATGTTGTGCGTGTTGTGGCTTCACAACAAATGCTTTGCTGCATATCTCGGTTGTAACGAGCTTGAATCAGTCGGGCCACTCTCCTCTGACCTCTAGCATCAACAAGGCATTTTCGTCCACAGGACTGCCACATACTGGATGTTTTTCCCTTTTCACACCATTCTTCGTAAACCCTAGAAAATCCCAGTAAGTGAGCAGATTGTGAAATACTCAGACTGGCCCGTCTGGCACCAAGAACCATGCCACGCTCAAAATTGCTTAAATCACCTTTCTTTCCCATTCTGACATTCAGTTTGGAGTTCAGGAGATTGTCTTCATCAGGACCACACCCCTAAATGCATTGAAGCAACTGCCATTTGATTGGTTATTTAGATAATTGCATTAATGAGAAATTGAACAGGTGTTCCTAATAATCATTTAGGTGAGTGTATATGATTACTAATCAGGTATGCAAAGGAAAAAAATCTACTGCAAACCTCCTCGATTTTACAATTTTTGAAAGCAACCAGTTGTAGGGTAGAGGGTATCCATGATGTCCATGATGATTTGTCCTTATTGTCTTTGCATACTCATGTCATATACACTTTAGTGAGGAAAGGCTGCCATCTTGATGTGTGTTGTATTTCCCCTTTTCTTTGCAGAAAGGTGCACCAAATGAGGAAATATCACCCATGAAAGGATGCTTTTAATATAGGTATATATGGGTGTGTATATAATATATGGTTTCTCAGTGTACATATGCCATAATGCTGGATCTGACTACATATGTGTGGAAGTGGAGATGTGTTGTTCCTGAAGCTGTGGTGTAATTCTTTGGTTGTAAGGTTATTGATCAGAAGGTAGTTCTTGCTCCACTGGGACGTTAATTGGTTCACTTACTGGTGGTACTTTGTCTCATCACCATCTGTCATGAAAACAATCAATAAAATGTCATCATTAAATTTTAAGATGCGTGCCTGGAATGGCATTAAGAAAAGTGTTCTCACAAACTGCTTCTTGTCAGACAAGAAGTTTATGATCCACTTACTGTCATGGCTGCAAAGTATGTCTGCACAAAAAAGTCATTATGAGGGAATGTTTAATGCAGAAATCTTGTTCACAAGCAACTGTCAGATAGCGAGTTTCCGCTAGTGAGCTAATGCGAATCTCTGTGATGCATTAGCACCAATATAACATCAGTGTTAATTTCCCATATGGTGTGCCGAATTTGCAGTAACTGCTATAGTTCACTTACCGTAAAAACCTTAACAGATGTTACAATTGGGCTGATGCAAAAATTACACAGCATGGATAAGTCTCAATCATGGTCAACACGAGTCCTTATCTGGCTTGAATTAGAGGAGAGCTCATGTCATTGCAAAGACCCTTGTTTGGGGCTTTAAAAGCTGGTCAACTAAGCAAAGACGAGCTGCAGAAAAATGTTCTACTTCTCAGTCGAGCTGAAGTTCAATAGCTCAATTTAGCTCGAGTGGGCAGGGCATTTATTCTCCAGCCTATTTCTTCAAAAATTGAGAGAAAACAAGTGATTACACAAGGACGATGAAAACACTGTGCTTATCCTCTGGGCTAAAAATAGGTCTCCTGCCATGCAACATTATATGAAACACAGTGGGAACAATATAGGTGAGTGAAAACACTCAGCTCTCACTCATGTAGTAGAGAATAAGAACAGAAGGGGTAATGTGTGGGGAAATGGACAGGGGTGGTCGGGAAAACGTGATTTATTAACCTAATAAATGAATATGAAATTTGTTAATAAACCTCATTATTGGAGAGAATCAGTTTTTGTAGTTACTAAACATTTAATTTGTTTCAAAAATTAATGTATAAATTAATTACAGGGGCCTCCGAGTGGCGCAGTGGTATAGCACTCATCCGATTATCAGGAGATCACGAGTTCGATTCCCGGGTGATGCTGTAACCTCTCGCAGCCGGAGGCTTAGAGAGCGCTGACTGGCCGAGCTCTCTCAGAAGGAAGGGATGAGAGGTACTTAGTGCTCCGACATTAATCACGGCTCTACAGCCAATCGAGGGCGTCTATGAGCTCACAGAAGCGTAAGGAGCGGATAGCGTTGTCCTCAGAGTGTGTTACGCCGCCCCCAGTGGTGCGTGAGCAAGCAGATGCGGTCGGCTGGCTTCACGTGGTCCGGAGGAAACATTCGATAGTCTTCGGCCCTCCCAACTGAGTGGAAGCATCAGCCTTAATGCGGGAGCCCCCTAGTGACGCGGAGGAATTGAGCACGACTAAATTAGGGAGAAAATTGGGGAAAATGTTTCTCCCAAAAAATTGTAATTATAAAGTCGACAAATAAGTATTGTTTTGATACTGTTTTGATAGTATTGTAATGACGAGCAAACTGTGTAAAGACTATGAGACACAGAGCTTGGCGCTTCACTAAATGACCAAAAGTATACGGACAATCATGTTGTTTAACTCCAATCATGAGGAATTAAACAAGCAATTCTGAAACAATAGACATTAATATCGTGTTGGTCACCCCTTTGTTGCTATAAGATCAGGTTTTCCCCTAGACATTGATACATGGCTACTCATTTAGCCATCGAGGCCATGTAGACGAGCTGAGATCAGGATAGGGTGCAGGTCATTCATGTTCGTCCACATAAACCTTGGCAAAGCATGTCTGAATTTTTCTTGAAGGAAACGTTCATGAGCTTAATCATCATGTTGGCACAGGGTTTGGGGGCCTCTGTGCCATTCCAGTGAAGGAAAATCATAACGCAATGGCATCCAAAGACATTTGTGCTTTCAACATTTTGTGAATTGCTCAAATATGGCTGGATGTGATGTCCAAAAGGTGTCCTCTTACAGTCGTAAACAATCTAAACATACTCAAATACTTTCATGTGCAATGAGAAGACAGAACTGTGTCTTAACTCAGTAAAACATCAACCAATAACTTCTGAGAGCGTAAACTCAAAATGTATTATTATTCTTTCAAACTGTTACCTAAAACATTTTAGCTTACTTGGTTATGTTGCTGGGAGACCAAAACTTTGAACTATATATTGTTACAGTACGTAGAGCTTTGACATACCTGCTGGATTAGCTAAAACCTAAGATTTGTCAACTGTGTGATGCATTTTTCTATGACAGAAACTATGACGGACACTACCCTACTACAGAATTTTTTTTTTTTGTGTGTGCGCGCGCGAGTGGAGAAGCAATTCCAGCTAGAGACATTAATCAAATCTCCACTGTGACTGTTTGATCAATCGATGGTCTGCACTATTCTATACTATAATTCCACCTGTATGTCCTGCCCTGGCTTGCATGGTACCGGGGTAAAAAGTGAACAGCACTGGCACTTAAGGATTGCAAGGCTTGTTTGGTGGTGGAAACAAACACCATTAAGGATTATGATTAATTTATTGAGCTGAGCCGTGCTGCACCGTCTGGTGGAAAGGTGGTATATAGCCTGGAGATCGGATGACCTTTTCAACGGGCAGAGATAAAAGACGACTGTTTACTCCCTGTGCATCGGCAGGGCATAATATATTTACAGGCACAGAAACGTGCATGTGTACAGCAAAACTGTTTCATTTGCTGACTTCGGGCAGTACTAGAGCTTCCTTAGATTACACACTGCTGTACAAAAATGACAAAAGGACAGTTATTTCAGAATATGCCAGACTACTGGACTTTCTGTCTTCATCTAGAATTCCGAGCTTCTGTCAACGTGCTCTATTTTAAGCTCAGCAAAATCATTAATAAAATATA
Organism: Clarias magur; assembly: GCA_013621035.1. Classification (NCBI taxonomy): domain Eukaryota; kingdom Metazoa; phylum Chordata; class Actinopteri; order Siluriformes; family Clariidae; genus Clarias; species Clarias magur. The sequence goes on along the minus strand of QNUK01000229.1, from coordinate 972,267 downwards.
TAACAGACTATTTAAAGTGAAGTATGCTCCTTGGTCCTTAAAGCTTGCAAATGTATCCTGATATAAGCTGGGGCAGAATCGGAGATTCAATCCAAACCACAGTCTTCTACCTCATATTTAAATCAAAGCACAATACCATAAAATGTACAGGTAGTGTCTAGAACACCATGGTACACCATGTTAATGCTAGGTTGGAGTCCCTTTTGCCTTCAGAACTGCCTTAAATCTTCATGGCATAGATTCAACAAGGTTCTCAAATCATTCCATAGAAATTTTGGCATGAGGTTCATCAGATTTGTCGACTGCATCCATAATGCAAATCTCCTGTTCCACCACATCCCAAAAGTACTCTACTAGATTGAGATCTGCTGACTCTTTAGGCCATTCGAGTGGAGACCAATTTGAGATGATTTTATCTTTTTGACATGGGATGATATCCAATCGCCATAAAGGGATAGACATGGTCAGCAACAATACTCGGGTACTGTAGGGAGGAAACCTTCCTCGCACCATTATACCAACACCAGCCTGAACCGTTGATCCCAGGCAGGATGGATCCATGCTTTCAAGTTGTTTATGCCAAATTCTGACCCTACCATCCGAATGTCACAGCAGAAATCGAGACACATCAGATGAGTCAACGTTTTTCCAATCTTCTATAGTCCAATTTTGGTGCAGCCTTGGCTGAACTGTAGCCTTGGGTTTAATGTTTGTAGCTGATAGAAGTACAGTAGCACCCTTTGTAGTCTTCTGCTTTTGTAGCCGGTCTCCTATAAGGTTCGAAGTGTTTTGTGTTCAGAGATGCTCTTCGGCATACCTCGGTTGTAATGAGATATTTTTTGAATTACTGTTGCCTTTCTATCAGATCGAAGCAGTCTGGCCATTCTCCTCTGACCTCTGGCGTCAACAATGCATTTTTGTCCAGAGAACAGCCGCTCACTGGATTTTATTTCCTTACTCAGACCATCCTCTGTAAACCCTAGAGATGGTTGTGTGTGAAAATCCCAGTGGATCAGCCGTTTCAGAAATACTCCAATCATCCTGTCTGCCACTAGCAACCATATCATGTTCAGTCTCACCTTTCTTCCCCATTCTGATGCTCGGCTTGAACTTCAGATGATCGTTCTCACTATGTGCACATGCCTAAACGTGCCGAGTTGCTGCTAGGTGATTGGCTGATCATTAGATATTTGCATGAATAAGCAGTTACAGAACAGGAACAAATTTTGCAGTTCGAAAAAATGTTATGTCCTACATTTAAAACAAGTTTGTGTGAGCTTTAGCACTGAAAAATATATGGAGCGCATTGTTAAATTAATTTTTTAATTTTTTTTTAATTAGTGACTTCAGTTTAAACATTACATCAATACTTAGACAGGGAAAGTTATGCATAATCCGAGAAGGGTTAAGCACCTGCTTAAGTCAATTTCCTAGGCTTCCCATTTAGATTATGCAAATTACAGTTCTCGATTTGCCAATCAGATTATGCAAATTAAATATCTGGGTTTCCCATTCGGATTATGCAAAGTCCTTCATCTTAAAGCTGCAAGATTGTTCTGGACCAAAGTTTTTCTCTTTTTTTTCTTGAACAGTGTCTACACCACACCATTCAAATACTGTCACATGCCCTGGTTTGATAGTGTAAACAGACAGAAGAAGCAGACCCTTCTTTTATTTTTACAACGAAATACATTATAATCTCATATAAAAACAAAAAGCGACTTCAAAATAATATAATTAACTATCACACATGAAAAAGACAACGGCATGCATTCAAATAAACTACTAATAGCAGTCAATTACACTGTCGATATACTGCTGCATAAATAATCCGAGTTGTAATTATCACATTAATCACTGCAAATTTGCACAAAGTTAATTGTCCTCCCAAGGTAATGAGGCCATGAGATACTAAATCAAGGTCAAGAAAGAGTTAGACTATATTACGCAACTTTTAATTCATCTATTTTGATCTGAAGTATACTCCGACCGAGAACTTGCGTGCTGCGAACACGGCTTACGTTAAAGCTCAGGAACCTGTGCATATTTATTTAGGCATATTTACAGCCCTCATCATTTAGACTTGCAACATGCTCATAACAAACTGCAGGCTGATTTCTGTATTCCGGAATTTGAATACTGACAGAGCAACTCCTCATTACTTGAGCTTACCTCATAAGGATGGGAATCCCCAGGGACATCCCGATACGATTTGTGTTGCATTTCTGTAAGTATCTCAATTTTACAAATATCCTGATTCGATTACAACACAGTGTGAATAGTTTAGCACACAACACCTGTAAGATTATAAAAGAACAGCGACATTTATGCAAATAAATAAATTAAAAATTCAATAATATTAATAATAATAAAAAATCAATTTTGGAGACAATGTGGTGAAAAATGTGGCAAAAATCTCTAAGAAATTAGGTCCACACACCTTTGTGTTTAGGAAGCGTAGCAAAAGCTCAAAGAGAGACAGAAGAACAGGAGATAGTTCTCGGAACAAGCAAAAGTATTAAGGCAACATATACCATGCATTATATGTATTATATTATCTCCTGGTCTACAAAATGAATTGGTGATGTCACTAATTAGTTCTCGTCGATCTGACTGAAATGTTGTGCAAATTACAATCAGAAGGCCTAGTTAAAGGATAAAAATTTTATATATATATATGGCAGGACTTTTAATTTCTGAACCTGGGGGTTTCCACCTCTGCACAAAAATGGTTAAAAACTTGGAGATTCTTAAGTGAAATGGAAACTTCCAGGGAAAATTTCTGTATATGATCTTCAGGAAACAGTCAAGCAGACAGACACCGGAGTGGACGCCCGCTGATGTTTTTTTGACTCCGGATCCAGCGGAGTTTTTTAAAGAATAAAGGACTTTGTACTAATTATCGACTGCTATTTTATGAAATGAAATTTCTATACAACAAACAAATTATTCCTATTATTTTAGTTGTCTTTATTACAAAAAATAATCATCAAAAAGTCATTAAAATATTCAATTTCAGGTTTGTCTCAATACTTTTTTGTTGCCACTGCTGTAGACACCGGTATCACACCATGATTCTGTGATCCTTTCACAGCCCATCGACAGGGATTAGGGCACTTCAGAACAATCGATAGTCCCTCGGTGTATCCCAGCATGCTGCTGACTGAGCTGCTGTCTATTTCACATCCTTCAAGCTGCTGTCAGTCATTGCATGGAGCCTGACTTTTTGTAATTCGAGGCTGAACTAAATAATAGAATCTTTCAGTAGTTTGTTCATGTCGAAATCACTACACGAATTCAATAATTGAAATATGAGCAGCTGCATGTTCATTTTTTTTATTTAAGAAGTACTGTATGTGTAACTATCATGGTATCATACAGTACACATACAGTACTGTGCAAAAATCTTGAGTCTACACGGAATAAATAGAAACAAATGTTTTACTTCAATGTGCCTAAACATATTACAGTTAAAAAACTAATTAAAATATCTGCAGGAACCTCATTTCGCCTCTTGTCTGGTCCAAGCACTCAGCATTCAGCATCATCAGTATACTGATAACTGTCCTGAGTGCAATCATCTCCACCAGCTTTTCACTGGTTCATGTCTTAAGTGTGACATTTATGCTGGAATGATTCATTCGACTTAAACAAAAAACATGCATCTGAAAACGGTCATGTTCAGAGACTGCACTGAAAATGAGAGGCAAAATATTCCATCAGGAAGCCTGGAGAACTATTCCTCAAGAATACACAAGAAAATAAGTACAAGCTCTTTGGGAGCAAAATATGAAAAAAATGAGAATGGCTCAAGACGCAAGGCCTAATAACTAAAGAACAAGCTTTGGCTTACCTTTTTAAAATAAATGAAGGATTCTTTTAGATAGAGATCTCAGAAACAAGAGCATTTTATAGTATAGTGTAGAAGAAGAAGAAAAAAAAAATTAGTCAAGACATGAGTTATACAGCATTAACTATACTGGTGCAAAAAATGGCCTCATATTCTTAATACCCTGATGAAAAGGAACAGATAAATCTGTCCAATTATTTCCAATCTGGCTTTATTTTGTTTGTCATGTGGATTTGTGAGAATCACAGCTGCTCTGTTTTACGGCGTGATTGAGAGCCATGGCGAATTTATGCTTGATGAATCTGCACTGAGACAAGGGGCTGTCATTGAAAGGCTATAATCACACTTGCAATCATGACCATGGCAAACCACAGTATTGTTTCGAAGTAAATATTTCTAACTACGTTTTGACCATAATACCCAAGATGGAACTTTTCTGACTTTGTGTAACTACAATTCATTTTCACAGGTACCACTCATCACCAACGCCACAGCGAAGCATGGTGCCGATAGCATTATGTTGTGGGAATGCTCTTCATCAGCCGTGACGAGGAAACTGTTCGAGTTTAAAAGCAAGATGTACAAAACCCTAGAACACAAACTGTTTCAGCATGCGGGAGACCTGAGAACAACGGAGCATCGACTGAAAGTACACCGGAGTGGTTCAAACACACAAAAATCTCAACCTGTTCGAATGTCCCAAGCCACAATCCAATTCAGAAACTACAGCAAGGCTAAAAATTGCTTTAAAAAAAAAAAAAAAAACAGTCTCCGGGTAATCTGGCAGAGTCCGAGGAACGGTTGGATCAGGATCCACATGGACAAAGGTGATCGAGACATATGCCAGAGGGCTGCAGCCAAAACATCATGTACTGAGCCAGAGAGGTGAATACTTATGCAGACAGTAGAAGTTTGCTTATTTGACATTGCACCTTCTTCAGATGATTCATTTCAATTGTGAGGTTACAAAATGTGAACAAGCCCATCGCCATCATCAAAAACTGTCACTTATCCTCACTTTCCTGTTTCTACCCACACAGTACCTGAATAAAAATAAAATAGACCACACATAAAAAAAAAAGACTTAACTGTATTATTCAAAAGTACCTTTTTTTTTTTAAGGCCTTGTTCATTATGCTGAAAATGTCAGCGAGGCATGCTACACATTAATGCATAGCCTATATAAGCTCATAAGGGAATATGATCCCAGAGCAAACTGGCATAAATGATGAGCAAAGGTCGTTCTGCAGCGACAGAGTCTACATGGACAGTGTAAATGTCCTTCTCCTCCTTTAACCTCGAGATAGATGTTCACTAAATTACTTGGGACAGCCACGAACTTCTAGTGCGCCGATGGACGGATCATTCGCAAGTACAAGCTTGCTCTTTGACATTTTATTTAATGCCTTGTCAGTCAGGGGAAAATGACGGGGAGCAGGTCAGGATCTACACTTAAGAGACTCTCCAGTAAATGAGTGATAATTACACACCACACACACTGCATCTTGATTTCTTTAGCTACAACAGCCAGTTAAACTATTAGGCATTCTTATTTTTCCATCCCCTCTCTCATTTTTTTTTTTTACCGCAAATTATGTAGTTTATATTAGACCAGCATTAATACTGCTCTAATATGATGCTCACTCAGTGTAACAGACACACATATGGATCAATAAAAAAAAGCTAATCTGCTGAAGAATATATGAAGAGGAGGTACTACAGTTTAAATATAGTTGCAAGCAAAGATGAGTGGGTCCAAGCACGCTGCATCATCGTCACTCGGGCACATCAGAAAGACAGGGGGCACAGTTTATGTTTAGACCACCAAAAAACCCCAGATGCTGGTAAAAAAAAAAAAGGACCAAAGTATGATGTCACGCACTGTGATGTCACGCACTGTGATATTTAACCAGATTTCAGCATAAGTTTAAGGCATCGTCACGGCGGACCCATTCGAGATACCAAAAATCTCTCGGCAATTTTGCATCCATAATGTCTTGACATCACATAGGCCTGGTTTGGTGGTGATCATATAAACTCCCTAGGAAGAGTGTATTAAAATCCTTTGGGTGCCTTTTGACCTCAGTGAGCTCTAAATTTATTTCAGGTGCATGCGTGTCCCCCAAAATGGCCTGGATTCCGGAGAAATAAAAATCCTTAGATGAACAAATCGGAATTATATGACAGAAATCGGAACTATATGACATCAGCACGATCATGGCAATGACGATATAGCGATGATGTCATCGTGTTGTCGTCATAGTGCTTGGGCCCTAATAAACCGTTGCACTGAACTTCAGTTTAGAAATTTTCTGATCCACACTCCAGTCCAACAGATGGCAGTGTTGTACCAACAGCTCACAAATTCAAAAGAAAAAGACGAGGCAGTGAAGCATTCACAAAATGCTTTTGTATTTTCTGCAACAGCTGTTTATATTTTAAAGTGAATCAGCAATTTTAGACAATTTAACATTTGTAAGGTTACCTAAATAATTACGAATCGATTCTGAATCAAAAACCGACCCCTCGGCCAAGAAAAGATCAATTAAATTACACGGCACTAATCGCAAACCTGAAACTAAGCCAGGAATCATCTTTAGCAGAACAAGGCCGCAATTAAAATGAATTGTTCAGTGAAGCTAATAATCGTTTAATATTCAAATCCCTTATGCATATCTTTTTGTGATCGGTATCAATGAGAACCAGATACATATACCTGAGGAAAAAACAAATAAATTAATTAAAAATACAATAAAATTGCGCAAAAGAATTATGGGCAGTTTCCAGCTGGTTCTAGATCAACATCTGAATTATTTCCTAGAAAATGGACATCATTGATTAGAGCTAAATTTTGCTCAATGACCATGTACCTGTTCAGCACCAAAAACAACGCATGAAATCACAGCTGAATGAAAGTGTGCTCTGTGCTACTCATCAAAATAAAATTTTTACATATTTATTTATTACATATTCATAGCTTTATGTTGACACTTATTCCTCACATCACATCATTTCGTTTAAAGGGAGGCTGTCTCTAAATTCCCGTTTTGGTAATCACTGATTACTTGAGATGTTTGTATGCACTGCACATTCATCTCCAACTTCCTTGTTCCACATAAATAGTGCAGAGTTCAAAAAACATAAGGGTAGTTAAGTGATCTGCTGTACAGTACAACTCGCCTGAAAATGGTCCATTTTTCTACACAAAGTGAACAAACAACTTGAAAAGTGCAGCTGTTTCATATATGAGGCAGACAAACAAATTACTTTAGTCTGGGTTTTAAAGATGGGCATTTTTTTTCTTTTATCTAATACTTTTTTATTTATTTAAACTGCATCAAGGAGCTTGAGGTAAAAGTTTAATGACACCACAAAAGCTTAATGACACCACACCTGTGAAACAATCTATGGGCAAAACTAAATATTTTTGCACAATAAGTAATAAGACAATATTTTCAATACAGCTAAATTAAGTTTGCTGATGCATCTAGTCTCAGGATTTAGCATAGCGAAAGCTGTATATTAACATGTAACAAAAGTAAACATGGCCAATTAAACATTAGCCAACAGTTAGTTCCAACTAAGCAATCTGATTGGACAAGAGACGTTCCACGAGTGGTCATAATAGACAGTAACAAAACCGGGCGTTTAACTATATGGGTTGCTCTGCATGGAATTTATTCTAATAATTGTTAATTACCTTATCATGGGTGGAAGTAGGTTGGTACGGTCTGCAGCACTGAGGAGAGAGCAGCTGCCTGTCGAATCCCACATTCAAAACCAGCACTTTCAGCAAGAAAACATGCATGATAACATTATTATTTTATTTATACTTTGTGCCTTTTCATGAATTACTTCATGAAGTCGTTCCGAATGGCCTCTGAATCGTCCATGAAAAACACACAAAAAAAAAGTTTCTCAGGACTGTTTCATGGTTCCACAGTTTATTCTCCTCACCGTTTGGCTATGCATTGTAGTACCCTGTTGGTCGCCAACTCCGCCATTTGTGATTAGTTAGTTCCACCACTTGCATAAGCATATGTGATGGTGAAGAAAATAACCGGTTAAATAAACAAACAAATTCTAATCTAAGTGGTGTTTGTAGACATGTGGTAGGGCTGTGCCGTTTCTGCCTATGACGGCATCACAGTATCATTTTAATTTCTGCCTACTGCAAACGTGAATGAGAAAATAATCCTAAATGCGTTTAGACAGAGGTACTTGACTAAAAGGAAAACCAAAAGGCTCCCACGCACCAAGATTTGGAAAAACCTTCTAATACTTCCAAAGAGTATACTGGAGTTCTCATGCTGATTGATCTTATGGTAACTCAAGTAAGATTTTTCATTGAATGAAAAAGATGTACTAAATTCATAGTTGAATTAATATTTAGTTCATTATTAAATAAGTACAAGTTACAAGTCGCAGGGTTTGTTTCTATGATGAGATGGTATAGGACGTATTTATTTATTTATCTATGGTGAGGTAAAGGAGTAAATGTGTGAGAATTCCTCTAGAGAAAAGGTGTCATTTGGGCCACTCATCTGCATTTGATTGTGCAGTTTGCACAGCATTATGTCAACAGATTAGAGGAAAATGTGTTGGATAATGTGCAGTGTGTGTCAGCAAACCGTGTAGTGGGAGCAGTTTTAGCAATTTAGCAGTTCCAAACACCTGGCCTTCTAGATACACAAGCTGAAAATGCATCAAGTAAATACTTAGCTTAACATGTCCATTAAGGCGGCATTTTGCAACCAAAATGCTTGACTCCTCTGCTTTGGTTTCTTAGAAGATGAAAAAAAAAAAATCTATAAACACACACACACACACACACACACACACACACACACACACACACACACACACACACACACACACAAAACCTCATTTCTTAGATGACTTTCTCCGCAAAAAGTACCTTTGCTCCAGTCGTGCTCCTTCCACTCCTGCCACTATTGTCTGATGTTCTAAAAAGGTTGGCTGGTATTTTGTTCCTCATGAATTCACAGACCCATCTTGCCCTTATCCCTGACCCGGTTCTGAATTACTGTTGCTATATACCTCTATAGACACCATGCGTCTCCTTGGCATGGTGTTCCTGAGGTTGTCAACTGTACCCATGCAAGGCACTCTACTTACACATAAGAATCCGTGGCTAGCAATCATAAAGCAAACTGTATCACCGCAGCGAGAGGACAACAATCCTGAATCCCTACTATTAATCAGAACTTAATCTATGATACGATTTAAACACGGCTGTATTAAGGAAACATTTGTGTGTTTTGTGTTGTCACACCACCTTGCTTGGCCTCCAGCTCTTCCTGTGAAAGAGTGGGCTTCTTCTCCTCGGGCGGTGGGGGAGGGGCCTCACTTTGTTGCTCCACCCCAGGCGCGCTCTGCTCCGCGCCTTCCTGCTCTTCGCCTCTTCCCTTGTCCTCATCGGAGTCGTCGTCCAGACGCACACGGTTCTTCTCCAAAGGCAGCATATCGTTCTCTTTGGATTTTATTGCGAAGCAAATGGGAGCGAAGGATGCTGGGAAAACAAAACAAAAAACCAACAGAGGTTGGAAGTGAATTCTGATCTGTTCCACTTAGTTACAGCCATTAACCTTCCCCCAGGGCAGGAAACGCGTCGAGCACTGAGGGTCATTAGGGGTAAAGACGGCATCATTATGGTCTAGACACACCAGAACAAGTGTTAATACTGCACAATGATGCTCGGCTCACCACTTTACTCTGTGCAACATGGGAACTTTCGGCACAACAGTGATTACAAGACTAATTGCATCAGCGCAGGCATTTTCCCCCCCTTTTCTTTCCTTTCCTCCCTAATTCTAACTAGTGGTTTGGTCCCAGGAGTCAACTCCATAGAGGCCCATGACGAAGCTTACCTTTAATGAGTTTGCCCTCATTAGACTGTTTGTCAGAGGGACAGTTTGCAGTGCCGTCACCCTTGTGGACTGCAGAGCCCTGAGGACAAAACAGAGGACAAGAATCAGCAAAAATAATCACAACATAAATAACGGCCAGGATTGAGAGACAGACTGGAACATAAGGGGGAAAAAAAATTAACGGCATATTCTTTACAGCTTGGCAGGTAACCAGCTCACATTGCTCTGTACATTCCTGCTAAGGATTCTTTCAATGAAAGTGGCTTCCTTTTTTTAATTTTTTTTTTAGAGAGCTTTTACTGTAAAAATTACACCAATCATCCATAACATTAACACCACATAATGTCACACACATTAACACTGATTATCAATTGTATCCCAGGAAACTGGTAACAGGATCATGGGCACCATGTCTCTGATCCCACAGAAAGGCCGGGGGGGGGGGGGAGTAGATAAAGTGCAAAAGACTGACTCTGGAAGATTCTGAAGGAACATCCATGGGATCAAATCTGATCCACGGGCACCCTGCCCTGCAACCCACAACACTCAAAGGCCTCGCTGCCAACAGCCCTGAGGAGTGATGCCCTAAGAAGGCAGAGATGCATAGGGGACACTAGTGAAGGCTACACAATAGTGGGCTTAATGTTTTGTCCTGCAATGATATGGCTGATTGATGTACATTCATAAAAAAAAAAAAAAAAAAAGGATATTTTGTCATGTCTGCTGAAAACAGCGCAAATATTATATAATAATATACTGTAGTAATTGTCACAGTTCAGAGGAAACAACAGTGTGAATCGTCTCAGAATGGTTAAACTATACAGTATATGAGCACACTCTGAATGTCACTCGACCAATCAAAATGATCCTTTTATAAGCCTATGTGAAAAGTCACAATGCGTATGAAGGCAGTAAAAGCAAGGTTTTGCTGAGAAACATATGAACTAAAGTTTAAAAAAAGAGCTACATTCCATTAATGCAAAATAAATAAATAAACTTGAACTTTTCTGGCCTCTCCACTAAGATAACTTGGATGAATAGAGAGAAAAAAAGCCTTATAGAAGTATAGAACACTGATTAAAATATGGACTAAAATCGAATATATAGAAGAATACTGACAAATTATATAGTATACTGATTAAACAGAATACTTGGAAGATTACTGACTAATATAGTATGGAACACTGACCGACGCGGCATGGTACACTGACTAACATACTGCCTGGTTGGGAAGAAAGTCTCTCTTTGGGTTTTGGGTTTTTTTTCTTTCTTTTTCTCTGAATTAAAACAAATATTATGAGACAAAACATCTATGCATATTAGTTTATCTAGCATTATTAGCTACGCAAACAAACACACCTACTGTATACATCTGCTATTGGCTATGAATAAAGACTTACACAGCCAATGTTCAAGCATTTATTCTCCAGCGTTGTGGTTTCTCAAATCTAACTTGTCTGATGGTGTTGATACCTTTTCAATAGTTCTATTTTCTGTAATCAGATCTTTGTTTAGCATCTTGGAGTCTGCGATATTGTGTACAGACGCAACAAAGACGTCAGATAAAAACTTACATTAAATTATTATTATTATTATTATTAATTTCAAGAAGAAAGAGGCAGGCTGGTGAGGGAACAATCTTTTACAGCTGCAACAATTAAAATGATAAAAGTTCCTTATTTTATTTCCACAACAGTAAAAGTAACTGCATGGAAACTAATGCAATACGTCTTCCTTTAATAGGCAGAACTTTTTTTGTTAAACATTGCTAGATGGTAATGATGTTACATTTAGTACCTGCTGTGGTAAAAAAAAAAAAAAAAAAGTTATAAAACTCTCGAAGACATGCTGTTATAGAAAAGCATAGAAAAAACTTCGGGGTTGTAACAGTAACTCGGTTTTGTATCATCACTGATTATTTTGCGTTTGCAATACGCCATGTGATATTTTATTCCATTCCTTGAGTGCTAAATGTCCCTCCATGTGCGCTGAGCTCAGCAGATTGAAAATTTACATCTGCATCATAAGCTGTTGACGACAGCGTGTCTGAAAATCGCGGCTGTAAGTTACGTGAGTTATGTGACAGTTGCTTGGAGGTGACCTACCCATTCAGCTGCCTCCCGAATAAAAATAAATATTCATCTTCTAAACGACCTAGCTAGAACATCGTAAACGATGGAAACCCGTTGCAGTGACTGAGGAATTGAGGGACGCATTAATGTGGCCGTTTTATTTCCAACTGCTTTGCGGAGAGTCACTTAAATCTCTGTGAACAGCATGTTGACAACACTACCTCTCTAAATTACATTACATTATTACTTAGATTTCAGATTTAATATGCATAGCGTAATAACACCTTTCCGCTGTACAGCACATCACTTCCAGGCTGATCCTGCCAAGTGAGCAGCAGTGCACAGTAACTGCTGAACAGTACGTAATCCTGCTAAAATTGGTTAAACTTCTTGCCCAAGCAGTATGGATGGTCATCCGGACATATAGCAGGAGTTCGCCGGATGATTAGGGATTCTGTTGTACATTCTTGTCCTCCAAGTGTTCCTTCAATTTAATTTAATGAATTTCAATTAGGTCAATTAAATTGTATCTGTACAGACCTAGATATTGTCAGAAAGCAGCTAAACGGGTTAAAGAGTCTTAAAGGCATCAGAGCTTTTCCTTGCCACCGTCACCTCTGACTTGCTCAAAAAGGGAACTAACCACACATTTGCATTTCTGTAAAGCTGCTCTGTGACAAGGCATGTTTTCGAAAGCACTAGACAATTAAAGCTGAATTAAATCAAAATGCAAACGTCCCCTGCGATGGACCGGTGCCCTGTCCAGTACATGACCGTCCCTCTGTTGAGACATGAGAATTGTATTTTCTATACATAAAACTTTAAGACTGAAATTTCAACAGCTAAATAAAAAATAAATTAATTAATATACTATTTATTTATATAGTTTAATAAAATATTATTTGATTACTTGTTTGAATAAAATCCCATAATAAAATATTCAATATTCTTTCTTCTTTGTTAAAAATTCTTCTTCTAGTTTTTCTTGTTAAAATAATGAAATAAAATTCTGAGGAATTATCATCATTTTGACCCCCCCCCCCTTTTTTTTTAAGATGATGCAAACACAAGCTATTTTTCAATTCACTGACCTCCTTCTTTACAACAATGAAGAAAAAAAACTAATTGGAGTGTTTTTTCCTTTAGGTTAATTAGCCGATTTTAGAGAAACCGAGTATTTGCATAAATACAGTAGAAATTCTATCGCCAATATTATTTGGGCTGTTTATTTTGTGTATGGGTTTTCCTACCTCACATTATATCAGTTTGATCTAGCAACCCCGATGAAGAATTGGGGTAAAATGGCAGTGAAACCGTTTTTATTAACACTGTGACTGTCAAGCTGTTGTTGACGTGAGGGAACAGTATCAGTATGGATCACAGATCAACTGGTCCATTATACAGTACCTCTAATGGTTTTCAATGTTCTAAAATATTTTGTTTAAGTCATGCTTTCTGTTGCATAACTATACAAAATAAATAAATAAAAAACTAACATTAAACCTATAAACCTTTTTCTACCTATAACATGATGTACACAATCTGTTTTGTCCTTGGTATCTGGGACCAGCATTGTGGAACAAAGAAAGTGGTTTGTTAAGAGAGAAAAAAAAAAGATGTAATATTGGTGTACAACAATAATTTTTGTGTATTAGAATGCTGTTAAAAATAGAAAGCTATTCAACATTATTCTTTCTTTAGAAATGATTCGAGGTTAAATGGCCTGACGAGTGCTCCACTGTATTGCCGCCAATTGTTCCAAGCACTGTACCGTATACACCATATTTCTGTTGCAAAAGAAAATCTCTATGCAAAAGGCTTCCTAAGATATAACAATCATTTGTGCGGATATTGAAAGAAAAAAAAAACATGAACAAGGTCGTTTAACTAAATAATATGAAATAAAATGAATGTCAAACTATAATTATTTTGTGTGGTTCATCATGAATTGTTCGTCTAGTTCATGTCCATTGCACAACGTAGGCAAAGAAAGCGAGAACTACGCAGAGTAGGAGTTAGGAGAGCGTGAGTCAGACGAGTAGCTGGAAAGTTATGTGACTAATTGAAATGTTTTATTATTTTACACTTCTGTTTGAGGAATGAATGTGAGTCAGTCTTCAGCACAGGGGTGGGACACATGAGGGGTCCATTAACCTGCCTAAAAATGAGAGTATACACAGGAGATTAGATCCAACAACAGGAATAACGAGGTGGACGTTAAACGAGACATTCTTCAGCACCATACAAGGAGACTTATCTAGTTGTTCAGAATTATATTATAGAGGCACTTCAGTCTTACTGATAGTTTGGTTCTGCTTTGTTGCACGGTATTGTACAGGCAAGGTTTTTAATTTGTTCTACTCGTCCAGGGACTTTCTAAGCACACATCTTTGTTATACATCACCAAGTTAATAACGCAGTGCAAACCCTGACATATTAGGCGGTCCTTTTAGCGCATAAACACACTACCAGTCAAAAGTTCAGACACACCTTCTGATTCAGTGGTCTTTCCTGATTGTTATTTCTTTCTAAAGTGTAAACCAATTCTGAAGGCGTCCAAAATATGCAATAATCTCCTTTGAACAGATGATCCTGAGATGTGTGCTACTTACTGTATGCTTTGTAAAGCCTTCATAATAACGGCTGGTGACTACAAACTCTGAACTTCTCCTCTGCAGCAGAGGTAAGATTTGGTCTTGTTTTCCTGAGATGGTCTTCATGAGAGCCAGTTTCATTATGGCGCTTGATGGGTTTTGCAAATGCACTTGATGATACCGTTCTTGTAAGAACTGTTACTACTGAAAAGCTAAAGACCTTCGTGTTCTAAAATGAGAAAATGTTTTTCTATTTAATTACCAGAATCCATAGGAATTATTTCATATCTTTGAAATCTCCAGTATTGTTCTAAAATGTAAAAAAAAAAAAAAAAAGTACACATTGTATGAGAAGGTGTTCCTAACTTTTAACTGGTACTAATAAAAGCACATGGACATGTCTTATTGAAGACATCAGTTGTTCTACGCAAAGTACTTTTCCTTTCTTGTTTTAGGAGAAGCCAAGGAATTAAGGCAGGGTTATGACCGAGGTGATGCAAGGCCACCCAAATACAAAATACACAATTTCGCCATCACTGTGACTGACACAAAGTTCATTAAATCAACGAATCTCCTAAACCCTGTGGCGGTTAGAACTTTCATTAAGTTTGAATATGAACCAATACCAGAGTGCACACTGTAAGGCCTACAGGGTGAAATACTGAGCTGACATTCAAAAAAGATTTGGTGTTTCTTATTTTTCCCCCTTCATATTTTAGTTCATTATTTCTTTCCTGACACACCACCAACATCCATTCTTTAAACACACACACCCACACACACCACTTTGCGAACAGGAAGAAAGAAGAACTGCACAAAAAAAAATGGTGACGGACAGGTGCAATTAGAGACGCAACGTTAAAAAGGAAAGAAAGAGCTAAATAAGAACGAGAAAAAAACGTGGATGAGAAGAACAGCATCATGGGCGGTGATGGGGGGGGAAAAAGAAAGAAGGAGGTTCAGAATATAGAGGGAGCTCAGCATGACCGAAACCTTAGTCGCCCCCCTGAGGACGAAACACAATAATTGGTGATTAAGTACAGCCATGACGAAGGACTAAAAGCAACACACTCCAATTTTCTTGCCTACTGAATAGTAAATTTCCATCCTTAAAAAGAGTGGAAGGGCAGGGGAGGATCTCAGAGAAAAGGACAGCAAGATATGGGCCACACTGAGCACGGCGACGACAAATGTTCATCGCTCTAACTCAACGCTCGATGTGCCGCAGGTTTGGCTTTTCTACGTAACTTGTTGTAAAGAGTGGTGGTTTGACTTGCGTTAGTGCAACACTAACTGGATGTCTGATCCTTTACTTGATGTGAGCAGGTAACAAGACTCTTCATCTGACAGAATATGCAGATACTGTATACAGATGGTTCTCCTTATTTTGTTGAATCTTTATTAAGGATGAAAAAAAAAAAGATCACGTGCGATTATTTAACACATTCCAAGGTCCAAACAGAGTCTTTAAACAAAGATTTACCATATTAGACTGCTTTAAAAAAATTCTACTTTTTGGCTTTTAATTAATGGTTCTTAGCTTATATGGTTTGAATTTGTTGTCTTTTTTTTTTTTAATACTTCATAATTTTTCATGTACTTTCAGACACTTCCAGACATGTCATTTTAAAAACCGCTATAGAAATAAACTTTGAGTGATTGATTTTGACACATACTGCGATTGAAGTTTAAGCTGTGATATTTAACCCTTTTAAAACCCAGAGCCTTACTTTGCCATTTTTGGCATTACTTAAAAAAAAATAATAAAATAAAATAAAATAATAATAATAAAATAAATACAGTGCTGTGAATAAAATATTTGTTCCTTCCGGACTTTTTTGGCATATTTCTCTCAATTCAACGATTGAAATCATCAAACGAAAATATGTTTGCTCCTTTACTGTAAATACAAAGATGCCAAAAATCAGTAAAGGGCTTATTTTTTTTTTTTTTTACATTTTTTCTCTGTATTTATGGAGTTAGGATTGTGCAATACAGAGAGGCATGTTTCTTTTTTTTTAACCGCAACCATGTTAATATAATTAAATAAATACTATTTTATTTTAACCAACTCTGCAAACATGTGCAAAAGTTATTTTTTAAAAATGCATTACACAGGCAAAGAAATAGCACATACACATCATGAGGTCTTTTTATGCTGGACAAAAAAAACAAAAACAATAATAATACAACGGGCATTATGCGAGTTGGACATTTTGGTGGTCGTTCCCAAACTCCTGTAATAAATTGCTGCCTTTTACAATTAAATCATTGCATAGGTCCATATTGTGATTTAGATTTTTATGTCATTACGCAGTACTAATCTTCATAGTAAAAATGCAAAGATTTCATCCTATAAAAAAAAAAAAAATAATTATAAAATATAAAATCAGATAAATCCGACCTTGCTCTGTCATGTAAAAGACAAGGCTGTGCTGTCTCACTATTCATTTTGTTAAATGATTCATACAGTATATCATATCATAGAAACATTAAAGCCAGAATGTTTAGACGGTTGTTTTCTTAATTCCGTCTCTTCACATTTGTGTAGTCTTTTATCTATTTAAAAAATGGTTAAGACCTTCAATAATTTATCGCCTTAAAAAAAAAAAATATTATTATATATATATATCTATCTATATATATATATATATATATATATATATATATATATATATATATATAAACTCAAAATGTCTCTCTCTACAACTGATACTCTGGTTTAAGTTTTTTTTTTTCACAGCACAGAACTGTCACGCATGACTACTGACACCCGGTACATACCGTAACATTGCCCACATAAAAAAAAAAACACACACAAAAAAAATTTGTCTCTTGCACATCCACAACATAGATCCTGTCCGACATGGGAATCATTGCCTCTTTCTGTTTTTAGCAAAATGGCGACTCCAACCCTTACAGCATTAAAATAAATCTCAGATATGACTGCCTTCAGGAACGCAGCAGGCCTGATTTCAATACGAGCGATAACATCAGTTGGGTTTTCCCAAACCATCAGACATATTTATGCCCATCAATCAGACACGACCCGGTTGGACAGGAGGGTGTTCTCGCAAATCAGAAGCGACACCGGCACATTAAATGTTGCTTGATTTGCTTCGAAGGTCTTCCACTTTAAAAGCTGCACGCTGCCACCCACTGTGCCAAAGTCTATTACAGTAGTCTCTCTGTTGATTGACTCCCCGCCCACACGTACAGACAGCAGCACTAATATTCCACCTATACATATAGACTTTTTGCTTTTTACGGTTATTTGCATTTCCTTTGGAAATAAATAATCATATGCCCTCATGTGGCAGTTTTTGCCTTAATATGTATAAATAATAATAATACTACTAATGAAAAAAAAAAATAATCCAACATGAGATGAAACATTATGACATTATCCACACAGTTAATAAACCTACTTCAGGACTGATGAAAGTCACATGACTGCATGTGCTCTCAGTGCCAGGACTGTCATAACTCTTTTTAAATACATAATGCCACTTTTTTGCAGCATCGCAGCTAATTAGATTGGAGCTTGACTGCGTTCTTTTCAATTTTATGCTTACTAAGAGGATGTGGTGTCAGACAGGAGACAGAAACAAGGATGTGCTGCATTGTGTCTTTATAAATAGAAAGAGAGAGAGAGAGAGAGAGAGAGAGAGAGAGAGAGAGAGAGAGACTGACTATTTTCATATGTAAGAATAAATCCTCTAATATTGTCACATGTACTTGGATGGATATAGGCACTTCAGCCAAGAGTGTGTGTGTGTGTGTGTGTGAGAGAAAGACTCACAGAGAGAGTTAATGCAAATTTGTCTCCACAATTCTCTTACTTTATTTCACACTTTTTGGTCCCAATTCCTTCTTCTTCTCTCCCTCATTCCCACGCTCTCCGGGTGTCTCTCCCTCTCCCATTCCCACGCTCTCCGGGTGTCTTTCCCTCATTCCGACACTCTTCATGCGTCTCTCTCTCTCTCTCTCTCTCATTCCGACAATCTTCGTGTGTCTCTCTCTTGCTCATTCCGACACTTGTCGTGTCTCTCTCTCATTCCGACACTCGTCGTGTGTCTCTCTCTTGCTCATTCTAGACTCTTCGTGTGTCTCTCCCTCTCACTCCTAGACTCTCTATGTGTCTCTCTCTCATTTCGACACTCTGTGTGTCTCTCATCCGTAGACTCTGGGAGAGAGGCACATGGAGAGTCTAGAAATGAGAGAGAGAGAGAGAGAGAGAGAGAGAGAGAGAGAGAGAGAGAGAGAGAGACAATGTGTCTCTCCCTCCTTCCGACACTCTCCGAGTCTAGAAATGAGGGAGAGACAAAGGAAGAGAGACACATGGAGAGTCTAGGAATGAGAGAGAGAGAGACAATGTGTCTCTCCATCCTTCCGACACTCTCCAAGTCTAGAAATGAGGTAGAGACACAGGAAGAGAGACACATGGAGAGTCTAGAAATGAGAGAGAGAGAGAGAGAGAGAGAGAGAGAGAGACACACACACACATCTCTCCCTCCTTCCGACACTCTTTGTGTGTCTCTCCCTCCTTCCTACACACTCTCTCTGGCCCTTTCATAGTCTCTCGGTCTCTTTTTGCATCAATGGCGTCTCTCCTGTTGTGTCTTTCTCTCTTATATTCTTCCCTTTCCTCAGGCTTCTCTTTCTCGGCCTCTCTCCAATACTTCACCTTCTACTGTACACCTTTCACATTTCAGTCTCTCTCATCATCTCCTTTTCACACACACACACACACACACACACACACACACACACACACACACACACACACACACACACACACACACACACACACACACACAGCTTCATTCCTCTCTTTCTCACAGTGTTTCCTCTCTCCATGTCCCTCTCTCTGACTCCTTTTCACACACATCACTTTCTCTGCCGTGAACAGAACTGAGGTTGTCATGACTGGTTATTAGAAGGCACCCCAGCGACGACCCCCAGAGGATTTACTGTGCGTGTACACTTTTTACGGAGCATCACTCATCCCAGGCTTTTAACGTCCAACTCCATTTGTGACCTGCACCATCATTTAGTGTTACTCTGACCCAGAAGTTGCTTTAACAAACTGTAGCACCTCTGAACACTGAATGTTTAGAGACAGAGAGAGAGAGAGACGGAGAGAGAGAGTGCTGCAGGGAGAATATTTTTAGATATCAAACAAATTAGTGCAGTTAACCACACAGTGAGCATTATTACCATCTTTTCCATTATTATCTTTCTTTTCCTTTGCCAGGAGTGGTGATAAACACACACGCTGCACACACTGGCACTTTCCTGAGGTGAAATATTGTGAGGAAATCATCCACCAGTGACTCAGTAATTAAAAAGAGGAGGGGAACAAGGAGTGAAGAAGGAGACGGAGTGAGTCGCAATGCTCGTGGCTCACTAACTTCCGCAGATAAACAGGGCCCCCCCCCGCCCCACTCTCTCTAAAGTGTCGCCGCAGTATGAAAGACGAGATTTTATTTGATCAGCAGTCCTGTGCAATTTGCAAAAAAAAAAAAAAAACAACAACAACAACACTGGCGTGGCTGAGTAGGGATCTCAAAGCTAGGGATTTGAGACTCGATTTGGACCTTAATGTAGGTAACTGGAACACAATGCTTTATTTACTGAATGCCGTCTGAAGCGTTCGGTTTGCACAGCTGATGAAAGACTTACAAAATATCCGGTAACATCCTCCGGCCGGATCACGGGATTCCTCAATGAAAATCCACCATCCGTTATTATTTCTTACTGGGAGTCTGACGCTGCGCAAAAACACTGCAAGCTGAGCTATACTTTCTTGAACACGCAAAAAAAGCAAATGCCGTACTTGCTTAAAAAATTAATTACTTAATAAACCATAGCTTTAAGTATTTTGGCGCTTAGTTGATTAACAGAAATATCGATAGCAAATAGTGTAAGCGTTGTTTCTCTTAAACACCTGGCATTTAAAGGATGCGTTTTGAACATTATGTGCGTTATGTTTCTCCTGATGATGGCGTTGTTACTATTTTTGTCCAACTCTGTTAATCCTTCATTTTCTACAGCGTAAATGTGGACCCGTGTGTTTCAAGACACAAGAAAAAGTCAAATCCCAAATCCAAATTCATGGACTGACGTCAAATCAAAGTCGCGTAATAAACCATTTTATTTTTAAAGGAGTAGACTACAGGTATACACACAATTATTAGCTTTAGATTAATCAACATACAGATACTGTAAATCCCTTCGTTAAATCTAAAACTGATGTTTAAGAGAGAAAATTGACTGTTTGTCGAGTGCGCTAAAGTCTGATCAGTCCTTAACAACGCACTGCTTGCTCCCATACATTAAATTATCTTAATTAATGGAGAGAAATTGCCCAGCAGCACTATTTAAGCCACACTGTATTCACCCTGATCACGCCTCGAATCAAAGCTCCTGTATCAAATGCTATGAATACAAACCGTGCACCATTGCACCACTAGCTCTTATGTTAACTCTCTCCGTTTCAAGCATCGAAATAAATAAAATTTCCGACTCACTGTTAAATAATTGTCACATTTTAACAAGAATTTATTTTGTTCTCTTCAAATTCAACCTCAAATTCGAAGGACTTTATTAATCCTAGAGGGAGTTTGCTTTAAAAACGTTGGCATAATGCATGTGTTGATGCATCATGTTCATTTTTGTGTCCTCCACATATTCTATCTATATGATTGGCTCTGCTGAGTCACATGTATACAATGGAAAACGGCTAAATTAGAAATAAGAAGCGCAAGATGCTAGCTTATAACTTCTACTCGACATTTTGATTTCATTTATGGCGCAGGTTTAACATCAGGAAAATACTCAAGTACCGCCAAAGTGAATAAACACTGCATGGAATTTGGTGACGACTCGGCATGGTGCCAACCGACGACAGGATGAGAAAGGAGTTCAGCTGACTCACTGATCCAGATGATGAGGCAACCTTTTCTTAATGGGCTACTGCTTATTATGACTGGCCTACACATTCTTTATAATCTTATTTAAACTTATTTAAACCAACGGTTTCCATTACAGTGCTTCTCAGTTAATAACAAAGCAATAATGAATGATGAAATATATATATATAAAAAAAAAAGAAAAGCGACTTATACACCGAAGCGACCTTGTTTCCGAGTTTTTGCTAACAGCGACTAATATTCGAAATATGATAAATATTTGATTATTTTATTGTATAACTTTAAACATCAGAACGTATAGCATGTCATCACTACTGTCTGAACTATGACCAACGATGCACTCATTCACACTACAATCCATGTTTTTGTTAAGGGAACCCAAAGGAAACCACTGGAACATGTGGAACTCCACACAGACAAACCTTAGCTCCGGATCAGCCTTGGGACTGCTAGATCATTGATAAGCACGATCAATCGGTTAAAACATAAGCATTCTTTAACATTTTAGACCTATACCTGGTGTCATTTATGAACACAGAGCACTTGATTGGTTAAATAAAGCAAATAGTTCAATGATTCAAACAATAATCTTTATTTATTTTCGTTTCATTTTTCGAAATCCAAACGTAGCCACATGGTTTTACATGAGTCTAAAAAAATATGCATAAAAATCTGAGTTATAGTTACAGTCCTGCCAGACCGCATACTGTAATTAAGTGCCAGTCATCTGACGAGTAATTAACATTCACATTTGCTATTCATCATCATCTTCTTAGTACTAGTAGTGTCAGTAATAATAATTACCACTAGTAGGAATAATAGCAGGAATAGAAGTAGCAGCAGCAGCAGTTGTGATCTCATTCACAGGCCCCTAATCTCACTCTGTGCATGATTTCTTCCACAACATGAGCGACTGAAACATGTTTTCTTGATCTGTGCACCTCTTGTGCATGTGTCCCACCCATCTGATTCATGCAAGCACATTAATTTATCCACCTAAAGGCAGAATAAAAAAACAACAACACTGGCCTAATACACAATTGAAGAATGGAAACGTTCAAATCAAACTGGGACTTTTGATTTACCAGTGCTTGGACACCATTAAGGTAGATTTAGAAGTTTGGCGTGCCTGCTTCACGTCATCACCACATGAAACACTGGCCTCCCAGGAACGCCTGTGGATATGGCTCAGAATGTGTGCTGAGTTTCTGTAATGTGCAAGTGGTGCAGTATGAGGTTGCAGATCACGCCTTTAGTGATCAATTGGTGATCGGATTATTTTTAGATTAAACAAAAGGAGATCCTTGCAGCCCAGCAACGTGAAGCAGGGACTAAGCACTAGTGAAACAATGGGATTAGTGCATTAGTGAAGCAGGCTATTATATAGAGAAGTATATGTATATGGGAGCATATATATATATATATATATATATATATATATATATATATATATATATATATATATATATATATTTTTTTTTTTTTTTTTTTACTCTTACTATAACTAAGTTACTCTTTACTGTAACTGTGTTCGGTCATTCTGCACAACCAAAAGTCCCGGTTTGATTTGAACATCCTCCGCAGCACACTGTAATAATGTTTGACTCCAGTCCATAGAGGGTAAAACGTTGGTGCCAAGATTTATCACACCCAAAGTGTGCGCGTCTGCATGTTGCTATTGACAGCTGCTGAAGTAGTGCTGGAACTAACAAGCTAGCTGTCAACACAACTGTCACAAGCTCTCAGGGCTTCTAATCACTTTGATCAGTTGTAAATAAATACATAAATAAACAAATAAATGTGTCTGAGTGGATATACGCAAGATTGCACATCGACTGATCGCATTACAGGAAGGGTCTCTTATGGGGACTTCTCGTGTTTGATACGTCTTCACAGGAAAGCTACATCCCTAAGATCTCTCTGGAATAGGAAACACTCAATGCAGAATGCTCTTTATGCTTTAGAGCAGTGATGAGCTTTGTGAGCCGTGTGAGCAGATGACTGCAAATTATACAGCACACGCACGGGCTCCCGAGTGCCACGATCGTGTTATCGCACAAATATCACAGGTCCGAACCTTGGCAGAGTCTAGGGGCCAGATCGGCTTTGCTCTCAGGAGGGAACGGATGTCAACGACGCTGTCGTTAGTAAACAGTTTGAGAAAGATGCTGTTGGCTGTGTTGGAAATCCGAATTGGCCAAGAAAACTGTGAAACAGGTGCAAATCGGTGCATCGTAAATGATGTGTTGCAAGATGTGGACAAATTGTTTAACATGAAGGCTGAAATATTTTGTACAGTAATCATGATGATGTACAAGAAATTATTATGCATGCAGCATATCACAATATATACTGTAACGCTAAATTTTAAGACCGACAATCTACAAAAGCAGAAACTCTACGGCATTCCTGCCAGGCACGAACATGAGGTCTTAGTGGGAAGAGGCGTGCTCAAACTGAAGGGGGGGTGGGATGTGGTCGATTTAGTTATGAATCTTTTTTTTTTGGTGACGATTAATGTATCGACACACTGACTCCGCAATAATTTTTTAAATAATTTATTACATTTATAATACAGATGCACCGGTCGGTCTGTCAGTGACTGGAAACCAATCATGTTGGAAATAACCGATTTGTCATTGAGTTGTGTAACAGAAACACATTTTTACGGCGTTACACATTGTCAAAAGTCGAATGTGCTGCATGGTGCTGCTTTACAATCCTCCAGGTGCTGCACTTTAAACTATTCACACATCGACATTCCCTGTGGCAGGAGTGAAATTTTGCAGATATTGTTTAGAAATAGTCATTATGGCGAATGCTGCGCAGTAAAAATTAGTTTTTTGTTTCATTTCATTTTAAGTTAAATGAGAACGATGAAGATGGTTTGTATTGTTTAAATGCTGTGCTTGATATTTAAGAGAGAAAACTTTAATGTTATAAGGAGCAGGTTACATTTAATTACTCAAAAAGTGTTCAAAAAGCAATTCTGAAGCTGCTGAGTGAAGATAGGGTTTTTAACTTTTGAGTCATAACATTCTTTTAAGGTTTAAGGTCTTACAATTCAAATCAAATTGGAAAAAATAAATAAATTTTAAAAATCTGATACTTACAGAATCATTATATTATTTGAATCGGCATCTATGTACTGTGATAATATTGTATTGGGTGGTGACTGATGATTCCCATCTCCACTGTGGATTCTAAAATGCTTTTTAGATCACACTTGTAAAGAGCATTTTTATTTTTAGTTACAATTACCTTCCCTCTAAGCATTCCCTCCCTCTCTTCATGAGAATTCATTTACATCCATAGGACCGCTGTTACAGTATGTGTAAACTCTATAAGCTGTGCGTGATACTCAAACCGGTCCATTCCGGCAGCAACAACCGTGCCACGGGTCAAGTCACTATCACCACTTTTCCTTCTGACATGAACAACTCAAGCTCTTGACCTGCATTTGTATGTTTTCCTGCAATGCGCTGCAGGAATACAGGTATTCCTCTACATCTGTGTATACTGTACAGTAAAATTTATATTTTGGCCAATTCCGCGCTTATTCTACTACACAATAGAAAACCGAAGCCTGGTGAAAATCACAACGACTTTTGCTTCAAGAGAAGCTGAAGAGCCAGCGGTACAGAAAAGTGTCTAGCGTTCAAGTATCGATGTTTGACCAGAATCATTAAGTGATTGCTAGTTTATGACTCTGCCCTAATAAAAAGAGACATCTGGCTATTAAAGTCTGACTTTCAGAGTGCACGCACTACCAGATTTTACTTGGTCATTAACTGGAGAGACTTTGCGTAGTGGTGTTGGGCTTCATCTAATTAAAACGCGCCCTTCCAGCGCATAAAGCTGAATTGTGTTTCTTTGAAAAAAAGCAAAGAAAACAACTAAGGACTAAGGCCCCTTCAACACATGGTCAAAATATGATGAGATAGTGCTGAACTGTTAACTTAGTGGAAGAAATGTGGTCAGGAAAAAATTTTAATAAAAAATAATGAATGGACATCACTTAAACCCTTGGTGAAGTCGCACAGGTTAAAAAGAAATAAATAAAAAATAAAAATCACATCTATGGAATTTTTTCCCCCCTGATTGCAGCAGGTTATGGTCGCTGAACCGCTGGATGTCCAGGTGGTGCTCCGAAAACAACGTGGGCTTCATTGACAATTGGAAGACTTTTGAGGGCAAAACTGGCCTGTTAGGGCGGGACGGTGTCCATCCCACTCGGGAAGGTGCTGCTCTCATTTCTTGTAGTATAGCACATAGTCTCAGAAGAGGCCTAGTTAATCGGTGACAATCCAGAGCCAAGGCCAGGGAGCAGACAGACAGGCTAAACCAACCGTCTGCTAGCTGCATAGAGTCGTCACTCAGGGTTCATCAGATTGAGACTGTGTCTGTTCCCCGAGATAAACATAAACATACATTTAGAAAGACTCAGAAAGTCTGTTTTAGTAATTTAATTAACATAGACACCACAAACTCAGATCACACTGAATGCGCAGCCAGCACCTCTGATCTGAAGCTAGGACTGTTAAATATTAGATCTCTCGCATCTAAAGCAGTTATTGTTAATGAAACTATCACAGATCAGGAGTTTGATATATTATGCTTAACAGAAACCTGGATTAAACAGGACGAGTATGTGGCTCTAAATGAAGCTAGTCCTCCTGGATACAGCTACATACACCAGCCTCGGCTAACTGGTAGAGGAGGAGGAGTCGCAGTTATTTATAACGATAATCTGTCTCTCGTACAAAAACACAGTTTTAAATCTAATGCATTTGAAGTTC
Source organism: Clarias magur (assembly GCA_013621035.1). Lineage (NCBI taxonomy): Eukaryota > Metazoa > Chordata > Actinopteri > Siluriformes > Clariidae > Clarias > Clarias magur. The sequence goes on along the minus strand of QNUK01000229.1, from coordinate 946,126 downwards.
TCTATAGTAACATAAAGTCAGCTCAGTCAATCCCGCTAATCATCATTTACAGACCCCCTGGGCCGTACTCGGAGTTTCTCTGCGAATTTGCAGATTTCCTTTCAAACCTTGTTGTTTCTGTAGATAAAGCGTTAATTGCTGGAGACTTTAATATTCATTTTGAGAATCCAGAAGACCCTCTGAGAACAGCATTCTTGTCCATACTGGACTCAGTAGGAGTAAATCAGTGTGTAGTAGGACCCACTCATAAAGCAGGTCACACTTTGGATTTAATATTATCCTTCGGATTAAGTATAGGAAATATAACCACAATTCCACAGTCTGAAGTTATCTCAGATCACTACCTTGTCTCGATTAAAGCGTGTTATAGTAATAATGTACGCACAGCACCGCGCTTCCACCTTAAACGTACATTTACATCAAATACCGCACAGAGCTTTATCAATAATCTTCCAGAATTATCTACTTTGATTGGATCGCCATCTGACTTCACAGAACTCGAACAGGCGAATGAATATCTAGAGTCAGCACTTCGTTATAGCTTAGATAATATCGCTCCAGTTAAAAGGAAAATGATTAGAGATAAGAAACTCGCTCCTTGGTATAATGACCACACACGTGCTTTAAAACAAACCGCTCGCAAATTCGAACGTAAATGGCGCCAAACTAAATTGATAGTATTCAAAATAGCTTGGAAGGAGAGCATCCTGATCTATAAAAAAGCTCTCAGTGATGCTAGATCAACATATTTCTCCACTCTAATAGAAAATAACAAAAACAACCCGAGATTTTTATTTAATACCGTAGCTAAATTAACTAAAAACAAGACCACTGCAGAAATCTCCACAACATCATCATGCAGTAGTGAGGATTTCATGAACTTTTTCAATAATAAAATCATAAATATTAGGCAAAAAATTCAGGCTTTGAAACCAGACAATTTAAATAATTCAGATGATCTAACCACATCACATCAGAACTTAGAACACTTTACTCCCCTTGAAGCGAGGGAACTAATTTCACTCATCTCTTCTTCAAAATCGTCAACCTGTATATTAGATCCTATACCGACACATTTTCTCAAGCAGATAGTACCAGCAATAATAGAACCCCTGTTGAAAGTAATTAACTGTTCACTCAGTAGTGGGTATGTCCCCAAATCCTTTAAATTAGCCGTTATTAAACCGCTAATCAAGAAACCTGACCTTGACCCCTGTCTGCTTTCTAATTACAGGCCGATATCAAACCTTCCGTTTATCTCCAAGATTTTGGAAAAGGTAGTATCACAGCAGCTATGTTCACATCTACACAGAAATAGCATAAATGAACTGTATCAGTCAGGATTTAGGCCTCATCACAGCACAGAGACAGCACTTGTTAAAGTAGTAAACGACCTCCTATGGGCCTCTGATCAGGGTTGCGTCACTATACTTGTGTTACTGGACCTCAGTGCAGCTTTTGACACCATTGATCATAGTATTCTCCTTCACAGATTAGAAAAGGTAGTTGGAATTAAGGGAACTGCCCTCTTGTGGCTCAGATCCTACTTGACTGATCGTTATCAGTTTGTAGATTTAGATGGTGACCATTCCTCATGTTCTCAAGTGGAGTTTGGTGTTCCACAGGGCTCAGTTTTAGGCCCACTGCTTTTTTCCCTTTACATGCTTCCTCTGGGCAACATAATTCGTAAACATGGTATTAGTTTTCATTGTTATGCTGATGACACACAATTATATGTCTCAGCAAAACCAGATGAGAAAAAACAGTTTGCTAAAATTGAGCAGTGTGTGCAGGACATAAGACATTGGATGTTAATTAATTTTTTCTGCTTAATCCTGATAAGACAGAAGTTCTGGTCATAGGACCACAAGTAGCTAGAAATAAGCTTTCTGATCACACTGTAACTTTAGATGGCCTTTCTGTTCCATCAAGTGCAACAGTAAAAACCTCGGTGTGATTATAGATTCCAGCCTTTCGTTTGAAGCTCATGTAGATAATATCACCAGGATAGCTTTCTTTCACCTTAGAAATATTGCCAAGATAAGAAACATATTGTCACTAAATGATGCAGAAAAACTAGTTCATGCTTTTATCACCTCTAGGTTGGACTATTGTAACGCCTTACTGTCTGGTTGTTCAACTAGGTGTATAAACAAGCTTCAGTTAGTACAGAATGCAGCAGCGAGAGTCCTCACTAGAACCAGAAGATACGAGCACATCACCCCTATCTTATCTACACTGCATTGGCTCCCTGTGAAATTTCGCATCGATTTTAAGATACTACTTTTGACATTTAAAGCACTAAATGGTCTCGCGCCGCAGTATTTGAGTGAACTGTTAGTGTCTTACGATCCGCCACGCCTACTTCGATCAAAGGATGCAGGCTGCCTGTCAGTACCACGTATTATTAAAACTACAGCAGGGGGCAGAGCTTTTTCTTACAAAGCCCCAAAGTTATGGAATAGTCTTCCTGTTAATGTTCGGGACTCAGACACAGTCTCAGTGTTTAAGTCTAGGCTAAAAACTTATTTATTTAGCCAAGCATTTTTGTAAATAGATTAACCTTAGGTAAAGGAGCAGATCTGGGGGACTCATGGACGTAGAGTATTCTGGTGAACTGGTATGTTTAGATGCTGTCCTCCCCACTCTCATTGTTCACTCAGGTTTGTTGACGGTGAGGTGATTGGTTGCTTTACATCTCAGCCCTCATGTTTGTGTTTCCTTCTGGCTCTCCCTTTTAGTTATGCTGTTATAGTTAGTCCTGCCGGAGTCCCTGCTTGCACTTTGCACTAATATACATTCACCTTATACATGTTGACTGTGACCATACCTAACTGCCATCTCTCCTTATTTTCTGTTCTCTCCTTTTCTGCTCTCTCTCTCTCCCTCTCTCTGTCTCTCTGTCGAGCTATACATGTTCGCTCCTGAGTTGCCAGTGATCCAGACCCCTCTGCCCTCTGAAGCCGTCTAACCCGTCCTGGAGTCCTGCTTCTGGTTGGAGATCCCGTCACATGGATGCCCCGTGTGGTCTGCCTGGATGCGCTTGGTGGCTGGGGATGGTTTCCATGAAGACTGTCCTATCATCGATTGATGCTCTGGGGACCTGTGACTTCAGTTGTTCGATAGCTCAGGACTGGAATCTCCTACAGTCTACCTGAGCCTCCGGGAACAAACTGGACTCCTTTTAATTTAAATTTTAACACATCTCCTGTTACACTGAACTTCCAGTACACATTATTATGCTGATCATTCTCTGCTATCCGTTATCACCCAGATGAGGATGGGTTCCCTGTTGAGTCTGGTTCCTCTCAAGGTTTCTTCCTATTACCATCTCAGGGAGTTTTTCCTTGCCACCGTCGCCCTCGGCTTGCTCATCAGGGACAATCTTATCATTTTGATTCATACACATTGCATAAAAACTTACTTCTTTTTATTGTGTAAAGCTGCTTTGCGACAATGTCAATTGTTAAAAGCGCTATATAAATAAAATTGAATTGAATTGAATTGAATTGCACAGTCTTATTTCAGAATTCAAACTGTGAAAGAGTGGTTCTGGGAGCATGGGGAACCATTTTCACACATGAACTGGCCATCATATTGTTTGATTGAATGAAATCTTTTTTTTTTTTTTGACCAGGCAGCATACAGTATAGTCATTTTGAAGGATTAGGGAAAAAAAAACAAGACTGTCTGTTAGACAGAAGACATCAGATACACTATGAATATTTTTTTCGTTCTATACAGTACATATTTAAGGCATTAAAAAAATGTATTAAAACAAAAGCAGTTTCTCTGGTTTTCAAGAACAGCGTAAAAGCACCAATAACAAACGTGCCTGAAAACTCAAGTGAATTAGGTGGAGAGGGGAGTGTAAGGGCACATTTTTTTGTAAAACATGTATTCTTTGGGTAATTCCCAAATGGACATACTTAAAAAAAATAAAATAAAAAGAAAATTAAAAAAAGGCAGAATTAAAAGCTTGAATATACTCGTACTGAAAGCATCTGAGAGTTCGGTATCGAGACTGCAATTAAGAACGAGTACAAAGTTTTACACCCTGCATAATTGTAAGGTCATAGCTATTACTTAACATTAAATAAAATAGATTTTCAACTTAGGGTGAAAGCATAAGGAATCTCACTGAATAATAATTTCTACTCTGAGGACCTGGGACCTTTTCACAGTTGGAACCGTAATAACAATCTGCATAGAAGGAACTGGAACGGGGAGAGAAAGAAAATCAAATCATTTGCATCGTTTGCAGTTGCTTGAAAGCTGGTGAAATCTGAATCGATAGAGTATTCTCAGAAGTGGCACACAAGGCCTAAATACTGCGATGAATGAATAAACTAGCACATTGGTATTCACTCGTAATAAGCCGAGTGCTCGTAAACAGACTTATGGGGCTAGGCTCGCATAGTAAACAGGAACATTATACTAATAAATTGCTGTGTGATATTAAACCATACTTAGGATGCTTTGGCGCAGTCACCCATGTTATGTCAAGATCTTGCATATGCTTCAACCGTACGCACACGTTCACGTCGACTTAAGGCTCTCTGTCAGTTCTGAGAACTTCTGCCTTTCTCTTTATCAAATTCAAACAAAACTACTCCAGGCTACAGCTGAACGCACCATGAATTCAAAATGATTTTTATTTCACTCACAATTACACTGCGCTGGATGAAACAGCCAACAATGAGAGTATTTCACACTAATTATACACAGCCTGGTCCCAAAAAAAAATCCACATTCCAACACTTCATTCCGTCACCTTTAACTTTGATTACAACACACAATGTGGCGGCCAGTTCACTCATGAAAATAATTTGTTATGCTTCCAGAAGCACTCTTTCACAATTTGAGAACTGGAATACGTCATCGCAGAAGAAACATCAGTTCCAATAACTTCAAATCGCCTTCATTGTTTTCCGTTGCTTGACGCAGCCCAATAATTTGACCATTCTGAATTTTTTTTTTTTAGCCAGGCAGTGTATCCTGGGAAAAAACATTCACATGTTGGTGCTGTTGCTGTCGGTGGTTGTTGTATTCGTAGTAGGACTAAATAGCGGTACCTTGGCGCGTAACCCGTCCTGTACCATTTCTCATAAAGCCATGAAAGAGATGTCAAATCATGCGGTGTATTCGAGAATGGGTGCTATGATTTTTCTAAGGGGAAATTTACCACCCAAAGTCCCATAGACTTAACATTGAGTCTAATTTTGAAGGATTCTAGCGCAGAGCAAGAACTTTGTTGAAATAGAAAATACACAACATTTGAAGAGACTTACATGATGTGTCAGAATATACCCCGCAAGAGGGTACAATTTGTATCCCTGGGGCGTAAAAGGTGAACAAATTTACCCCATTGACATATAATTATGAAGGATTTCCAGTGAAACAGTAAGTGCTCACAGTTGCATACCTGGCTATGGAAACGTTTCAGAGGAACTTTGAAACTGGATTTAACTGGGGATCCCATTGTTATAGCGATATGGGGTTTAGAGTTTTGCCACAACGAGCACCACTCACATTTTCTTCAGAAAACTCACCTCTCTAGTAACTATTACCAGTATTGATAGTACGATATATATTACTTGTAATAGTGGAAAAAACTGTAGCAGTAGAGTAGTAGGAACAGTTCGATTTATAGTATAGTATAGTATAGTATATAGTATAGAATAATAGTGCTAGTAATAATGATAAAAACTAGAGAGGTACATTTCCTGAAGAAAATGTGAGTGGTGCTTGCCATGGCAAAACTTTGGAGTCGTGCTAGCAACTTGCTGAGCACTCCAGCATCATGTTAGCAGCAGTGTAATGCTGGAGCTAGCAACAAGCTAATGAGCTAAACACCATGCTAGCAACATGCTAAGCACTCTAGCATCATGATATCAACATTCTACTGATATTGCATGCAACATGCTAACATTGTTAGCATAATGCTAACAACATGCTAATGAGCTAAACGTCATGTTAGCGACATTCTAATCATGTTATTAGCGACATGCTAATATAGTTAGCATAATGCTAGAGAGATGCTAATATTGTTAGCATCATGCTGGCAACATGCTAATGAAATTATCATAATGCTAGTGAAATGCTAATATTGTTAGCATAATGCTAGCAACATGCTAATCGCGTTAGCAACATGCTAACAGCATGCTAATGATTTTGCTAGGGGGCGTGGCTTATGAGCATCATGATAAAAGCGAAAGCCTGACTGATTGCCTGAGTAAAATGAGCCCTCCCATATGTCTCTATGACACTGGGATCCACAGTTAAATTCAGGTTAAAAGTTCCTATGGAAATTACTATTGTATGTTAATTGCCCCCTGCTGGGGCAGTTTACCACTCGCCCATTAGAAAAGTCATGTGAAGCCCCCTTTCCCTGAAAAACCCCAAATAAAATACATTCCCGAATGAAGCACACAATTTGCCACCTGTTTCATGGGTGTACGATGAACGAAAAGTGATGAGTCATGCATCAAATTCCCCATTATAAGTCAATGGGGCAAATTTGGGCACCTGTTTTGCCCCGGGGGTAAAACATATACCCTCATGTGGGGTATGTTACAACACAGCTTGCCAGCCTCTTCAAATGTGGTAAACTTCAGATTTCTATCAAATACTCACTCTGCGCTTTAATCCATTAAAGTTGGTATCAATGTTAAATCTATGGGAATTTTTGGGGTGGTTAATTGCCCCCTTTGGGGCAATTAACCCCGCCCTCAGCAAAGTCTAAGCACCCCTGTCCTGAATGAGCCGCATGATTTGACACCTCTTTCATGGATCTACGACAAACGATACTGTAGTAATTATGTGCCAAAGTCTGCATTATATGTGAATGGGGCAAATTTGGGCACCTTTTCTGCCCCGGGGGCAAAACTTATACCCTCCTGTGGGGTATGTTCTGACACAGCTTGCGACCCTGTTCAAATGTGGTGAATTTGAGATTTGTACCAAATTCTCACTCGGCAATTCAATCCATCAAAGTTTTTCTCAATGTTAAGTCTATGGAACTTTTTCCCCATTATAAGTCAATGGGGCAAATTTGGGGGGCTCTATTGCCCCGGGGGTAGAACCTATACTCTCTTGCGGAGTATGGTCTCATACAGATTGCAAACCTCTACAAATGTGGTAAATTTGAGCATTCTCCAAAATTCCCTCTCCGCGCTACAATTCATCAAAGTTGCTCTCAATGTTAAGTCTATGGGACTTCGCTTCGCAAGCACCACTAATAATAATAACAACCAGAGACAATTCCATGAATACATCAGTTTTCCTTGACAAAAAGGTGAAAAGGCCTTTTTTCTTGGCCTTCCTGTTCCTGAGATATGGCCATTCACGTACCCTGCGTGCGAGAACCCGAGAGAGGCAAGTGGGGTGTGGTTTAGCCCGGTTGTCTTAGCCGTCTCCGCATGACTAACTTGCACACAGAGGATGTCACCTAATCTCTTTCATCAGCTTAAATGGGAAAGCGACTGGGCTGTTTCTTGGCCAGATATCTTGGGACCATTAGTGCTAGAGCGCTCTTTTAAACATTTCAAACATTTTTGGAGCTGTCACGAGACCCAGAGGAAGGTTTGGATGAGTTTAGAAAACTGAGTGAGAGTCTGTGAATCATTTCCTATAGAGAATTTCCGAACATACTTGGTGCTGGTTTTGAAGCAGGTTAGTTATGTTTTATCAAAATGATCTTTGCCAAAGTAGCTGTTCGATGTGACGTGTGTTGTTTTCTGATCACACTTAAAATGAGTGAGGATTCAAATCAGGTCTCAACTGAATTTTTAATAACTTGAAAATGATGCATTTGATTTGTGGTGGTGGATGCATAATTGAGGGAGAGAAGGCTAGATAAAACTCGGAAAAGCTGGAATTTATGGAAAATTACCTCAGATTCCTTAGAAAAGCAATAACGAGCAATTCCATATGTAAAGTATGATATGTAGTACTAGTAGGGGCGATAATAATAGCAGTAGTAAGAGATGCACCAATTTAAATCTCCTTGGTCGATTCTGATTTTTTGTATTCTGACCTGCTGATTTCTGATTTTTCTTTCTAAAACCGATAAGTGACAGTAGACAAATTCTTTAATGAAAATTTCAAATGCATGTTTATATTTAAACGTTGACTATTTCCTACATTTATTTTAAAAAATAATAAATAAATAAATATATTATTTATAAATAAATAAAAGTAGACAGTTACCATATAGGAAGGGGCAAAAGCTAGCACCTGCTTCATCTGAGACATGGGACACCAGTATCTTTTCGAACTGTTAAGACACAGTTAGGTGCGGATGTGCAGGCTGGAAGAACAGATTGGTTACAGTCACTTTCTGCAAGGCACTTCCTAGACTCACTGCTATAGAAGGCTGCATAAGGATTTTTACTTGTAAACAAATTTTCTGTTGAGCAATTCGTGTGTGCGACCCCCTTGAAATTGGTTATATGGTCAGCGGTTGTTGAGCAATTTCGGTTATCGGCTGATTGACCGCTGCGTCTTTAGAAACAGAACAGTGGTTAATTATCAGCGCAGGTTGAAAACACACTGGTTAAACCCGATGAGATCTAGTAAAAACATTTTAACTATTAGGAGTACCAAAGTCATGTACAACACTAAATGCTGTTAAGATATATTATGCCACAACCACGAAGGAAAAGGACTAAAGCATAGTGGCCAATATTTACAGTGCTGTGAGAAGGTATTTGCACCTTCATTATTTCATTAGTCTTTTGCATATTTGTCACCCTTAAATGATTGAGATCATCTAATTAATTTTAACAGAACACACAGACAACCTGAGTAAATACAAAATGCCGTTTTTTAAATGAGATCCTTTATTAAGGGTAAAAGGCTGTCCTACCCGACATATTTGAAAAAGTAACCTGGACTACTATGAATTCTGCGCTTTACCAGAAAATCCTGAACTATGATGCAGCGATCAGTTATGCAGCAGAACAATGATCCGAAACACACCACCAAGGGGGGAAAAAAAGATTTAAAAAAAATAATAATAAATACACACAGTGTAGTCAAAATCTTGACAAGTTCAATTGAGGTGCTGTGGCATGACGTTAAACAGGCTGCTCATGCTCAAGATCGCTCAAATGTGGCTGAATTAAAACAAATGTGCAAAAAAGAGTGGGTCAAAATTCCACCAAAGTGATATGAAAGACTCATTGCCAGTTATCGCATACGCTCAATTTCAGTTTCTCAAACAAACAGTTGTTAGGTTGAAGGGGCAACTACTTTTCTTCATTTAAAAACTGCATTTTGTGGTTCCTCTGATAATATTTTTAAATATAAAAATTAGTTTTATAATGGTAGCAATTATAAAAATAGTACTAAAATAACGCTATTAGGAAACAGTGTAGTCCAAAAACACCCAGGGTAAACCCTACACCCTCACCATTCCTGATACAAATCAGCAAAGAGCGATTCTTAAGGGTGCAATCGCACAATGGTTTATTTTCCCCCAATGTCACAATACTAGCGCACATTATCAGCACAATCTGTGCCGTGATCTATGGTCCCTATAGCCGCGTACCAGAGCGATGCTAGAAACAGAATGATTTATCTGATACCGTGATCCGCCGCTGAATGGAAGCAAAATCATTTCCGTTTCCAGCTATATCGAACTGTGAGATTAAGCTACAGTCTAATACTAATCTCACAATTCCATAAATACTCCAATTTCATAAATATATTCAGGAACTAAATTGCGTAATAAAGAACGGAAAAGAGACCGGAATTGAAAAGTTGCGTACAGTCTGATAAAATAGGTAGTTAACAGGTTCACATCCTTATTGACAGAATGTTTAATTGAGCTAGACATCTAATTTACACTGGTAGACACCGAAAGCAAATTACACTGATTAGGCTTCAAAAGGCTGGGGACAGATGAGTGAATTACACCGAGCAGAATTGTTAGACGGAGAAGCCATCACTTTAGAACCTCTGAAAAAAGAAACAACAAGGAAGAGCAACAAATAAAACCAGACATCTTTGCTGCTGCTGCTACAGAGCTGGGCTATGGTCAGTTTTTTCCACCATTTTCAATTCGACAGGAATTCAAATCCACTCCTCCCTCTTCCTTGATTAGATAAGTTTCACCCTTTCACTTCTGCTCTCCAATCTCAGCAGCTGCAGGCTAAGAAGTCTGATGGCTGGTCAAGGTTAAGGTACTACCAGGGCCTTTTATCCAGACGTAACCCTTGCAGATCTCAGGGCATTAGGAGACGGGTCTGTTATGTAAGAAGGCCTGGTCGTGACCCTGCGTTCACCTAAAGCAGTCTCTTAAGTCTTCACCCTAAACCCAACCTCCTGGCAGGTGAAAGTCTCCACTTTCTCCACTGGCTCTGTGAGTGGGATTGTAGAAGAATTACTTGCATGTAATTTTGTGGAATGTATTTAACAGCTATTTTCTGTTATTATTTACGTCACAAACAGCTACAGTTATTCTCATACCGGCTTCTCTTTTTCTCTTATAACAAGATTAAAACAACACTTCAGAGAAACTACTACTGATGTTACTACTACTACCAATCAACATTATGCACCATGATGGCTAAGTGATTAGCACTGTCATCTTGCACCTTAAGGATATGAGGGCTCGAATCTCGTCTCCGGTCTGTCTCTGTCGAGTCTGCATGTTCTCCTTACGCTTGGTGAGATTTCACCAGATACTCCAGTCATGCATTATTAACTGACTACGGTTTCCAAATTGTTGGTAGCACAATAAGGCACAAGTGTGTGTGCCCGTGGGTTGCAAGAAAGTTGGGGTCCTCGGTAATGTACAGTGCTGGGAAAAAGTGCCATCTTACAGATTTTTTCTCATTTAAATGATTCAGATCATTAAAAAAAATGTATACTACGCAAAGTAAAACTGAGTAAATAAATGCAAGTAAAATGCAGTTTTTCCAATGATGATTTCATTTATTAAAAGGAAACAAAAATAAATCAGTCCCAACCTACCTGGCCCTATGTGAAAAAGTTGGTGCCCTCCAACCAGAGGCAGGACTATACAAATTACTCGAAGGGCAAACTCTGACTCGTCCAGTAGATCACAACAAACCCAGAACATCACCTAAAGAACTATAGCCTCATAGTTGCAGTCATGATTAAACAATAATAAAGAGACTGGGCAAAGATGCCATCCATGGGAGAGTTCCAAGGTGAAAGCCACTGCTGGAACACCACAGTGGTTAATGATCAATTAAAATAAAAAAAATAATTAAATAAGTTTTTAAAAAAAAACACTGCTTATACGGAAGTCCTGCTGGTATGTGACAGATAATCCTCAACTTACGATCGAATTCTGTTCCAGGGCACATTCGTAAGTCAGATTTGTTCTTAAGTCCGTTAAATTGAGTCTTGTACGTCTTTGACACGGATTATACAACGTAAAACATAATCCACTTGACTAAATCTGTCCCCTTTCCCGACACTACCGTAATTACACCCAAGGAAATTAATTTCACAGTGAAATCATTAAATTGTGAGAGGAATCCCGGATGCCATTTTGTCACAGAGCTGTGGACTGTGAACTCGGCTTTGTTGAAGATTTACCAAAATTAGGGTTATTCACCATCACAACAGTTTTACAGCTGTTTGTCCATCATCGTGCTCCTGGACTGATTCGTCGAAACCTGTGAGGACTCGTTTCACCCGCCCTGTGTCTATTTTTTGTACAATACAGGTAATTGAACCAGAAGTAGAACAGCAGTCCGTAAATATCTGCAAAAATTCATAACTCAAAAGTCAGGAAATACCTGTATTTTTGTATTACTATTACCACTACCAATTAACAGCTTACAGAAAACTGTCCTACATCAATAATTACCTAAGCTTTTTAAATCGTTTTAGCTGAAGCGCCCATCGTACATGTCCCTGTGCAAATTTTTACTACAGAAACTATAACATTTATCTTAAACAGCAAAGAGCTGTGCATACATTCGAGTGAGCACAATAATTAATAATAAGAGGAACAGACTCATTTTCAAGATGTTCCACCTCATTAAAGACACTAGTAAAATATACAACATGATGATCCTTAATAAATCAGTGAAACTGTTAATAAAATAAAAATAAAAAAAACACTTTGAGTCACAATGTTATTGGAGAATAACTCGCTGATAATAAACCACCCTGGTTTTATTTCAACTTTTGGTGGAAAATATGACTACGATAAAAAAAAAAATTTCAATACAAAAAATGAATAATTTAGCATGTGTACTTCTGCATTGTGTTTTTAAAAACAATCTCAGGCACCCTATGTGGGTGAGGAGGATAACGTGATTCGACACCGGTCTTGTGGATTATGCGGGTTTTGTTTTTAAAAATACGACTCTTGCTTTTGAAATGTATAGTGGATGAAGGATTTGAGCAGGATGAGAATAACGAAAGCAGCAGGTTCGATAACAACTCATGCAGTAAACAGACTTTAAAAGAGCACTATCTATTAGATTTCTGTAAAAAAATTATAATAAAAAAAAAAACTAGCAGGAATTAGTATGTAGGCTGAAAAGAAAAAAAAATCACAGAGGAACAAACCTGAAATAAGCCCACCGTTTATGCAGAACATTTATTATTAAGGAGGGGGAAAATCCATAATAATTTAGATGACATGCTGATTATATCCTGGCATATTGTAAACTAATCATTGACACATGCATAGACTTGATTTACTTCTAATTGCAAAATTGGCATTTCCTCTTTTCTGTCAATTTGGTTAATGAACACTTCTGACTCTGAAAAAAAAAAAAAAAAAAAAGGATTGAACTGAAGCAAAATCATTTGTGACCGTGTTTTTACCTCCACCACACAATCAAACATATACAAGATAAAGGAGTACACACTTCCAAAAAGGGAAAAAAAACACCCCGTCTCCTCTCTAGCTCACTAGTTTATTTACTACAGCATTATTAACTCGGGCTGCTGCGTGCTCAGAATATAAATTGACCACTTAGCGACACACTTTACACAAATAGCTTAATAAATCTGTCTCTGTGTGTCACAATTAACCCTTCAGATTTTATTTTACAATCTCCGGCTTTAAAAAGAAATCCATGCTCCTGCCATATCTTTAAAACAAACTAGTGAGGACACTAATGTAATGGAAATGACCAGTATGCTGCGTATGATGCTATACTGTATGTGCAGTTCTGGGTGCTAGGCTTCAGACAAAAAAAGTAATATAAAATGAGAAAAAATAAAATAAACAAACAAATAAATAGAATAAACATGCAGGGAAACAGATATTGCAGGGGCGGAGCGGCTCGATCGCGGTTTGCACTAGGTTGGAAATTCTACATGCAATCAGAGAACGAAATGAGATTTCAAACATAGCGTGATAAAAAACACCATATAGAGCGCATCACCGTCAATCACATAGAAGATGGAGAAATAAACAACTTTCGGGACTGGATATTATTCTGTCTGTCTGAAGACCAAATGAGACATCAGTCAGACCAGTCTTCTAAACTAATACAAACGCAGATATATTATTATTTATACATACATATTTTGCAAAAGGGTCATGTGGGAAGCCACAACGCAAACATGCAAATGGATATGATGCTCGTAGGAGGGAGAAAGACCTTGCTTCTTCAATCATTGACAGTTTCTCTGGTCACAACCGCAATGTGTTCTAGGATTAACAAAAAAAAAAAAAAAAAGTCATCACTTGAGCAGGATCAAATTATTGGTTTGGACCAGGCAAAGATAACACCTAAGGAGATTTGAGGGAATGACTGGAATGAGGTTAAGAACCTTTCAACATGTTATTAAAACCTTCCAGGATAGCGTCGAAGGAGTGTGATTTTGTTGTATCAAAGACATTACAAATTACAGCTATGTTTAATAGCGAAAGTAAGAGCAACCCACACCCAAGGTGTGACGAGAACTCACAGGATTGGGACTTAAATGAAAACCACCATTTAGTGAAACTAATCGGAGAAATAAGCCTTCTGGAAAGAGAGGACTTTGGCGCTATGGTTTGAAAAAGGTCTGACGAGCTCAGATTGACCCTATTCAAGAGCGATCAGGCTAAGAAGGGAAGCGCATGAAGCGATGCACCCATCATGCATAGTGTCCACTGTACAATCCTCTGGAGGCAGCGTTATGATCTGGGGCTGCTTCACTTTCTCAGGTCTAGACTCAGCAACGTTATGTGGCAATAAAATGAAGTCAGCTGACATACAGAATGACCAGGTTATTACATCTACGGAGGATTTCTTCCCTGAGGACTCAAACTGAAATTGGAGGGAAAAAATGATAATACAAAAAAAAAAAATTAAAGAGAGAGGTTCTGAAAGCATGGATCTGAATCGTTTTTAGACATCAACTGGCCACCAGATGACACATCGTACTCCAAAGCTAAAGATGGTAAAAATAAATAAATTAATAAATTAAAATTAAAATAAAAAAACATCTTAATGTGTGCGACTTTTTTTTTGTTGCTAGTAGTTTACATTTTGGTGAAATTTTTGAAAATTGTTGTTGATGAATTTATAGTGTGACAAACTGCAAAGACTGCGCTGTTCAACAGTCAGCGGGAGTCTGAGAGGAAACTATTATAGTCACAAAAAGTCTTTGCTAAGAAAGTACTTGATAAATCAAACTCGAAAGGAATACGGTAAGGAAACATGACATCGCGTTGGACATTGGTTCTCTTTGCAGAACTGGTGATCTTCACAGAGAGATCACAGCATACCCTTTCTCCATATTTTTTTTCTTACTTCTGTTTTTTTTTTTTTTTTTTTGCGTATACAAAATAATGCAGACGCGACCAGCACTACCACAGCCGGTCGCTCCATCCCATAATAAACAGATGTTGTGTTTATTTTGGTAAGGAAGCAGATTTGGGGGATTAGACAAGCGTCATCTGGGATTTCTCCGGGCGATGGGAAGGCTGTGTAGCACTCGAGTGAAGTGTGTAAAACTGAGACGTCCACAAAACAACAGGACAACAGTGAGATTTTGAAAGTCGAGTAGTGTCCGCTAGGCGTTACAGAATGCAGATTTTGACGCCTAATGAGCGGGCCGGCGGCGCCAGCGGCCGGGAAGAGCGCGATAATGATAAGGAAAGAAGAGACCCTGAGAGAAACCGTACTCAAAAGGGAAAAAGACTTTTTACAGAAAGTGGGGATATAAATGATTACTCTTGTGTGACTGCATACTGTAAAGGAAGACGTGTTGAAAGGACGTTTGATGAAAAGTGGCTCTTTCTTTAGTAAATGTCCTCAACAAAAAAGGATTATACCTGTGAGAGAAGTTTTATCAACATGTCATTATGAAATGAAAAAAAAAAAAAAAATTTTTTTTTTTAAATGAGCGAAGTGAAGAGGCACAGAGTAAGAGCTGAAGGATAAAAGTACCTGAGGCAGGTTGGAGGCTTCTTTCTGCATGAAGTAGTGCTTCTTGAATTCATAGTAAGTGTTGTACTGGTGCCAAGACTGCAGGAAGTCAAACCTTTGGACACACAACAGACACACGGTTATTAATGTTTTATCTTTACACCACAAGCGCTGTTGATTAATTTTGTATAACATCACCTTTAACTGTAGTGGTTACCATGGTAACATGTAAAACTGGGACTTAAAATATTTAAAACACTTATCAGCGCTGATATATGTAGAGCATTGATGCATTTTTTTAAATTTTTTTATTTTTTGGAAGGAGTCTCGAGTGTCAGCGCTTTGCAACAGTGGGAGGTAAAACTGCAAAAGTTTTGCAACTGCAAAAGTTTTAGACACAGTAGGATGTTTTACAGTTAAAAAAACATGCAAGAGTAACGTTAGACCGTGGTGAAAGAGGGGCTTAGAGTGCTTACCGCGGGTCGTTTTTAGCACGCACGCTGCTCTCGAACTTCTCGCCGTTTCTGGCTACGTATTCGGCTAGCTTATCGATGACGGGCTGGATGTCTGGTGGTGGAGGGACGATTGCCGCAGCTGAAGACGAGGAGGAGGAAGAAGAAGACGACGGCTGGCTAACACTGGTCTGGGGAGTGGAAGAGCTAAAGGAGAGACAGAGAGACGGAGAGCGAAACGAAGAGAGTCAGAGCGAGATAGGCAGCAACAGACAGAAAGAAGGAGAGAGCGAGAGGAGGTGAATGTTTGACTTCAAATCTGCAAGACAGCCAATCACAGACAAACCTTGGTTAATTAAAATGTGAGTCATTCATTAACAAGCACTTTTATGCAAACTGAATCTGCAGCACTGTTCCAAATAAATACAAAAATAAATCTAAACAGATAAAAAGCAGGATCACCACAGAAGTTGTATTATTTTATGCTTTTAAGTAGATTAACTTGAATGTTTATTTAATCTATTTGAATTTAAAAGTATTTGAGGATAGTGGTGGCTCAGAACTAATCGCAAGGTCAGCAGTTCAAGTTCCTGTTACAACAGGTTTACATTATTGGGCCCTTAAATGAAGCCCTTAACCCGTAACCTTAATCTGCTACAGGGGTGCTGCATCATGGCTGACCCCTGCGCTCTAACCCCGTTACTCTGGGATATGCGAGGAAGAAAGAATTATCACTGTACAGTAATGTATACAGTACGTGACACATAATGACTTAACTTAGCTACATGGATTCATTCAAATTTAGCATCTTCTTATACGCAGTGATTAGTGGTCATGGCAACAGAGGGCCGTTTGCATACAGTACATGTATGCACAAATTGTATCTATGTACATGTAAAAAAAAAATTTAAAATGTAATTCTGACTGTGCAGATGCATAGATGCGTCTCTTCCGTAAGGATCCAACTCAGCCGGGATTGTCATTTACGGACGTACGACTTTCAATAACACTATATAATATCTACAATATCATTCAAATGTTTTACTGCAGTTGAACAGTACGAGTCTTAACACCGCACTGCGCTTGTAGTCTTCTGTGATGCCAATCAATTTTATTCCTTTATTAAATAAAAGATAAATTTCATCACAAGTCCCAGTTAAGACTTGAAAGCCTCTCATACATTATCTATACAGTACATCCTTGCATATATATACTGTATCTTCATACGAGAACAACTCGATTCATCTAAAGAGATTAATTACATTTATAGTCACCAGGTGCTAAAGAGTAATAATAATAATATGCATAATATAATGCAACATAAACAATGGTAGGTTTACCATCTGAAACGTTTACTTTGAGACAAAACACAGCTTTCCCCCATCAGCGTGCTGAATTACCAACAACGTCAAACTTTCAAAACACTTAAAGCTGTCGAATGATGGAGAAGCATGCTGTGCTACGATCGGCCCTGAAAGCCGTCAGGAAACACAGTCGGTTCAAGCTGTCAATCAAGACGACTACACAATCCATCCAATTATTTCCAATGACACACATTCATCTGGGGACATACAGCAGAACCCAATTTCACATGGAAACTACGGGGGTTTGCAGGCTATTCACTAGTTTGGGTATGATTAGGTTAAAAATGCATATGACGGCCCGGCCTCGTGAGTGGCAACACAGGAAAGCGTTCGCTCCGTCAAGCACGGGATCCAAGGCTGGGAGTACAAGAGAGGAAAACTGGTCGTGGTGTCTGGATGGGAGGGATGGCACGCTTTCTGTCTTGTGTCAGTCACATTGGCCAATAGCGGGCAATCTGAGAGAGGCTCATCTCATGTGTATGAAAATTGCCGGCGATGTCTAGATTCATGTGCCTTGGATGAAGAATCTGTTATCCCCGAATGGTCGATGTCAAACTATAGAGGCGAATGGTGTGTAGGAATTGGAAGAAGACAAAGGACTCAAAAGTAAAAAATATTATTGTCAGGAAACACAGGTTTGTTTTTATAATTTTTTTTATAATTATTATTATTATTAGATTTTATAACTCAGAAGCCACATGTGGTAAATTACCAGAAAGCTCAAGTATTCACAGGTGTCTGATACACGTACCTAGTGCTGTAGAAACCAGAAGGTGTAACATGAGACAGTGGAGCGGGCGCAGCGGGTGGAGCGGCAGCAGCTGTTGGGGCTGATGGGACTGAAACGGCGGAGTCGGGGGGAGGTGTAGTGCCTGGCGGCGGAGGAGCAGGGGATGCTGAGTGAGCAGGCATCATGCCAGCCGGCATCGAGCTGTAATATGCGCTGGCATCGATGTCAGGTGGTGGTGGTGCCAGGCAGTACGTCCCATCGGGCAGCATGCAATACCCATAATACACCGCTGCCATGTTCGCTGTGAATGTATACCAACAAGGGGATAAATTAGATGCAGAAGGTATCACGCTACGCATAAATGAAATAATACAGTTTACAGGAATGTGGTATTATCAGCATCATACGTCACTATTCTGATTTGTGTATTCACTAAATATATATGTAACTTATTATTTAATGGAAAACGCAACTGTATGTTCATAAAACACTGACAATTACATTTCTCACATTTTCTTCAGGACATTCTCTTAAAACAAAAAAAACTTTTTTTTTTTTTTTTTTAAATTGAGGTTACTGGAAAGAATACAAAAAAAAAAAAATAACATTAAATTTGGAAACAAAATCCAACTGAAAACGAGTCGACAGCTGCCAACCGGGAGGGCGAAGGCTATTACGTGCTTCCTCCAAGGTACATGATGCCAGCAGCCTACGCACACGATTGGAGAAAACCTGCCATCCAGACTCCCTGACTACAGATGGCTGCAGTGGGATTCAAACTCACAAACGCTTTTCTGTTGCACTTCTTGAAAGAGTGGGCACAATTGGAACAGAATCGACTATACACTACCAGTCAAAAGTTTGGACACACTTAATTCGATGGTCTTTCCTGATTTTTATTTCTTTCTACACTGTAAAAAAAAAAAAAAATGCTGAAGGCATCCAGAATATGTGATATCTGCTTTGAACAGTTGATATTGAGATGTACTCATGCTCTATTCAGTCTTTGTAACAGCTCTAATCTGAGGTGCTGTTTGATAATTGGTGATTTCTGAGTCTGGTAACTATAAATGAACAACTTCTACTTCTCTGGTCTGGATTTCCTGGGAAGGTCTTCATGAGAGGCAGTTTCATCATGGTGCTTGATGGGTTTTGCAAATGCATAACCAAATGCAAAATAACTGACTGTCGTTTTTGTTACATAATTATCTAATGCCATATGTGTTTTTACATAGTTTTGAAAAAATCCAGTATTTCTCTAGAATGTACAAAAATGATCGGTCTGTCCAAGCAACGGACATAGTCACAGTTTTACAGAGATAAAAAAAATAATAAAGCTGCTTATAAATTTTTACATTATCAGTTGATCCCTAATGAGCAAGCTGGAGGCACTAGAGGCAAGAAAAAAAAACAGACTCAAAAGCGAACTCATCCTGGGCTCCAGAGTAGCACAATGGAAACGTGTTCACCCCATCATACGGAGGTCATGTGTTCAATTTCCAGGTGTTGCTACAGCCACCCATATTTGGGAGTCCAGAGAGCAGACAGCATACCTTGGACTCTCGCATGAACCTCTAGCCAACCGTGAGCTCACACTAGGCTGAAGGGGCAGATAGCGCTTTCCTTCGCCCTCAACATTGCGTGAGCAAAATTTGGGAAAAAAGCGGTTCTTGGCGGTAGCCTGTTACACTCTCCACCATCTTGATGGAAGTGCGTCTTAGCAGAAAGATGGTGGAAACTATCTAACTAAACTTGTGAGACAATCAGGGGACAAGCAAAAAAAGGAAAGAGGAAAAAAATTAAATAATCCTTGTTCATTTGTGTCATACTGGGTAACACGACCATGAATAAATTCCTTCTATAACTGTGTGTTATAAATAACAATGCGTTCCAGTCAAAGTCCATTTGGTTGAGTTTACCAACTGCTCGATGGTGGAGGCTTGGGGAAAAAAGTAAGAATCAGAATATAATCAAATCTATAATCAGATCTACAGTATGTACTTTAAATCTTTAAGGTGGACAGGAGCACTGCCAATCTCATTTGCATATTTGATTAAGTCCCAACAAAATCATAACTAAAAGACACATTATTTATTATTTTTTTTTTTTTACAAATTCAGAGATTTTTCCGCTTTGATATAAACATGTTCAACATGTTCATGTGACACTGTCCTGTGTGTGTGTGCTTTCACACAAAATCTAAAGATTCAAGGTGAGCGATTTGTCTTCTCACGCCATCTTGTTAGCTATTACGCAATTGTGCGTAATTCTTTGCTTTATTTATTCTAAAAATGAGTCTCTCACAAACTAATTGAAAGAGATGGATGAAAATGAATTTTGTGGCGTATGAAAGTATTTTCTGAGACTTTTTTTTTTTTTTTAACTTTGACAAGTTTGAGGTTGTGATTTGTGGCATATCTTTATATTTAGAAAAGTATGTAGGAAAAAAATAACTTTTTTTAAAACACTTATCAATTTATCTAGTTAATTTGTAATTATTACATGGCTGTTCTTGAAGGTGAGGGTGTAAGGATTGCACTGATGTATGACATAAAAATGCTCCAAAAACTGACACTACAGCAATAAAAAGTCTAAGATCGACTCTGGTGGAGCTCTTTTATGGCAAAGAAAAAAATACTAAACGTTGGTTCACATGTCTAATGGAAGTGAGAAAAAAAAAAAAAAAAAAAAAGCTGACACCATGGTTCATAAAGTGGAGTCCGGGGACTTCAGTGATTGTGTTACGGTGATTGGAATCGCATTATAAACCTAGTTATATTTGTTATTGAGCTTTTGTACTCATTACCATGCATAACTGCTCATATAAACTGAATAGATTTACCCAGAGCACGAAGCCAACGTCAGCACAAATGCATCTGCAAAAACACCCAAATTATTATTACTGTACTTTACTGCTGGATTGTCCATGAACGATTCGTTGTTTTTGAACAAGTCGTTAACATGACTCAGAAGAACGAGTAGTCTCAGAGAGCGATACGTTCATTTTCTATTGGTCACACATGCGCAAAGTAACGTGAAACTTCTGTAGCTTACGAAACAGAAATGAACGGTTCATCTCATGTGTTTTCTAGCCCGAGTCGTTCGTTCTTTTCTCGCATTAATCCCATAGAGGCAATGCTGTGCAATAGATTTAAAAGAACGAATGACTCGGACTAGAAGATACGAGAGTTAACTACTCATTCTGTTTAGCATAATATATGTCCTTAGCTGCATTGTAATATTTTCATTACTGTAACTACAGCCAGCATTTGTGTATGTAGACGTATTGGGGGTGTGTTTATTGAAAACATAAATTTATTTCATTTCTGATAAAAAGAACGAAATAACCTACATGACTCAAAAAAAAAAAAAGATTTGTTCGTTTTGAGGACCAAGATTCAAAGAACCGAGTCACTGAAATGATCCAAACTTCCCAGTATCACTACTGTACTTGTTTAATTGATGCTAGATGTTTGAATTGCTGCAAAATGCATTTAAAAACATCCACAGGGAAAGAACGAAACCTTAGAAAACCTTCTTAGACTAAGAAAAAAAAACTACAAAGAAGATCACCATGACCCTGCAGTGATAGTAAGTGTAGTGATCAATTCTGAACAGCATCTGAGAGCGGTTAGAATCAAGCTCCTGGAGTTTAGTCAATCATTATGATTTCAGAGTGATTGCAGCCTTGTATCAAATGTAGCGATATTTAAAAAAAAAAGAGAATATGTTCTGGACATCCGCAAATGTACATCATATCAGATCTCTGTATTTATTATAACGCTACACCTCTCACCCAAAGCTAAAGCTAAAAATTCGATTCTATTTCAGACAGTGGCATCGAGAGCCGTCATTCCGTCGATTCAGTGTGAGGCTGAGCGCATGTTTAGTGCTCCACAGACCTGCTGTTTGGGAGCATAGTTAAGTATTTCTGACACGCCGGACTCTCTTAGGGCTAATTGAGACGTAAAGTGTTGACAGCACACACCTCCATCACAGGGGAAATGTGCACCATAAAGCCAGATGCTATCACGGGACAAAGCTCTAGTGTGCCAAAAAGAGGGAGGGGGGAAAAAAGAAAAAAGTAATCATCCCATTATGGTGTCTCATTTCATCGCAGGCCGAGAAGGGATTGGTTTCAACAATAGATGCTAGTATCATCAATCATCTGACAATTCGGAGGAGACAACTACTGGTGTGCGCTGATCTGGGTACAGCACTGCTTGATGGTCACATTTATAGCCTGTTTTCTCGAGTATATGGCTCATTTTTTTTGTTGCAGCATAAAAAGCAAATGTACCTCCTGGTTGAAAAATAAATAAATAAATAAATAAATACCCAAGAGCAAATGATTGAAGGGCCTTTGATTAAATAATCATTGCAGTGATTAATATGCGTCAACTAGCAATAGTTCTTTTAACCCAAACTTATGCGTTGAGTAGCTTTTCATTTCCTAAACAAGCATGTCAGAAGACCTATCCCGCAGTTACAGAATACATGTTACTGCGTTTCAGAAGAATACAATTATTGGCCTGCATTCAAGCAAAGAAAACTAATAAGACGTGGAAAAATTAGTGGAATTGGGTTAGAAACTGTTCAACGCATTTTTAAAACTTGTAAGCACAGATCTGAATAGTCAACATCTAGGATTACTTATACGCTTGGAGAAGTTGCATTGGAAAAAAAAAAAAAAAAACAGCAAGAGACATCACAGCTACATTGAATAATTAAAGTAAGAGCATTTCCACACTACGGCTGCAATTAACAATCAATGAACTAAACATTAAACACAAGAGAAAGAGAGAATGAGGAAGTTAACCTTCATGCGATGACTAATGATTAATGATATTTCGAGGAAATTTTCAAGATCAACGCTCTCGAGTGCTTTCTTATGTTATCATATATATATATATATATATATATATATATATATATATATATATATATATATATATATATATATATATATATATGTATGTATGTATGTATGTATGTGTGTGTGTGTGTGTGTGTGTGTGTGTGTGTGTGTGTGTGTGTGTGTGTAGGTCAGAGGAGAGGATGAGATTGGCGCGTTCTACACGCACAAAGATTTTCGTTCAAGACCAGCGGCACTGATGACGTTGCATCTAAACAGCTATCTGCTTCCATAAAAGATTTGATCTCTGCCCAACTCTGCAAAACACGAAACGACTGCTTCTCGGAAATGATACCGGGGCCCTAATGTGAAAACTACCTTAAAGATGCAGATACGACGTTTTCTGATATTTACATTGTCTGAAATTAATGATAATCGATTAACGATACTATTCTCCATTTCACCATTTGGACTGACTGGAGACTTAAATTCCTAACAATATAGTAGAGGCTCTGCTAACATGCCAATAGTCTTGAGCCAATATTAAATTTTAAAACAGGCTGCAAAGTGCCTAAGGATTTGATTTGCAAATAGTTTTTTTATGTAACAACCTCAGCAGCAACCTCATTTCCCCTCTCTTCTATAGAACCACTCAGCATCACTAGTATACTAATCACCGGCCTGATCATCTGCCATCGTCTGCACCCGTTTCCTCACTAAATTAGATGGCATTTGTGCTTGAATGATTCATAGGTCACTGTGTGGCTTAAACAAAACATTCCTCTGAATCTGGTCAGGTACTGGGACTGGACTGGACTCTCCTTCAGAGAGCATGGAAAGCTATTCCTCGAGATAACATTAAAATACAAGAATATCTCGCTCTTTTTAAGCAAAATATATAAAGAAAATGAGGGTTGGCTCAAGATTTTTCCACAGAACTGTATTTCAGGGAACAGGAAGGCACAATGCAAACAACACGAATGATAAACAGTTCTGCAATTTTACCAATTTACGAACACATCCAAGTCTTATTTTCTATCCGATTAGAAACTTAATAAAGCTGATGTTTTCTCCGATGAACTGGCTTTTTTCACCAGGCCTAATTTTATTCTAGTTTGGTCTGCAGCTACTTTATCTGAAAAGCACAGAAGCATACTTTTCTTGTCTCCTGTACATAAAGTACATCAAACTGTTGTTCTGCAAGACCTTGGTGCATCACACGGGACTATATAAGAGCGGTCTAATGGACTGCGTAAAATGCAAATTGGACAAGCTTTGGACGAAAATTGTACGAAACTGAAGCTATACTGTGCCAACACACAAGTAAGGGCAAGCTCGCAGAAGCATTGTTGCAGAAAAAAAAAATCTGAAAGCACTTACAGCAGTTAACAGTCCATTTAATTGAGTGCACAATCTACCCCTTTGTTCTGTACAAACACGGAGCCCATCGGTGCTCGATAAAGCAGAAACTTGACAAATATGACTCAGGGTTGATGAGTGGAGGTGACATACGCAGAGCTAACAAGAGGCCAGAGCTATCAAAGCACCGTACCTTCACTGCACCTGGCCGATGTTAAGTGGTTGAAAACAAATATACTAGTATATTACAGTTACCTACGAAGCAAAACAAAAGCGTGAATCGAATTATGGCTGGGCACGGCAGCCTTGGAGGCAGCTTTATTTCCTGCAGTCACGACAAAATAAATTGCATTAATAAAGAGCTAAAAGTGCTCGAAACAGCTGAACCCTGTCAAACCCGAGTGGAATTCTTCTTGCTAGGTGAATTTGTGCTGGTGTAAAAGTGAATCATTGGTGATGATCAGTGCATGCTGGAATAAATGAGCAACATGGCTAGGTGAGCTTGACAAAACCTGTTTTAGCCTAAACAAAAACCAAGGGAGAAATCTTAGAAAGAAAAAAAAGAAGAAAAAAATAGGAGCTGAGGGAGAAAATAAAAACCGGGATTTAAAAGCTGAACTGAAGCTTTCTCCAGTGAAACCACTCGCGCTTATAAGGAAATAAAACTGAGTACTCGTTTTTAGGCAACTTCCACCGAAAGTGTATTCAGAAACTGATATTATTAACAGAATTTTTCACTAAATAGAAATTCTCATGAAAGTTTAATCCTGTTTAAACAAAAAGGGAAAAAAAAAATAGCTCAAGCAATAGGCTTGATTTTTAGCAAAATCCAATTATTGACTTATATTTCCTGTATGATCCTTTAGTCTTATGCACAAAGATGAAACACTCCAGGAATCAAGCATGGAAATAGATTTTCTGTTTTTCCCATTCTCTGAAGATTGACAAGTAATTGAGCCTCTACTCGGTCTGTGTAGCTCAGGGGGAAACTTAAATAAGTCATGGTAATGTGATGCAATCAAGAACTAAAACAGAATGTAGACTTTCTTGGGGCAAATAGGTAACAATGATGCAACAAATGATAAATAAGTATAAACATATAAATAATAAATAATTTTTTCATTTTCATTTGTTGATAAATCCTCCCCCACCCTGCAACTCAGAGCTGCCAAAGGATCTGTCTCTAACATCCCAGGGCCAGAAACTACAGCACAGCCCGAGAGGTCTTGCTGAATAATGCCCCAGGGTCCTATACACTATATTGAACACTGTAATTATATGGCTGATCTGGGTAGAGGAAAATTGATTTCTTGACAAAGAATAAGCTTCTCCTGACATATACCTGGATTAGCCATAACACAACATCATGACCGCTGACAGGTGAAGTGAATAGGACTACAACACTAGCAAACTGCTGACCCAAGGTTCACCCATGCTCGCGGGGACCAAAAGCCAGTCTAGTCCCATTCTACAGAAAAGCTTATGCTAGTCATGAAAGAAAGGCACCAGAACACCCAGCGCACCACAGCCTGATGTATACAGGGCCCAGGAGGCAAAGAGTTCAAGAGGTCTATTTGAATAATGCCCTAAGCAGCCAGAACAGCAGCGCAAAGGGACCCTACAGAATATTAAGCACTGCAATGATATGGCTTGAATTGTGTAGCTCAAATCCATTAAGCGTGCCTATGGCAAAATAATCATTAGAACAAAAAAATAAAAATAAAATAAAGAAATTCTTAAATATAGATGAAAGCAATGATGAGCGGGGCCAAGCACGCAATCAAGTCCAAGCACCCAAGCATACAATGTGACGTCACACAATGCGTGGCAGTTATTAACCACTTTTCAGCATAAGTTTAAGATTGACAAGTAAAAAATTAAGTTAAGTTGAGAAATCAAACCACCGTCCACAATTTTGTAATGCCTTGAGATCACACGGGCCTGGTTTGTTGGCACTCGTATAAATTCCCTAGGAAGGGTGTATCTGATTACATCGGGAGCGTTTTGCAAACAACCCAAAACAACTGACTTACTGTTGAGTTGAGCCAAAGACATGCAAAATGTTGTTCGGCTCAATGAGCTCTAAAATGTTTACGGGCTTTTACATGCAAGTGTGTATGATGAGCTATGCAGGAAAATCCCTCGGCAGATTCCAATTTGTCTGCCAATTTTCATGACTTCAGTATGTTCAGTATGAATTCAGTATGTTAAGACCACCAAAAGGTTCAAATGCTTGGGGGGGGGCGGCCCTAACTACTGTAGCTATCCAGTAAAAGCACCATGGGCTTGCAGGATCACATATTTGGTGAAGGTGGAGCTAAAATAACAGAACATCTTATGGTCTATTAAAGAACATTTCCGGCCTTCGAGTGGCGCAGTGGTAGTGCTCGCCCTATCATCCGGAGAGCGCCAGTTCGATTACCGGGTAACCTCTCGCAGCCGGAGGTCTAGAGCTGATTGGTCAAGCTCTCTCAGGGGGGAGGGATGAGAGGTACTTAGTGCTCCCACATTCATCACGGCTCTACAGCCAATCAGGGGCGTCTGTGAGCTCACGCATGCAGACAAAGCAGATAATGCTGTCCTGTTACGCCGTCCCAAATGGTCCATGTGCTACAGTTCGAAAAGATGCGGTCGGCTGGCGTCTCGTCGTATGGAGAAAATACGTCATAGTCTTCGGCCCTCGCGACAGACTGGTACATAGTGGGACATAGTAGCCTTAATGTGTGGGGAGGAATTGGAAATGACTAAATTGAGGAGAAATCTGGGGGAAAATAAAAAAAAAACATTTCTACATGTAAAGGATGTTTAATATGGCCAAAAATGTAGACCCCTGAATACTGCATCCATACGTCCTTGTTGAGCATCCCATTACAGTTGTGGTCACTTGTTCACTGTTCACTGATAATAAAATTATCCACACTGTCCTGGGAGGGCTTTCCACTAGATTTTGGAGCATGGCTGTGGGGATTAACGAGGTTAGATGTTGATGTCAGGCGCTGAGGCCTGGAGCTCAGTCGGCACTCCGGTCTATCCCAAAGGTGTTAAGGGAGG
This sequence comes from Clarias magur, assembly GCA_013621035.1. Lineage (NCBI taxonomy): Eukaryota > Metazoa > Chordata > Actinopteri > Siluriformes > Clariidae > Clarias > Clarias magur. Next base: position 918,953 of record QNUK01000229.1, on the reverse strand, counting down.
CTGAGATCAGGGCTCTGTCAAGGACCATGAGTGCTTCCTTTTTAACCTTGGCAAATCATGTCTTCATGAAGCTTGCTTTGAGAACAGGGCCGTTGTCAGGATGAAAGCGAAAAGAAACTATAATGCCACAGCATATAAAGAAATCCTGTACAAGTGTGTGCTTCTAACTTCGTGGCAAAGGTTTGAGGAAGAACGACATAAATATGTGCATGATGGTCACTACCCTACAGACCAGACAATGTATTACTGAATACAGCTCGTGTCTGTTTTCTTCCACTATGTTTGTTATGCTAGGAGGAGAGTTAGGGTTCATTTGTGTGTCAGAATGTTCCTGATTCTGAAAAGCTTAAATCTTGCAGCAGTCTGTGGACGTGTCGCAACATCGTCAAGTGCATTACACTTAAACACACACAGGAAATAAAAAGTTTAAAACAAGTCGAAGGAGTAGGGTTTATGTTACTTTTTTTTTTTTAAACTGCACAAACTTGTAGTGATCAAGTTACTCATCTGTCCACTCCTGACAATAGGTTTGATGAAACCAAAAAAAATAAGGCTGTCTTTATTGATCTTCATAAAATATCTTCATTTAGTAAGTAGTGACGGGAATAACCAGGGACTACACTATAGTACACAATACTAAGGTGCCAATTCAATTTGTTCTGCGATTCTATCATAATATCACGATTCATGTATCACAATTTTGAGAATTATCCTGATTTAATATTGCTTTTTTTTACGTTACACTTCCAAACAATCTTAGCAAATAATTTGCTCCTATTGCACAGGATGCTCTGCTGCCTGCAAATGAATGAAAGAGCATGCCACCTATAGGATTATAGAGGAACTGCAAACTTCAATGAGGAGTAACTATTGCACTTAAAAGATTTACGATACCACCGCTGTTGCTCATGATTTCATTTCGCACTCCATGACCACCCATACTACTGCTGCAGTATACTTTATACTGTACACACTTATATACTGTTTAAATCTTTATACATTTCTATTACATACTTTATTTTATTATAACAAAATGATTACATATTGGAGATTTTATATTTTAACTTTTTATTTTAAAAGATTTTACATTTTATATTTGTTTTCTATTAGCATTTGCACCTCTTATTTCCGTTTTTAGTTCAGTCATGTAAGCTTTAAACTGTACATCATACTGTGTATGGTGGTGTTTGTGATGAATAAATGTGAATCTGAATTTTGAATTTGAAATTTCACTAGTCCAAACGCAAAAACTAAAATCACATTATTCTTAAAATAAAAAAAATAATAAAAAGATTTTGAGTCAGTGTGGCGACAGAAAAAAAAGAAAAGAAAAAAAAAAGATCGCTGCCACAGAAAAGAATAACAATATGTATGCGAATCGCACACACGGACATCAGACTCGACAAACCGGAACGTGCAGGTACATGAAACTGAACCAATAAAGTATGGCACAAAGCCGAGATACTGTATAACTCAACTTTAAGAGAAAATAAAATGCAAAGACATGACGCATCTAAAATGTAAGCCGACGTTTCTTCCTCTTTTTCCTCCCGCGATGTACTTCTACATGATCATATACATATTCATTCCTCTTGGTCTGTATAGATGCACCAGCTTGTCATAAGTTACAGTATTTATATCATATTAGCGATCACCTTTAGCCAAGATGATCAGGAATCTGTGCAACTAAAACAGAGACCTGAGCATCACAGGAGTGTTTTTACTTTCTTGGAGCGCTAGCGTATCTTTTCTGAGGATGTAGAACATTTAAACTTTGTCCAAACTTAACCCAGGTTAACCATGCAGCCTCTATTGAACAGACATCTCTGTTTTTTCAAAAACCAGACAAAAATAAGCCGGACAAAAGTCCGTCCACAGTTATGCAATCAACTTTCACCGACCTTGCATCATCCTTTACCTCGTTCTAATGAATCTTTGCAAAATGTATTAAAAATGCTGTTGCAAGTACAGGAACCTGTAATGTGTGTTTTACATATCTGCACAGGATTTTAATTACTATTTATTCCTCCCAGGATTCAATCTGTGCTAATAAACTTGCCTGAACGTTAGCGAACACATTTAACCAGTCACCATTGTTATTTTCTACGTATGAACAATTATTCAAATTCCGCTAACGATCGAGTGGCACATAATTATGAACCCCATAATTATACTAACTGTTAGACTCGTTTTACTACCGACTCCTGCAGCTTCTGACCCTCAATTCAAGTGCAATGCTGGTCAATCAGTGATTCAGGCTTTCTGTCCAACAATGAAGCATTCCCAGGTGGTCAGTGATGGGCGCTGAAAAATCATTTGGAGGGGCAGATCACAGGGGTGATGATGCAGTCCCCTGGGCCTGGCATGGTTAGATTAAACCAGCACGTAAAGGACCGTCATCAAGATTCAAGAAGATCTACATAGCTCTCTCTCTCTCTCTCTCTCTCGAAAGCTGTCCTCTCTGAAGGCTTTTATCTAGTCAATAACCAAGTCCAGTGTTAAATCATTTGTATTACATTAAGAAAGAATTAAAGTCATATTTCGAACAAGCTGCTTAAATTTGCCATTAATGTCACAGTCAGAAACACCTCCTGGGGGTCAGGCTTTAATTGGACAGATTATCAGTACATCTGCCTCACATTGTTCAATTCAATTTTATTGTAGCGCACTTTGGACATGGTCGCAGAAAATCGGGACAAAGAAATAATTAAGTAAGCCAGAGCAGACAATGGTGAGGCAAATCTCATAAGGAAGAAACCTTTCTTTGTGAGCAGACTCACAATAGAACTCATCCTCTGGTGGCTGACATGGACTATAAACCATCAAAAAGTGGATGTTTTATTGATGAAAGGTTCAGGAATTAAAAGCTAGGTAGAACAAGTGGAACCTAGGATTAAGAGTACCTTGGTCTGCGAGAGTTTTGCAATACATATTTTTGATACCGGTTTTGTATGTGTGTGTGAAAGTCGTCCTACACAGTAACCCCCTTGTGCTCCTGCTCTCGTCTAACACCAGTCACGATTCTTTTCAAAGTTAAAGTGCAGGTTAATTTGTTTTATTTTTACTTTATATTTTGTATTAATTATTTTTATATGAATATTTTTGTGCTGTGTAACGAATCATCAAAGTTTGCATTATTACTTATATGGGGGGTGCGGGGGGTTGTGATTTGCTTTGATATACCAGCTCGCTTCTGGAACAATCCAAAAAAAAAAAAAAAAGGATTAAATAGTTTGATTAAATCAGTAGTGGCGGCACGGTGGTGTAGTGGTTAGCACTGTCGCCTTGCACCTCCAGTGTCCGGGTTCCCGTCTGTCTGCATGGAGTTTACATATTCTCCCCGTGCTTGGTGGGTTTCCTCTGGGTACTCCAGTTTCCTCCCACAGTCCAAAGACATGTAGGTTAGGTTAATTGGCGTTCCCAAATTGGCCATAGTGTGAATGAGTGTGTGAGTGTGTGTGCCCTGCAATGGATTGGCACCCTGTCCAGGGTGTGCCCCAAGTGTCCTGGGATAGTTTCCAGGCCCCCCCGTGATGCTGAATATAGGATTAAGCGGTATAGACGATGAGTTAGTGAGACTAAATCAGTAGCTAGGTGTCTGAGAATTTTTTTCCTGTTAAAAATGTTCCTAGCTGTAAAACGTTACTTACGATCAGTGGTGTACTCCGCTGGCGGTGCTTGTGCCACCACCTCTTCCTCAGGTTTGGTGGTGATGACCACATTTCCATTCTTCTCCTGCTGGGCTTTGCGAACTAGTGCGGCCAATGGATGGTCGGGATCCATGACCTGTAGGGGCTGGAGTACCAAAAGAAACCAAATAAATAAACAAATAATATTGATGGATACATCCACAGGCATCATTTAAGAAGTCTCAAAGTTGTGATAGTGCAGCTCAGAGATCTCACCTATTCAATACACTTCTGTCGGCCATTTCTTATTATGCTTCCAAAGTGCCAGATTTTTTTTTTGGTTTCATTTTAAATGTTCCTGTACCTGTCCAGTTTGTACCAGAGGAATGTTTTGTTTTTTAGTTTGTTAATCCACACAGTGACCGAAGAATCACTGGTGATGCTGAATGGTTGGAACAGACGAGAGGGGAAATGAGGTTGCTGCTGAGGTTTTTACATAAACAACCAATCTTTAAACTGTATCTTGAGGCACTTTGCAGCCTGTTGAAGTAAAACATTTATCCTCATTTCTTTAATATGAAGAAATGAGGGAGGGTTAGACCATTGCACAGTACTTTAAGTATAACTGATGGCTTGATCAATAAGGAGGATCAGTATGTAATGGGGCAAGAACCTATAAGATGTAGAGCAAATGGAAAAATGGACCAGTTTAATGATTAGATGGCAGAAATACTGCAAACTTAAGCACTTTCTACACTAATGTGCTTTCAGATTCGATAGCATCCATAGAATATATAGGTAACAACTTGCACACGAACTGGTGTAGTGGACGCGCCATATTAACAACTTTTAAAAACACGTAGTTGCGATAGTTAACCTTTCTGCGAGAGGACAATTATTAAGCCTCTGGAGTTGGGGCTTTCTAGAAACTGTAACTTTACGTTTTTTTCTGAAGGTGTTTTGTCAGGCTGCCACGTAGGATCTAACCTTACCGAGTATACTGTGACTTGGCAAATGTACGAAGATAAAGCTATATATTATGGACTGTATTTTTCCCTAATGTACAGCCTACAAGTCTATTTCCTCCGGCAACTCAAGTTCTTAACAAATGTAACCCCGGTTATCAGCATTCTACAGCTTGATTATAAAGCTCTGCCATCCTGGGAGCTGAAACACAACGAGCATACGAAATAGAAAGAGGCCCTCAAGCCCTATACACTTCACAAGCAACATAATATCAGACAGAATTTGCCGACGATATACATACATACAAACATACTGTATACACACATACACACAGATTATCTGTACTCTTGCTGTAATTGACTTTTAGAAAAGACAAATATAGGGCCTCCGAGTGGCACAGTGGTAAAGTCCTCGCCCTATCATCCAGAGATCGCAAGTTCGATTCCCGGGTGATGCTATAACCTCTCGCAGCCTAGAGAGAGCTGATTGGCTGAGCTCTCTCAGAGGGGAGGAATGAGAGGTACATAGTGCTCTCACAATCATAGCTCTACAGCCAATCAGGGGCGTTGGTGAGCTCACGCAAGTTCAGCAGTTCGAAAAGATGCGGTCTGTTGGCGTCACGTTTGGAGGAAACACGTGATAGTCTTCGGCACTCTAGGCTGAGTGGTAGTAGTAGTCTTAATGTCGGAGCCCCCTAGTGACGGGGAGGAACGACTAAATTAGGGAGAAAAACGGGAAAAAAAAAAAAAAAAAAAAAGGCAAATGCATACCTTTTGCCATAATTTCCTTGCTTTTCAATACAATTTGTTCTTTTGTCAGTATTCCCTCATTAAAATGCTTTGCCAATAATGCACTGCTGTCTTCATTTCTTCATCAGAAGTGAATCTTCATCCTCGTAGGGCTGCTCTCAGGCGACCAAACTAGTGGAAGTCATGTGGAGTGAGATCATGACTATAGGGAGGACGCTTTAACGCCTCAAAATACGTACATAGTCATGCAAGATCACAACGCCTTGTATAGCAGTGCTCCACATTTAATTTAAAGTTTAGGCTTCAGCTCTTCAATAAGCATCTCACTGTTGATTGCTGAACCTTTTTCCTGGTAACATTCTAATACTGGCTTTTGAGAATCCCAAAAACTGTAAGCATAATTTTTCCTCCTCATGGTTGACTTTTGAACTTTCTCTCATCGGCGATTGAGGATGTTTCCGTTCCGTACTCTGCTCTTTTCTCTCAGGCGCGTAGTGATGAATCCGTGTCTTGTCACCAGTAATGATACTCTTTAGGAAACTTTCACCTTCCTTAGATCATCTATCTTTATGCTCCTCCGTCAGTTGTTTCAGCATCAGATACACCCAACAGACAAGCAAAAGAACTGAAACGCTGCTCTTTTTTCATGCAAAATCACAAGCAGGGCATCCATTTCTGATCACACGGCAGTAACAAATGCACTGATGTAACACGTTCACACCTGCTCGGCGCGGTGACTGGGGAGACAGCAGCCTTGTACTGAAAGCGCTGATAAGACGGAAGAGCGGCCAACGGAAGTTTTATAATATCCAAAGTAGTGCAGATACTATTTTATGTCATATACTCCGTCCTCCCATCTAGCAAAGTGACTCGAGTACATTTTTTTGTACTATCTGAAATTAGCCCGTTTTTTAGATTCTTTAATGGGTGTGCAACTCCAGGGGTAATGAGAAGGCTGCCGAGTGCACGGCGATTATAAAATACCGCGGCTGAGCTAAACGGAACTTTTATTCTTACATTGGCAAAGATCAGGCCAGCGAAAGCTACTTATGAGATATAAGACGTTTCGGAATGAAAGTAAAAATCCACCTTGAAGAAGCGAATTGAACCTTCAACATGCTGAGAGTGGTGCGGCAGAGCTTTATTCTTTTAAGTGTTTGCGCTGTGTAGCTACAAGGCACTCTGGAACTTTAAAACTTCAAAAGACTTTTTGCTCCATCAGATACTTCCGAGTTGGATTTCTCATGAAGAAACATCACAAAAAAGAAATAAATAAATACAACACAAAAATGAGTATATATAAAGCTATAAAGAAAATAATATAAAAAAGTTTTCTTTTTTTTTTAGATTTATTTCCCCCTCCTATACGGAAATAAAAGAAATGTCTAGTCCAGTATGTCTCGTCATACCACGCATTTTCAATAGTCGCCTTGATTAATAAAGGAATTACTTTGAATGCACGTTTTTGAAAATACAGAACTGCTATAGTACGTCCTCTACAGAATGATCAACATGATCAAGAGTTGAAGTTACTTGAATGACGATAGGAAACCTGATAAGATGTCGTCTTATTTTTTTTTTTTCGTCTGTATGCTCGCTTTAAATGCTTCACTGCAACACACACCGCAGAACATACAGAATATTAAATCAGGTAATCGAGTTTAAAATGACTTGCTGTCATTGAATAAAAAACCGGGGGAGGGGCGCGGGGACGTCTAAAGCACTTTGATGTCGGATGACTTCATAGCAGGCCCAATTATGTCAGGAAATGTAACATTTGAACATGCATTTTCAATTCGTTCTACTGTGGGTGGCTTTTAAATGCAGGAACAGAAGAAGGGGATAAATATTAGGACTCCCGCAGAGATGAACACGGTCACTGAATGAGTTCATTAGTGCCTTCTTTTGAAAGGATCTATACAGCCCATTATCATGTCGTGCGTGATTTCTAAAATATACCGTGGTGCAGGAGAATGTATGCAAAGTGGACACGTAGTCAGCTCTGCTCTTGAAACTACCTGAGACGACGCAGTACAGATCGATTAGACATAACATGCAGCGCCTGTTCCCCCCATTAAGGGGGGAAAACAAGACAAACAAGTAAGACTGGAGTTGTACCTTTATTATCTCCTCTAGACGTGAGCTCTTGCTTGGCGCAAACAAACTGGGATGGAGGTAACTGCCATCATCGTCGTCATCGTCGTCATCTTCGTCATCTTCCTCGTTGGAATTTCCTGTTTTGGTGTCTGTGCGTTAGAAAAATAAATTTCAAAACAACTTTTGCAAACATGATGCACTTGAATATTTTGCGATACTACTATTAGTATGCGGAGTCGATCTCAGAGCTTGGAACTTGCCCCGAGTCTGATCCTGCTTGTTTTCAGATGCGGGCGTGTATCGTCCCTCCTTCATGGCTCGAAGGATGTGTTTGTAGTAAGGGTTCAGGTAATGGTCGAAACGCAGGAAGTCGAACTGAGAGTTCCCGGCTTGCTTCGCCTTCAGCACGATCTCGAACTGGGCACCTTGCTTGCAGACGAAGTTAGCGGTGCGCTCGATGATGGCGTGGGTCTTAATGGTCGCGGGCTGAAAAACATCGGAGATTCGGATCTGAACAGGTCTCTCGTTCCGCAACGAATGCATACATTTAATAACAGATATTGAGCAGAAATTTGATGTTTGTGAGAAATGGTTTATGATTCTAAATAAAGTTTTAAAAAAATCAATAATGCAAACAATATAATGCACTTCACTGATCAATATTACCCATAAACAACCACAAAACTGAGCAAAGAAAAAAAAAAACTCAAGGTATTCATTAAACAGTCTGCACTTGGAACCCACTGTGTGACATTGTGATTTAAAATGATCGACTTATTGCTTTTCAAGTCTTGGAGGCCAAAAAGAGACAAATTCTCGTCCGTGGCAAATAACCTTGAATTTACTGAAGGTGAAGAGCAAACATGTTTCGTCATGCAAAGAAAGAAACGTTCTTCCCGCCGGTTGTTGTGGAGAGGCTGTGTAGCCCGACATGAAATAAAGAGGGTGAAGAGAGCAGAGCAGATTAATAATTCAACAGACACGTTCAAAGTACTGGCAGACTAGCTTAAAACTAATTGGGAGTTTCAAGCTGGAGGGACTGAAAGGTTTCGTTGTGGTACTCATCAAGGTTGCATTAAGAGAGCGCTCAAGAAAAATACTCAGGTCTGAATGGAAACAAGTTTCCAAGTTTCACCCTGAAGTTTCGATGGGATCACTGACTGATAATGTGAGGCAGAGTAATAAGGGACGTGCGTGATGAAGTCCTCACTGCGAGCTGCGAATCACAAGGTTGAACGTTTGATTTCCCGCCATTTTAAAAATTTAAAAGTACAATTTTCAATAAACAGACCACTAACACATCTACATACACAAATTTTGGCTATAGTTCCAGTAATGAAAATATTACAATGCAGCTAAGAACATATAAACAGAATGAGCAGCTCACATACACACGTGGACCAAATTGTTGGTACCCTTCGGTCAATGAAAGAAAAACTCACAATGGTCACATAAAAAACTTTAATCTGACAAAAGTAATAATTAAAAAAAAATTCTATGAATGTTAACCAATGAAAGTCAGACATTGCTTTTCAACCATGCTTCAACAGAATTATTTAAAAAAAATAAACTCATGGAACAGGCCTGGACAAAAATTATGGTACCCCTAGAAAATACTGAAAATAATGTGACCAAAGGGACATGTTAATTCAAGGTGTGTCCACTAATTAGCATCACAGGTGTCTACAATCTTGTAATCAGTCAGTGGGCCTATATATAGGGCTCCAGGTAGTCACTGTGTTGTTTGGTGACATGGTATGTACCACACTCAACATGGACCAGAGGAAGCAAAGGAAAGAGTTGTCTCAGGAGATTCGAAAGAAAATTATAGACAAGCATGTTAAAGGTAACGGCTAGAAGACCATTTCCAAGCAGCTAGATGTTCCTGTCACTACAGTTGCACATATTATTCAGAAATTTAAGATCCATGGGACTGTAGCCAACCTCCCTGGACGTGGCCACAGGAGGAAAATTCATGACAAATCAAAGAGACGGATAATCCAAATGGTACCAAAAGAGCCCAGAAAGACTTCTAAAGAGATCCAAGGTGAACTTCATGCTCAAGGAACATCAGTGTCAGATCGCACCATCCGTCGTTGTTTCAGCCAAAGTGGACTACATGGGAGACGACCAAGGAGGACACCATTGTTGAAAACAAATCATAAAAAAGCCAGACTGAAATATGCCAAACTACATGTCATTCTGGGAGAATGTCCTATGGACAGATGAGACAAAAATTGAACTTTTTGCCAAGGCACATCAGCTCTATGTTCACAGACGGAAAAATGAAGCATATGAAGAAAAGAACACTGTCCCTACTGTGAAGCATGGAGGAGGCTCTGTTATGTTCTGGGGCTGCTTTGCTGCATCTGGCACAGGGTGTCTTGAATCTGTGCAGGGTACATTGAAATCTCAAGACTATCAAGGGATTCTAGAGAGAAATGTGCTGGCCAGTGTCAGAAAGCTGGGTCTCAGTCGCAGGTCATGGGTCTTGCAACAGGACAATGACCCAAAACACACAGCTAAAAACACCCAAGAATGGCTAAGAGGAAAACATTGGACTATTCTAAAGTGGCCTTCTATGAGCCCTGACCTCAATCCTATTGAGCATCTTTGGAAGGAGCTGAAACATGCTGTCTAGAAAAGGCACCCTTCAAACCGGAAACAACTGGAGCAGCTTGCTCATGAGGAGTGGGCCAAAATACCTGCAGAGAGGTGCAGAAGTCTCAGTGACAGTTACAGGAATCGTTTGATTGCAGTGATTGCCTCAAAAGGTTGTGCAACAAACTATTAAGTTAGGAGTACTTTTCATCATTTTTGTCCAGGCCTGTTCCATGAGTTCATTTTTTTATAATTCTGTTAAAGCATGGTTGAAAAGTAATGTCTGACTTTCATTGGTTAACATTCATAGAATTCTTATTTATTATTACTTTTGTCAGATTAAAGTTATTTCTGTGACCACTGTGAGTTTTTCTTTCATTGACCGAAGGGTACCAACAATTTTGTCCACGTGTGCATCTTCTAGTCCGAGTCGTACGTTCTTTTGTATCTATTGCACTTCATAGCGTCTATTGGAGTCACGTGACAAAAGAACGAACGACTCAGAACTTGGAACACTCATTGAGGAGAACCGTTCAATTCTGTTTCCGGTGTAACGACTCATTTCTGTTTCCTGTACATAACCTACGGAGGTTTTGCGATGATTTGCGCATGCGCGCCCAGTAAAAAATGAACGAATCACTCTTTGAGGCTACTCGTTCTTCTGAGTCACATTAAAAAAGAATGAATCATTTAAAAACCATGAATCATTCATGAATGACCCATCACTAATCCTCTTACAAAGGAGGAAGCACTTGCATTTTCTGCAAAAGCAGTCTACCTTTTTAGAGAATGTAATGTTTGAAAGTTTTACCAAAATACTTGAAAAAGTCTGAACAGATTCTGAGTAGAAAACTGATCCATCAATTCAATTAAGTGAATTGATCAATAAACATCGACTAAACCTCATAACTGATTAAATCACAGCTCTAGTCGTTCCGGCTCAACATGATAGTCGTGATTTAATTATGTTTGTCGGCACATTTCCTCTGTAAGCCTTATGTCTATTGTAAAGGTTATTTCCCAGCCTTTTCATAGCCTTTAATAAGGACTATATCCTAGACATCGGGATGCTGTATGCTTTTATAAAATTGTCAATTTTTATAAAGATGTCAACCACCAGTGGTGCAGACGGTAATGGAGAGCCTGAAGGTCATAAGTGAGGGGTAGATAAAATTATCTTAACGACTGTTCCCGATCACACATGCCATGCTGTAGAAGGCTATATTGAGTTTGTATTACGTTCTTCAAGCACTTACTGTAGAACACTTATATTAGGCTTGCAGCAGTTTATCAGTGTGTCTATGTAACGTTCAGAGAATGTTTGGGCTACAGTGAGAACTTCATGGACTTCGCCAGAGTGTGATTTTGCTCAGACGCTGTATAAAGAAAGAACCCGGTTCTCAAAAACATCTGAAATACAAGATATATAGGACAAGCTCCTAAAACACCCATTTAAAAAAGCATCTGGCGAATAATGTCCGCACACATGTTTCAAAATCTTCAAACTCAACATTTTTTTTCCAACCAAAGAAAAGTTGGAAAAAGGGAATAATATGCGGGAAGGCATGTTGGTATGCAAACTGTCTGAAACTGCATCAATGATCCACATTTATTGCTACCGTGGAGCAAGACCTGCAAGACATTTATTTTCCGGAAAGCTTTTACATGGACAAACACAGCTCCTGACTATGTAGACGGGAAAAAAAAAGAAAAAAAAAAACATTTGCCTGATCGTCCATAGATCACTAGTTTGAATTCTGATGATGTTACAGGTATCTATGTCTGGGAACCCAAGATAGCAAAATTAGCTTCTGGATGGAAAGTGCGGTTTTCCCTTTTCCGCGTTTAATCTCTGGCGTCTATAAAATGATGCATGCGGAGAAGGGCGGATCACGCTTCCCTCCGATTGTGTTACGGCGGTGTGTGACGTTGCAGGTGACCCGCTTCACACGTCTCTGAGGAAACAGTGCTCACACTCCACCTTTGGAAGCGGTTTCATGATAAGGGAGAGCTGAATGGAAATATTTTTTTTAAGAAAATCATGAGAAGTGTGAGGGTAAGATAGCAGCAAACCATCAAATTAAACTCAAGAATATCTCACTTCCAGGTATACAGTCCTACTGGTTTCCGGGTACAAAACGCTCAGAAAGACCCATTTTGATTTCAGGGCCATTTTAAGAGTGACGCCTTAGGGGTTCAGATCATTCATATACTCAATCATCCTTGGAGCTCATTCTGCATTTCCAAAGGAAACATACTGATGTGAAAGCTATCTTTATCAACGGAATGCTCCAGTCTCTCTCCATGCTAAGCCTTAACAAACACAACAATTCAAAAGTTCATCGAAAATGACCTTCAGACGCTGCACAAAGCAGCATTTCTCGATGATTAGTTTGCACTGTGCAGCCTGGGGAAGGAGGGGCGGGGCACGGAGGCAAGGGGGGGGGGGGGCGTGATGTGTGAAAAATGGCAGCCGCTTCATTTCATTTTTGGACATCCAAGGACAATTTTTTTTTAAACAGCTTGCACCCTGACCACTTTAAAGATGAATATTTAAACGCTAGCACTGAAAAAAAATGTAAATTGCCTGGAAAAATTTCACGGCTTTAGATGGAACGGTATTGCTGTGAAACTTTGGCAATAAACTTGCATTACTACATTGTTCCAGACTCTTTGAGAGTTTAAATATGGGTCCTTTAAGTGGCTCTGATGCAAGCTCTTAAGCATAGATTCAGTTTCCATAAAGGCCAGAATCAGAACTGATTAAGTTCACCAGATGGACAATTACATAGATAAAAATACTTTTTACCGAGTGCAAAACTATACATCCCGCTCTGCTGAAAATATGTTTAAAAGAAACACACACAAGTTACTCATAAACAGAATAAATACTTGCGACAGGAATCTATCACAACACGGTCATAAGTTTTATTTTCAGTGTGAATCCCTGTTGGCATGCTCAAGTTAATTTAGTTGAATTTATTTAATTATTTATTTTTAAACAGCACCTCAAAACACTCATTAGATGTTAACCGGAAGTCTTATTTACTCATGCGAAGTTCAAACGCACTTAAACTCTCAAACTGTTTGCTTTGGGAGCAGTGGGATCAGAAAAATAGCCTTTATGAGTCCCAGAATAAAAAATATTGACCTTTCATAGAGCTGTAGAAGCATATTAAAAAGACATGATAATGTTTAGAGTGAAGACCATAAATCATGGATGAAACGGACATGAAACGTGGAGACAAAATAATAAGTGAAAGAAAGGAAAATGCCTAGGAGCTTCACAAAATCCAAGATAAACAAAAGATTTTTTTTAGTGGCGAATGGAAAACATTCAATTTGTAAAAAAAATGATGAATGATGAATAAAACCCTAACATTTGCATTAATTAAGCAATATAGAATTTAATTTGTCTGATACTACAGCACTGTTAAATTCTCAGATACGACACTAGTTACTATGACCGCCCAAATGTTTTCTATAATATGTCCCAGAGTGTCTGCCCACATTTACATTATTTATTAATGTCACCTTGAACATGCACTACCTGGCCACTGTTTCAGAAATAAGAGCAACAAGCAAAGAAGAAAATGAATTATATAACTGAAATTACTGCAACTGTTCCCAGTTAGGAACTCTCCGACACATTAATAAAACCTGAAAACATTTCAGAAAGAAAAAAATATAAATATAAATATAAATAAATACAATTATCTATGACCATGGACAAAGCCTCTAGCGGCAGTGTTATGATCTAGGGTTTTAGGGTCAGGTTTAGTCTCAGAAACGTGATGCGGCAACAAAATGAAGTCAGCTGATGACCTGAATTTACAAAAAAAAAAAAAAACAGGTTATCACATCTATGTATATATAAATAAAATGTGTATAAAATTACCATTATATATAAACACAGTATACATACACACAATGTTAATATTAATATACAGTATAACAAACCTGCGATGAGCTACTGTTATTAAAAAAAATAATCTACACCTACATTCAGATCATAAATTCAACAGTTCTATGGTATTGGTTTAAAATGATGCATCAAAACCTGAAAAAAAAACACGAGTGTGTAGTGCTATGCTAGAGTGTGACACCTTATCACGCTTCAAATGAGCATTTAGTTCATCAAGTATTGATTTACATTCCTGCTATATTTTTGATATGGCTGTACACACTATTCTATTTATAAGGTGCATTAGTTAACAGGATTGCCCTTTGCTCATTCTCATTGTGCCTGTTAAGTAGAAAGATACTCAACACTCACTCAAAAAATAAATAAATAAATAAAAAACCCACTTAACGACAACAGATGCTTCAAAAAAATTATGCTGCGCTTGTGGTTGTAATGATGTAATCTCCCACCTTGGGATATTTTGTTCTGCAAAGTGAAGAGGAAAAAAAAAAAAAAGGTCACCCTCATGAAAGCATTTCTTTTGTTTGCTCAGTCAGTGCACAAGAAGCTCATAAAAAGCTACCGGAATTGCACTTTTACACTTGCATGCGTGAGGAGCTCCCGGTTCTGTTCAACTGAAGTGTACAACAGACATCCACACAAAGTTTTGACCAACATTATGGCCCAGGAAAAACAGTGCTGGCTGGCTGTTAAAAGTTTACATAGACTCACGGTCACTGCAACATTGGGCTTTCAATGATTTCAGACTTATAATAGAGATAATACATTTTGAGTTTAGTCTCATTCAGGGGTATGTCTCGTATCCCTTTTACACAAAGGCGGTTCTGGACTCAATAAGAGTCAATGGAGTAAATAAAATGGGCTTCCCAGTAATGATCAAGCCAAGAGAACTGCTAGCAAAGCCATGGTGAAGTTGGTGTGCTTCCCACTAGCATTTTCTTTCTTTTTTTTTTATTTTTTATTATTTGCCGCTAAAGTAGTGGTATACACGGAAGTAAACAGTGACATCATGACGTGACTCTCTAGCCCATGGACAAACAAAGCCAGTTCTTAAGAGAGAATCCATCCGAGAAAGTCGGCCCTGCTCTGAGCGTGTTTAACGATTGCAGCTGATCACATGGACAGAAAAAAACTTTCTAGATGAAGTTGTTGATTAGAGGTATGTTTGGAGGAGTAAAGCTGAGGCTATCATGCTGAGATGAGCAGACTAACCCAGGCTGATTAGTTGAAATTGTATGTTGAAGATTTTATTTTGAGGAAGGTTGTAGGCTGAAAGCGACAAGCTGCAACCTCACTTTCAATGCATGAGCGTCTTATTATTATAACAAACTCCTGTATTTTACTAAAGAGCCTTAGTTCTTTGAACAGAGTGGAATTTCTTAAAACCATTCACAGATTAGTAATGCTATACATGTATGCCATATAGAGAGAGCTAGAGAGAGCACTTCTGTTATCCGAACACAGAGAACTGTGCCATCCGAGCTCATTAGCGTCTTATCCAGAAAGGGCCAGAGAAGGTTTTAATTCCAACCGAGCACCTGATAGTCTACCAAAAGCCAAGAATGACTAATTAAATAGGTGGAACCAGGTGTGGCTTCTGCTTGGTAGGAATGAAAGCCTACAACTACTCGACACCCCTTTGGTTAACATTCAAGTCGGCTTATTTTAATATTCACACTCCTTGATGTTTCTTTGCGCGCTCAGATAGTTTGCACGTATCGATTAGGGTCCATAACAATTAAACAGAACACTTCACATGACATGGCAGCAATTAATTTTTACCTTAAAATAAATAAATAAATAAATAAAATACTACATTATAAATCTACCTGAATAACAAAAGATGTTAAAAGTTTATATCTGTTCACATCCTTGTGGCTCGTTGTAAAAACCTACCAGCTCTACATCTGAGGGTATGATCAGTCCAGCGGGCGCTCTGAATGGCTCTTCACCGTCTTCTTCCTGAGGCTCGGGCTCTAAAGAGATGAGAATATAAGAAGTATAAGAAAACAAAGCACAAGTTGCCGGAAGCACTCGAGCCATCATAATTATTATTACTTTTAATTACTCAGACTGTCGGTTTAATTAGACGTGTTTAGACTTTTCAACTTCATGGGTTAAAAATGGCTGACCATGGCGTCCTGTGAATAATTACTCTACAAGACAGACATTTTCTGCAAAAAGCATTACATTTATAATTAGTGCGCTGTGTTATAACAATGTGTTTATTATTATTACGCGGTGTTCGGCTGGAGCATCGCTACTGGTAATAAAAGCTGACCGAATTAGATGGATCCATGTAATTAAAGGTTTTTTTTTCCTCTCAGCGCAGTAGGGTTAATTAAGTTAATCGCTATCTTGCGATTCGATCCCATAAACAGTCAATTCACTGACTCCAGGCGTTGAAAAACTGAAAAAGTAATGCCCAGAGTCGGTTCCGCTCTTCACTTGAGCGTCTTAATATTTCTTTTAAAACTATCATTTTTAAGCCATCGAAAGAGCTTGTGCTTGTGTGAGAATGATTCCTCATGTTCCTCTTGGAAAATTGCCGCGTGTCAGAGAACTGAAAACAAAACTGGTCATTCAGTACTGTACATTCAGGTCGACAGCTGACTTAATTTTACAGCTGTACAAGCCCCGGGATGCAATGTTGTGATCTGGGGTTGCTTCAGTTGCTCAGGCCTAGACTCAGCATCGTTATGAGGCAATAAAATGAAATCAGCTGACGACCTGAATGAACTGAGTGACCGGGTTATCACATGTATATAGTTTTTCTTCCCTGATGGCACAGACGTAATCCAGGACTCAAACTGTGAAAGAGAACTGAGAACAAGAGGAATCATTTTCATACATGAGCTATGCATTCTGGGCTGTAATCAAAGCGAAAGGTGATGCTAAAGACATCTTTGGGCTTTCAGGGAAAATGGCAAAGATTGTATGTATGAATGGATGGATGGATAGATGTATAGATGAATATAACACACTGTACATATGAGGTCACCCAACTAACTGGCGATCTGCTGAGGAACATTCATTTAACATTTAAGCCAGTGATGCAGTCTGGACAGCTATTTTTTCCATTCCCTTTAAATCAATAATTTAAAAGCAGAGAAAAGGAAGTGCTCTCTGCCACCGTCATTGTCATTTCTGCCAAAAACTCAGGAAAAACACTGTTTAAGATGGACCTGACAATACTGCGAGCACTGCCAGCGTGAGGTCGATGCAGATGGACGTACCCGGCCTCTAACCTTTGCCAAGGCTTTCTTTTGGAGAAAGAAAAAAGAAAAAAAATCAGTCTGCTTTTTTGGCTCACAAAAAAAAAAAAAGAAAATGCTGTTTTGGATTTCCGGCGCTATGACAAACAGTCGGCTTCACTGCTAGACGCCGGATATGGAGTAAACAAATCAAAAAACCCTACTGAGAACTAAAGAATTTGAATAAATATTAAGGCCATATTTACTCGACTCAGAACTTAATATCTCTTTGAAGGCTGAGATCATGGGAGCGCAAGAACGGATGGCGAAAGCTCAGCCCTCACTATTTATACAACAAGCAGAGCATTAGCCGTTGCGTATAGCCTTCCTGTTTAACTTGTGCCATTGAAAACCTCAATGTTTTGTTGTTTGTTTGGAAAAAAAAAACCTTCAAAATGACAGCTCATTTAACTTTAGAGCATCTGAATAATTCATCGTCAATGTCTGAATATATTCATTGCCAAATTTGCATGTTTTCAAGGACTGGCAACTGTTTACCTAGTGAAAAATGACCTAGAAACTAGTTTGAAGAGTTTGTGCTAGAATCAGACTGGCTTTTAAAGAGCTTTGTGTATCGGTCGCTTAGTGTTATGGAAAATTATACGGAAACAGTCACGTCACTTTGTACTTTTTGCCAATGTTTCTACTTCAAACACTTAAATGCTCTCCTGAACATTAATGCACCATAGAGCCAAACGATTGACCATCATATCCGTTTGACCATTTTATTCACATGTACTTTTTGAACGTCTCATTCCAGACCTTACCCACTTTGCTGTTATAATAAAGTTGGCACCTCCATTAAGGCTTTCCATTAGATGTTGGAGTTTGGCTGTGGGGATTTGCCATCATTAAGCCATGAGAGCGTTAGTGAAGCCGTCAGACGGAAAAGTTCAACCCAAATGAGTCGGAATCTGAGCAGTCTCAGATTCAACAAAACATATCTTGAGGTGCAGGCCATGCTAGAACAAGAACCTACATCATAGTAACCCTTTTTAGACAATCATGCACTTCTCCCATGGTTGGACAAGAACCACACATCAATGTGATAATCAGTGGTAGCTCATGGTTAAAGTGTTGGGACTACAGATCTGACGGTCCAAGGTTCAAACCCAACGACCACCAAGTAACCACTGTTAGGTCCTTGAGCATGCCCCTTAACCTTCAGATGTGATTTGATATAAAAAATACTGAAAAAAATACTGTCGCTCTGGATAAGGGGCTTCGGCCAAATGCCTAAAAAAAAAATTTAAAAAATTACAATAATTATAATAATGTCCAGATACGTTTGGCGGGCATCTTGCTCTACAGTCTTGTCTTTACTGCATTTTTGCTTTGGTGTACACTACTCCCTTTCCCAAACACCCCTTCGTTATGAAAAAAGGTGGGTTTGTCGTGAATGTTTGACATGGAATTTGTGTGTGGCTCAAGTTATGTAATTAAAACACTCCTCTGAAAAATTCCTACCCACTTAGAGCTGTCCCATGCCCAAAAAAATCTTTCGATAAAGAATCCTTCTCTCTATGCTCGTCGTCACTGTAGGCAGGCGGTGAGAAATCTGTACTTAGCCAGGCCACTAAGCTACTGTTAAATCTCGAGTTCAACAAGGACGTGGGTAATACCAATGTTCTGGAGAGTAAATCAGTTCTATACTCCATCACTTGGACTTCCTGTTTCAAAAGGAAATGTGCATGGAATCAGAAAACAGATTTCTTTTTTAACCAGCAATGAAAAGAAAAGAAAAAGAAAGTGGTAAAGTAGACATCTTGTCTATTGAAAAAAAAAATAGTAATAACAACACTTTCCTGATAAATAACATAGTTAATTGCGTTTCAATTTACATCCATCCACGAGGTACAAATTAGCTCTGATTATTTTATATATACACACATACAGTCGTATGCAAAAGTTTGGGCACCACATGATAAATAACAGACTTCGGTGATTTTTTTTTTTTTGGTGATGTTAACACAGTGTCTCTCTTGGAAATGAAAAAAAAAAAAGCACAATATTTTCAGCAAACATTGGTGCATAGTTACTTCTTATGCCATAAATTGAACATTATTGTGGTACTGTGCAAAAGTTTGAGCACCCTACATAATCAGTACTTAACACCTCCTCTGGCAGATATCACAGCCTGTAAATGCTTTTTATATCCAGCTAAAAGTCTTTCAGTTCTTGTAATTGGGATTTTCTCCCATTCTTCCTTGTAAAAGGCTTCTAGTTCTGTAATATTCTTTGGTCGTCTTGCATGCACAGCTCTTTTAAAATCTACCCACAGATTTTCAAATGATGTTTAAATCAGGAGACTGTGATGGCCATTTCAAAACCTTCAGCTTGCATCTCTTGAAGTATTCCATAGTGGATTTCGAGGTATATTTAGGATCATTGTCCTGATGTAGAAGCCTTCCTCTTTTCAGCTTCAGCTTTTTTACAGATGGTGTGATGTTTGCTTCCAGAATTTAGTGGTACAAAAAAAAAAAACAGGTGGTATTTAGTGGAATCCATTCTTCCCTCCACCCGTCCAATGTTTCCTGTGCCACTGGCTGCCACACAACCCAGAAGCCTGACAGATCCACCCCCATGCTTAACAGTTGGCAAAGTGTTCTTTTCATGAAATGCTGCTTTTTTCCCTCCAAACATGCCTTTGCTGATTGTGGCCAAAGAGTTCTATTTTAACTTCATCAGTCTACAGCACTTGTTTCCAAACACATCAGGCTTCTGTAGATGTTCTGTTGCATACTTCTGACGTTGGATTTTATGATGGGGACGCAGGTAACGTTTTCTTCTGCTGACTCTTTGATAAAGGTCTTGGAAGGGTGCCCAAACTTATGCACAGTGCCACAATAATGTTTTTATTTTTTTATCTTTGTTTAATTTATTACATAAAAAGTAACTATGCACCAATGTTTGCTGAAAATATTTTGCATTTTCTCCATTTCCAAGAGAGACTGTGTTAACATCTTTTCCATAAAAAAATTAAAATAAAAAATCACCAAAATCTGTTATTTACCAAGGGGTGCTCAAACTTTTGCATATGATATGCACACACATTTACTGTATATACATGGACCACTGTATCTACACTGTTAATGAGGTGTGACAAAATGTGAAATCTGTTTATCATTTTACATGATGGAGAAATCTTAGATTCTGAACCCGAGAGCGTGCAGCGGGGAAGCTTGTGTCCGCTAACAAACAAACCTTTCCCACAGCTCACTCTGTCACAATGAATTCTGTATTGACCTGCACCGTTCACAAAAGGAATGAGTTTCCACTCTGAGAAGGGTGACTGTATTAATCAGTCTCAGCAAACCCTAATTTGTGTGTCGACGTGGGTGTGTGTGTGTGTGTGTGCACCGTTGTCTTTGCTGCCGTCCTCTTCCTCAGTGGGCTGCGAGGGGTCATAATAATCAGCACTGTAGCGGAAAGCCACCGCGTTGTAGGAGCCTTCATCAGCCAAAGCCTCACTTAGCCTTTTATATTCCTCTTCTGCACATCAAAAAGAGAAAAAAATATATAATAATAATCACACACAAAACAAAAACAACACCTGTGTTACCTCTTTCTTCTTTGTTTTTTTTTTTCCATACAAGCAAGACTAATTAATTCAGAAGCCAGTGCTGGGAATTCTAACAATGATCTGGATCTGAACTAAACTATGGGGTCTGATGGATATTGTGTCAAATAGAGCCATATTCAGAGTCGAGTTAAGAATGTGTAGTGAGGAGATAATACTACAATTACACACATTAGTATTCAAATCTCAGAATAACCCAGACTCAAACTGGGCTCATGCAGTGTAAGCGGGAGGCATGTCTCAGTTCCTGGTACTGAGGTTTTAAATCAGGAGCCCTTCTCGTTCAAAATCGACTCATGCAGGAAGCTGGATCAAACACGGTGCCATGACAAATAACCATCTCAGTGTTACCCCTATAATAGTGCAGGCACGGAAGGGTTGCCATGCCACCACAAATAATAATTTGCGTTGGGGAGTCTCTAAATATGAAGTAAAATTAACTGATTATGATGATATTGATTAGCCACATTATCGATTATTCATTCATTAAATGATAAAAATCAGTAAATACAAATGTAACTGATTTAAAAATGCATTAATCAATAACGTTTGTTTTGCATAATATTTCGCAGTAGCTGACACATCTATTATCCCATATACAACACTGGGCGCGCCCTGACGTGAGATATTAGCTGTTATATTTTAACGGCCCCGTTTTTCAGTGAGGGTAGAGAGGCAAGAGCAGTATTTTCACCTTAAAGCCTTATTGTTTTATATGCGGTCTGTTTAAATTATTTGGGCTTCGTAAAGTTGTCTCACATAACTCATTTGTTGGGATTGTAGCCCGGTAGAACTGCTTAAATAAAATAAAATAAAATAAAATAAAATGACAAAAAAGTAAACTGAGAAAAAAAAAGTGTTCTAACGTTTTCAAACATTAAACATTAAAAATTTTAAACATTAATTATTGATTGTTCATTTGTTCATCTATCGGTTGAGAAAATTCTGTGAAACGTAATTATAAATAAATCGATAATTATTGATGAGAACAAACGTTGGGTAAAAATATATTATATATATAAATATATAAACGTATGTTTAAAATGATGTGTAAATTAGTAAGTAAGCTAACAATGAGATTTGCTCGTCATGTGAACATTTTTAAAACACCCCATATCTGTTTTGACTAATGGTAGCTCCACCCTAGAGTATGAACATATTGATCAGGGCTTGCCCTGTCGTATTATATCGTACCGTGGCAGATTCGGTGACAGACAAATATTAAATAAATTACTGCCTTACCAATTGAAATCATTACATTTCATGTGGAAGCTTTGGGTTAATCCCTTATACCCTTCGTGTATGTTGTTGTTGCCACAGTGGACTGATGGATCTGACTTGATCTGGCAAAAGGTTTTACACTGGATACCTTTGCATTTTTATCTGGGCTTGGACTGGCACTAAGGATGCCCTGCATCTTCCCTCAGCATGGGAAAAAAAAAAAAACCCTGAGCCTTCCACATGGCAGGTGAGAAGCTTACCACTGAGCCACCATACCCCTGGAATACAGAGTGCCCTTATTATATACTAGACGGTTAACTTTCTTTTGGCTGCTTCTGTCAAGGGGTCGCCAGAGCGGACTACACAGCTTGGCACGGGTTTTTATGCTGGATTCGCTTGGCTTAATCAAAATATAACCAAAACTAGCACGTCCTCAAGCAAATACTTGTACCCGATTTATTTGTTATTGTTTCCCTGTTTGCTTTTGGAATAGCTCTAACCTGTAATAAAGTTCAAAACAACTGCTCAGACTCTGTACCTTGCCTGGCCTCCTCTTCCAGCAAGTCAGTGTGCAAGGCAAGGTATCTTTCCTCGTCACACAGTGCTTCTATCCTCGCTTCCTCTTCAGAAAGCTGGTAGCTCTGGTTCCACGAGCCTGCATCATACTCCGAAAGGTCATGTAAATGACCACGGCCATCGTATCTGCAAAATAATTAGCTTGATTAGACAGGAATTCAGCCAAAGCACAACCACAGAACAAATACTCACCGCAACGGGAGAGCCTGAAGGTAAAAGGCTTTTAAAACCGAAACTATTTCTCTTACAAGGCAACTGCACGATCCCTTGGAGGCAAAAAGAAATAAGCATCGCTACTCCAGCACTTTAGGTGTACAGACCAAAAAAACAAAGACATTTTTCTTACTATAAACGTACAATCCAATTCTCGACTAAACATTTAAAAGTTTCAAAAGCCCTGGAGTCAAACGTAATAAAAAAAAAAAAAAAAAGCAACTTTCCTCTTACCTTACACGGTTTCATAAAAATGACAGCTTGTACCCGCGTCACTCAATTTTTTTTTTCTTTTAACGATATCTCACGTCATCACTCTTACTTTTATTGCAAAATGGTATATCCACACAAGCCCGAGCACATAAATACCTATCCGCAAGAACCCATATGGACGATTTTTTCCTGCGCTTGCTCCTCTATTCCACTTCTCAGTTCCAGTCTCTTCGTCGAAAGAGAGAAGTGGGCGGTGAGATGGCAATCGGGGCCTGGCACGACCCCTTAGCCTTAATTGCTGGGGAAATAAGGTCTGGGTTACGTGATAGAGAGACACACACATACACATTGGAAACAGGGAACAGATCCACGTATATTAAGGTGGCTCCTTCCGAGTACTTGCACAGACATAACCGCATATGTCCATGACGTTAAACTGAACCAAAACAGAGACACAGAGAGAGAGAGAGAGAGAGAGAGAGAGAGGCCATCACTGCTGCATTTCATTTATTAATTTTATATGAAAATTATTAATCTTATGAGAACCACCTTAATAGACAGAATGATTTGACAAAGCAGTGGAATTCGCTTTGGCTTTCACTTCAATAACTAGAATGGATTATTTCATAATACACTACTTCGTACATATATTTTCCTTTTTTTCCCCCCATTTTCTGATCCTTTAGAATCACATTACGCTCACTCACTCGCAAAAGTTTCCCAAAAGCATCGCATTTGTTGCTAAAGTGTAGAATGTGCTTCAAAGCTGAACGTCTCTTTCTACCTGGTAATACAATCCTCTTCAAAAACTATTCTGCCTGCTTTAGCGTCTTCCCTAGCAGTAATGCATGACTTATCCTTTAGGCTACTAGTAAATTAATTCTTACACCAGTCCTGTAACAGGAGATTGAGCGTTGACCGCATAAACAGTCTATCAGCTCTTTTTCAGAGATATAAAAATTTCAGAAATTGATAAAAGACAAAAAGTCAAAATGCAGCGTAATACTTGCCCCACTGGGCCTCTATTAGGGAAGATAAAAATATGCAGAACAGGGGTACTTTATAAGCATAAGAAGAGCTGGAACATAATTATTAGAGTTGAAATGATATTAAACTTGTGCTCCGTTTCTGAAAGTTGCTGGGGTGGTGTGACATAAAAGCAGATCACCGGACCCGCATATTTTCAATGTACCACAAGTTTTAAGTCAAACACCCTTCATTACACAATTCTCCACAACTTATTTGAGCCTGGGACCGACACTAGGAGTGCACCGAGCCGTACAAGCGCTCCCCTAGGGGCTTGGATTAGTGTTAAACTACAATGGATTTAATTTGGCATGTACACAACCATACAGAGCAGAAATATGTATGTGATATGGGATATGCTTAGATGACTGTTTGTGACATACGAAGGAACAGAAAATAGAATGGAAAGATTTTTCTGCAGTAAGAAGAGAGAAAAAAAACTTACACTAGGAAAAAAAAACTACAATTAAAAATATCCAGATCGATTAACATTTTATCCCATTAAACTTCTGAGCTGGTCCCAAGCCTGGAAAAAATAGGAGGGTTGCGTCAGGAAGGGCAAATCGGTGTAAAAAACCTGTGTTGAGTTAACTTGTGGGGATGGATCTCAGTTTAAGCTGTCGAAAGACTAACAACACTTTGTGGTGCCAGGGTTTGAACCTGCAACCTTCTAATCAGTAGCCTAACAATTTAATCACTGTCATTTTCGTGACTGGGATTCAAACCGATGCTCGCCTCTAGTCCATCACGGACACATATTAAATCTTGTAACGCTTTTGGGAAAATGCGCAAGATTTGGAGAGTTTTCTCCAAAGCGAATTCCACATGCACCATGATGCACAGGCTTCCCTCAATTCAGATTGAATCATAATGGACTAAAAAATGTAAGACATTTTAACTCATTTTGGGAAGGAAAAAAATATATCTTTAAAGGGAGGAATGTGCATCTCTGTATCATGATGCATAGAACCTCTCAGCACTTTTTTTTTCTAAGTGTGTTTCCTCTCGCAGGACAGCAGCTTCAGCTTTAAACAAATAACACAAAACAGGCCACGTTATTCTCGAGCAGGGGTTTATTTTTATTTTTATTCTGATGCATGTCACTTGAGCCGCGCGCCTCCAGCTGCAAAAAGGAAGATCCGAGAGTCTTCGGAAGACATGTAAAGTGTGTGGAGGGTTAAAGAAAGCATTCCCTTTTAAGGCTTGTTCAACCGACCTATCGATCATGAGCTTGCTGTCTCCCATCCAGGGGATGAGGTGCTTGCCCTGCTCGTGGTGCACGGCCCTCTCATCGTCCCGGAAGAGCTTGCACGCGTAGCCGAACACCAGCAGCTCGGCGTACTTGCTGCTCGCGCTCTCCTCCTTCCGCGGCTTGTCCGTTTTACTCGCTCCTCTTCGGTACATTCCGACGGAAACGCCTATCCGAACCGCTCATAAATATCTAACAATTATTAAGACTATAATTAATATCACGCCGTTTGGAATAAACAACTAGCAAGACTAGCCAGCTTGCACTAGGCTCATTTTCAAAACACTTGCGTTGTCCCCTTTTCCCTTTGAGTATAAGTAGTTTCTTCTACCTTTCTCGCAGTTTCGATATTTTTTCCACGTACACGCCGCTTCGTTACATGTTATATTCCTACTTTTAAAAATATTCTCTTTTCTCTCATACGAACGGCTGAATTTTTATTTATATTCTCATTCCAAACAATAATGACAAGAGAGACTTCGCATTAGAAGCACTAGTGTGTCGAAAGTGCAAACAGTGAATTAAACGGTACGTTTTTAATGAATCGATGCGGCGTTTCCGGGAGTAGGAGGAGCCAATACTTTATGTCACACAATAATAATAATAATAATAATGACAACTTACTTTAATCTGTATTTCTTTAAAACAAATAAAACAATTGTTATAGCACACCAACTTAAACACAATTAAATATATATTTTTAAATTCAATCAATTAATTAATTAAAATATAAAGGTTATTAGTAACTAGCTGAAGCACCCGTTATCGGGGGAAAAAACTTATTAATGCAAGTAAATACGTATTTGTAAGGTTGAGTATCTTACGCCTTGTTTCCGCTAAGTTGTACTTTCGTCGTCAGCCAAATACACCATTTCAGTAATCGGAGAGTGAATCACAGATAAGAAATCGAAAAATTCAATCGGATAAAGATGAAGTTTTGTTTTAAACGACTCCAGTGCATTACAATTTACTTATACCAATTCAATGCTGTTATTTCAGCTGTAAAAATATTAACTATTCCCAGTAAAAATGTTCAATTTAGCCTTTCTGATTAATATCTATTGGTGCAGGTGTTTGTTTACATTGAGCTAGTAGTAGCGCATTTGTAGCTTATTAGTACTATTGCTTATTATAAAGTAGATAATTAAATTTGATTTACAGTGCAGGTTAAAATTCAGGCAGAGATCTAAGCAACGTACTGCAAATGTTTCATTAAATTCTGTCCAAATTTCGGTTTAAGACGCGCCCACAGTTTGAAGTGTGCGCAGTACGTGCTCATAACTTGAGGTTTCTAATCTGGCACATAACTGATTATAACACCCCTTATACTCAACATTTTGATTTAATTTATGGTGCAGGTTTAACCTTAGGTACATACCTAAGCACTAACCAAATTTCATTCTATTCTGTCCAGGCAGTTTTATGTGATGCTGTGACCAGATCCGTCATATAGATGACTTGTTGTTTGAATCAGTTTGTCTTTTGAGCATGCAAAACATTTACTGTATCATAATATCACACTAACTTCTTTTTTAAGTTAATTAATTAAAAGATAATAATTTAATAAATATATAAAGGTTATTAGAAATTGCAAATATAAAAGCACTGTACACAAACTACTATATTACAGTTGCTTTCCCTGACTCCCAAACAAAATTGTTGGCCTACAGTACATGATTGGTGTGGGTGGGCATGGTTTGAAACATACACTACCCCTGATCTTTGTGTGTGTGGAGTATGAATGTTTTTCCCATGCTATGTGGGTTTCCTCCTGGTACTTCAGTTTTAGACAGCGGTTAGCACTGTCACATTGAACCTCCAGGGTCCGTGTTCGATTCCCACCGGGTGCATGGAGTTTGCATGTTCTCTCTGTGCTTGGTGGGTTTCCTCCGAGTACTCCAGTTTCCTGAAGTAAGATACCCCTTAACTACTGTAACTGCCATATTTTTATGACTTATGGTTTTGTATGACTTGTCAGTCTGTAAATATGATACATGATGCATGCATGCAAAATAAAGTGAAATAGTGTTCCCGAAGACTTTGTTATGTGGTCATATTGTTCTGTCGTTCCCTGCATAAGGTACATCTAGGGTATCTTTATTCATAAACATCTCAGCTCTCTTTTAACAGAGAGCTGTCTGTGTGTTTCTACAAAAGCGAATAACAGATACAAGCTTTATAATAAAGTAGGGCATTAGATAATACATATGGAAGACCTTTCTTCTACTTAAGTCTACTTAGATAATATTACTAGGACTATCTTTGTCTTGTAAAGAGAAACTATTCAGATTAGGAAGTATAATGTCATTCGATGATGCAGAAAAACTGGTTCATGCTTTTGTTACGTGTAGGTGGGACTATTGTCATGTCTTGTTCTCTGGATGTTCTCTGGAATCCTTACTAGCAACTATGTTAGCCTTAATAATACCAATGTTCCGCATACTGAAGGACTGTAAGGTCTTGTTCCTCACAATGAAGTGGTGTATATTGTGATCCAAAATAATTCTAGAGGAGGCTGGTAACCTTTTGCATATGTATATCAACCTGAATATGAACCCGTGTTTATTTCTTTCGCAGACTACAGGCAATTTGGGAACGCCAGTTCTGCTTGTCTTTGGACTGTGGGAGGAAACCGGAGGACTGTGGGAGTCGAACCAGAGTCCTCACCACAGGCACTGAAGGTGCTGACCGCATGATGAATTTGTTTGTGGAAAAAAAACTATAGAATTAGTTATCCAAAATGCCCCAAAATGCACAAGTGTATTTGATGCTCCTATCTTCCTAATGCATTTATGGAATATGCAATCGATAATTAAGGGCAAATCTCCAGAGCCGAATAGTATTTCCACTAACCTGTGCTTAACATTATGGCCTCCGGCAAAGGCTTTATTCTTAAATACTCTATTTTTTATTAATAACATTAGGCAGTCATCCAGCTCTATTATAGTTTTACCCCTTTCCCCTTTTGAAGACACATAAACCGCAGACTGAATGCTCTAGTGATATTCCGCTTAGTCTGTTCAATTGGGAAATTAAATAGTTTGCATGGGTTATTGTGTCTTGCCTAGAGCACTGCATGTCTTTTCTTTAGTGCACATTGATCCAGCTGGCTTTATTAAGTCCAGATTCGCCTCAGATAATGTCTGCTGCTTACTCCATGTTGTTAATGTTTTTGAATCAGGGCCAGTTGGCACAGCCATTTTACTAAACATGGAGAAAGATCATCACTGGAATACTATGCTGGAATAGAATTAGCCAATACTGTACTGTGAAGCAAGAGACAGTGATGTTCTCTCCATCTGTATATTCTTTCACTTGAACCCTTCTCAGAAATAATGCTGCTCACTGTATTTATTTATTTATTTTCATTTTAGAATTGCAAATTTGAGCACATTTTAAATCTTTAAATTTGCACATTGTAATGTTGGAAAAAAGCAGGTACATGTATAGCAAGGAAGGAAGTGAAGGAGGAAAATAAAATAAATAAATAAAAAGAACAAGGAAAAACTAATTAAATGAATTTAAATAATGTAATTAAATAAGCAAAAAAAGCTCTTGAAAAAAAGAAGCTCTTGAAATTAAGTAAATTAATAAAATTTAAGTGAAAATAAATGAGCGGGGCTGTAAAAGAAATTTAAGGGAATTAGGCAAAAAATAAGTAAAGTAAGTAAAAGTAAAATTTGAATGTAAGGTAAATGTAAAATTAAAAGTAAAAAAAGCAAATGATAAAAATATTTGGAAATGAGCTAAATTCAGTAAAGATTGTAAATAAATTAAATAAAGTAAAGCAGGTACAGTAAGAGTAAATTAACATAATAAAAGCAAAGTAAGGTAAAAAAAAAAAAAAAAGTAATGTAATAATACACAAAAAGAGAAAACTGAAACTACAAAGAACCAG
Source organism: Clarias magur (assembly GCA_013621035.1). Classification (NCBI taxonomy): domain Eukaryota; kingdom Metazoa; phylum Chordata; class Actinopteri; order Siluriformes; family Clariidae; genus Clarias; species Clarias magur. The sequence goes on along the minus strand of QNUK01000229.1, from coordinate 889,756 downwards.
AAAGACAGAATAGGTGTTGGATGTACTGTATGTAAGAAAAATGGCTAAGCAAAAGAGTCTGTAATCGATGTCCTCATACAGTATATTCCGTATAATGTTGAATAAAAAGCAGAATTGTGTTTAAGATTGTGCGTCACAACAATCTGAAAACTGGTACGTGTCCAGAGAAAGGTGTAAGAGCCAATACATTTTTACAGTACCTGGCGTATACACTTACACACACCTCAATACAGGATAAAGCTATATACTATAGACAGTGAGTGTGAGTCATAATTTGTTGCAAAGCTTTATTAACATTACTGCCCTTTAAGAGTTTAGAGCAGCGGTAGCTCAGTGCTTATGGCATTGGACTACTACTCAGAATGGCCCAGGTTCAAAGCCTACCACCACTCGTGAGCTTTGAACAGTAGCCACTGTTGGGCCATTGAGCAAGGCCCTTAACCATCAACTACTCAGACGTAGAATGAGAGAAAATGTTGATGATGAAAAATGAGACACTTCTTTGTCATAGCATGAATACAGATGATGCTCTATCAGATAATGATTAATGAAGTGATGTGTGTGACTTTTTTTTTTAAAGTTCTGAAGGAAAGCAATAAAATAAGACTAGAACAAAATCTCCAGAAGACCTGATTACTGACAGTTTCAATTAAATCTGCACATGCAGTTGGAACCTTTCTCATTCCAGGATTGCACTGACTATATTCAGGAAACAGCCCATCTTACGGTATAACCTCTATTATAAGAGGTCAATTTACCACTCAGTAGTGTTTTACAGACGCTATAGATCTGGCACGGGGTAAGAAAAACAAGTTACAATATTTGGAACAAATCTGCTACTTTTGTCCAAGACATAACAAAATAGTGGTTATACTGTAATACTGAAGAAATGTTTGAAGTTACTAATACTATGAGGGGTGTTCAAGTCAAACTGGGATTTGTATTGGAATTTCTCATGCATGAAGGTATAAAACATTTGAATGGAGAGAATGTTTTAAAAAAAGAAAAAAGAAAAAAGGCTGTGTTTTCATGAATGATGAACATTCAGCAAGTGGACCTGCACACATAATCATACACCAACATCTTGTACAACTTGTACATTACAAAGTTATTGCCACATCCCCTGTACAGTCCAAACCTCACACCAAGCAGTTTCCACATGGTTAGACCATTAAAGGAGTTCGTAGAAGGCATTTCTCTATTGAGTGTTACAGTCTGTATTTGAAATTGATTTTATTGTTTTATTTTTACTATTTCAACATTTTGAAGGTGACCGCCAGTTCACACACACGCACACGCACACACACACACACACACACACACACACACACACACACACACACACACACACACACACACACACACACACACACACACACCACAGTCACTCACATATCACAGGCAATTTGGGAACGCCAATTAACCTAATTTGCAGGTTTCTGACTGTGGGAGGAAACCAGAGTACCTGGAGGAAACTCACCAAGCTTGGGGAGAACACCCAAATGAGACCTCAATTTTACATCCCCTTACAACAGAAAATCAGAAATCAAGGCCAGTACTATACATTAATTATGTTTAATGGAAATCTTGAATTTTATGTACACATTGATGTTCAGCGGGGCCCAAAAGTCTAAGACCAGGTTCAAAATCTGTGATTTTTAAAATAATTTTTACTTCAAATCGGAACCTTTGAAATTGTTGATGTATTTAAAACATAAAGTAGAAATAAAATATTTTATATTTCACATTTTTAATATTTATCTCTATTGATCTCTGTTTAAATGTAAGCAAATGCATGATATTGACCAATTAGCCTGACCTGCATATCTTTGTACTGTGGAAGGAAACCACCCACCTGTGCCACCTTATTATACACTAAGTGTAATTAAAGGATGCCAAATAAAACTATTTTTCTGCTCCATATCTTATTTTCTTTTATTAAATCATTTTCTAGAATCTTATTTCTCAAATGTATATTTTTCTACAATGTCTAATGTCACTTTAATACATGACATGACTTTAATATAGGTGTCTTTCGAGGTTTCATACCGCGAAGTATCAGAAGTTGAAAAGTATATTGTATTTCTATCAAGATGTAATGTCAGTGTGATTCACTTATAAGCTCATAAGTATAGTTTATAATGAAGGTGCAGGAGCCTTGAATTGCCTTTAAATTGCATGATTTTTCCCCACCACTTTTATAGTCACATTTTTAAACATATATAATATAATAACATGTTTTACACTTATATAATATGTTCCACATCCATTCCTATGCTAGTGAAAACACATAGCAGTTGCATTTCTCAAGACACTTTGAAAGAATCCATCATCCTTCAAAAAATTGCATATCTCAGGTGATGGCAAACAATTAATGTGGATGATCATGGGTGACATGAAATTGGTCTGGTTTTCAAATCAGAAATGTAAACCTATACCAAGTTCAGGCAAACATTGGTTACCTCTTGCCATATCAACATATTTTTATGGATTTTTTTTTTTTTTTTTACCAACAGGGGTCAAGCTGACTCAATTACAGTTACATGATATAGAATATAAGTAAAAAATAAAAAACATATTATTTCACAATAATATCCAATACAATATTATAAAATTACAATTTAATTGACTAGCTTTATAATTACTTATACTTATGTACAGTAAGTAAGGATATTAGGAACAGTGTGTACTGTAAGTGAACAGAATATCACAACAAATAGTTTTTAATATTTACTGTATTCAAGAAATCACTAAATACCTACATTTTTTCATACATTAATATTCAATAAAATAAAATTGCCAATTATTTTTTTGTAGTGCTATAGTTTAAATAAATTGTTAAAAAATAAAAAAAGTCCTAACAATTTACAATACATTCTGAAACCAAACTTTAATTTGATATTTTATTGCATCAACATCATTTAAATGGACACCAGCAGGAAATTAACTATTTTTATGTCACACATAATAACATGAAACATTTTTTGAAAATTTTGCAACATTATGGAAAATTTTATTGCAGTATTTGTCCACCCTGGCCCTGGAGGACCTCCTGTCCTTCGTATTTTAGAGTTTTCCTGCTCCATCACACCCACATTCATTTACAAAACCTGTTAATTAGTTGAATAGTTAAATCATGTTAAAAAAAATCTTTCGGGACGTCATGACCGATTATGTCTTACATACAGTAACAATAGTAAATTTTCCGATGGGGCGCATTTAAAGGTTGTTGATGCAATAAAATGACAAATCCAAATTTAACTTTGGTTGCAGAATTAATTTTTTATTAGGTAAAAAAAAAAATCCATAAATTAGCACCAATAATGCATTTCTGGAATTCATACAGTGTACAAAATATACTCTGTGGGGAGCCCATCTGGTATGATTACGATTAATGGCATACAGTCGCTTGTAATAACAGGAAATGTGTGTGTGTGTGTGTGTGTGTGTGTGTGTGTGTGTGTGTGTGTGTGTGTGTGTGTGTGTGTGAACTGGCGTTCACCTTCAAAATGTTGAAATAGTAAAAATAAAACAATAAAATCAATTTCAAATACAGACTGTAACACCTCAATAGAGAAATGCCGTATTAAAATGCCGTATGAAATGTAGTATTTCTTTTTTTATTACAATAAATCCGCTTGACATCTCTTGAACTCCTGCATTGTCATGTCTGTCTAGTAAATACTGTACAGGCAAGTTTTTAATAATAAAAAGGCAAATTTATATCCGGTATATTTTTATACTTATATACTGTACAGTATATATTTTTGTACTGTACAGGCAAGTTCTTAATAAGAAAAAGGCGGATTTATATGCTCTGATGAGTCTAAGATTGACTTGGAAAAAATGTTGAGATGGTAACTGCATCAAATGGGAGTGTTAGTTAGATATTTTCCTCTGATTGCATCTCTGACTTCGTCGCCTAGCAACCGAAAATGTAGTCGCTAACCGGCTATCCACGGCGTTAAAGAGCCCTTTAAATGTGTTTTAAAAAAAGTTTTTTTTTTTTTATTAGGAACCCATGAATCATTTATAGGATTTTTAGGAGTTTTCATGCATTTCCTTGAGGCCCCATAGTAGCATAATGCAATCATGAAATCCCCTCAAATCACTCATAATCATCCATTAAAATACTGGGATTCAGGTCTTGGCTAGGTGATGGCCGAGGCTGTTGAGTTTGAGTAATTAATTAGTCATCATCAAAGCACCAGTTCCAGCACCTTTCACTATTATTAGGATTGAACTTTTCTGCATATATACAATTATTTTATATGATTTAATATTTACTCCACCATTAACATGGCTATAGTTAAAAACCCCTGTATGTCGATCCAAGGACCAGGGTTTTAGTGCTTACACACATGTCCAGCTCACAAGGGTTTGAGTTCTGCTCCTCAATTTCAATTAAATTATATATATGATATAATATTATAGAGACAGGACAATGTCCCGATGTATCCTGTATCCAGTAGAACAGCATCAGTGTCATGAAACGAGGAATACTCCTTTTATATAGGTTTTACTGAAAGCCTGCTGTACATTTGCAGCTGCTTAAGACCTGCAGACAGATCCTGATCACAGTAAAGCCTGGAGCTGCCCTCGAGGCACGTCTTGTGCATATAACACTTCCTCATTAACTCATTTACTCTCTTCCTACGTAACTGTCTGTCAGTCATCCTTTCTCTTCTCTTTCCTTTTTACTTTCACGCTTCAAATTTATCTGGGCAAATCCTTTCTTTCATTTCCCCCCACTTGACCCATTACTTCCTTTCCATTCTTCTTCACATTCTTGCTATCTTTCTTTTTCCACCTCAATAAATGCGGCCGTGTCGCCTCTCTTCTCCTGCAACAATGTGTCCTGACAGCTCTCACCTCCCGAGGGGGCTAAACATTGTGCCTGGGCACCAGATTAAGCCGTTCCTGATATCATCTCATTTGAAGAGAGACAGAGCGATAAGGGCTAGGTCGATATATAAATCACATACTTGGGCTATGCCAAACTGGGCTTATGCTGCTTCTCTGCGCTGTCAGGAACGAGCGGTTTATGGGATTTTATTATTTATTATTAAGTTAGAAAGTTTCTACAATGGCAGAATAATCAATAGCACCAATTAAAAAACAATTAAATCATCACATGATGTTCTTTTAACAACAACAACAAAAAAAGATGCTGTGTGATTAATGAGGGGGTGTGGCCTCCCAGGGTATGAGACTAGAATTTAATTTTTTTAAGTTTTTTGAAGCACCTGATGAATGGTTCATATGTCATTTCCTATTAAAAAGAAAATGCTTTTGAGGTAAATCCCATAGTAGCACACTCTGACACTCAAACACGGAATCCCTATTTAAATACCTTGTACAGAAGAAGTGTAATTTTGTAAAAGATTACAATAAACCTGCCTGACATCTCTTGAATTGTCTCATGCAGACACTCAACAGTGACTCAGAGGACAAAAGAAAAAATGAAAATGAGCGAATGAAAAAACGTACCATGCAAAGTACCCTTATTCACACTTAATTCCACCGTCTTTGATTCGCTCTCTTTCAGCATCCAGTCTGGTGTTAATTCACAGTCTCTCACATCGATCGCTCAACACCAACCCCGGCCCCCCACCCCCCACCTTTGTTTCATATCTATCTAATTAAAAAGTCGTTAAGAAGGCCTTCTCAAATCTAAAACCTTGAGAGAAATGAAGAGTGTTCATGATGAAGGAAGGAGAGAACAGACTTATAATTGTTCAGAGAGAATTCTTTGTGCAGCCGTTTGAAAGAAACAGATGGACAATCGTGAGAACCTGAGCGAAGCGAGACCCTGACGTTTTGCAGCAAATGCCTTATCTTATTATCTTATTATCATCTTGTTATGATTGTTAAGATAAGGCTTCTCTTATAATCAGAAAAGCATCACCCTCCCCCACCCACTTTAAAATAATGCATCCTAACTAAAATGAAGACAGACACAGGTTTTGTTTTATTCAGCTGCAATTACTTCAACATCCAAGTGAAAAATATAACACCAACATGTCAAAAAACAAAACAAAAAAAAAAACAGAGTCAATGATTTGGAAAAGGATTACCCTCCCCCCTCTAAAAATGACTTGTTCATTTCTAACCTGCTGTGTGCCATTTTACCTGATATGGTACCCTCCAAAGTTTAATACCCAATTTTTGGATTAGTCTTTTTGGGTACTCTCGTTGAGATGGTCGCCACAGCGGACCCGCACACAACTTGCCGTAGGTTTTACGCCGGGTGCCCTTACTGACGCAACTCCACTATTTTATCCAGGCTGTGGGAGTGGCAGGGACTGGGGTTTGGGCAGGCATTGAGTGGGAATTGAACCCGGACCATCTGCATGGCACCACGGACTGACTCAAGGTCTTTCGGCTGCTCCTGACTATAGGTCAGGAGGACCATCCGATCTACAACTCCTTGACAAAGATTTGATCCTTTCTGATGCAACAAACCCAGGTACCGGCACCGTATCCAGTGGCTGGGAATCGAACCTGAGGTGTTTGCATGGGTCACCAATGCACATCACTAGGCCACCCAATACTTTAGTGAATTCTATTGGGTACCACAGTGGCTACCAAAATTTATCAGGTATCTTATATGGTACTACCTGCATTATGCCATTAGTACTATCAGTATTTACTAACATACTGTATCCAATATGGTATAGTAATAGTGAATATCTGTTACCTCATACCTGATGCTACTTTGGTACCCAATACGCACCGTGCTGTTCACCAAAGTATAGTAGTTGTACAACAATGGGATTATACTGAAGTTCCATAGTACCTACAGTACCCTGGCACACTAAAAATCCTATGGTGCCTCCCATGTTAATGTCTGAAGTAGTACACTCTTATGGGTGCACCAGAACCAGTTTATTTAGAACATATTTTGAACTAATTACAATCCTAAAAACATGTAATGTTGATGTGAAATCAGCTTAAATGTTTTCATTCTGTTTCAACACATTAGAAAAGGGAAAGTTAATCTAGCTCGTGGAGGCTGAGCTCATTTTGATTTTGTTAATCTGCCATGTCAGTTGCCGCTAATTAGCCCCTGTCACATATGCTGCCTAATTAACATCGCCAAATAGTGGGGACGTAGTGAGAGTTAAGTGTAATCTTTACATAGTGAATTTGTCCAAGCGCTACATATTTTCATTAGTGTGCGTTTAAAAAAAATCTTTTCTTCTCTTCCCAAAATAAAGGTGGTCTTGAAAAATAGATCAAAGATTTAGCAGGGTGGCATGCAGTGGCACTGCCAGGATGCAGTCTGACCGTTCATGGTGTTCGCTGCACTCCAGAATTTCAAATTAATATGAAAACAGCGAGCTGCACAGTGTTCTCATTATTCAAAGTGACAAACAATTATTTACATAATAAATTCACTTGTCTCATTTTTTTCCCCCTGTTATACTCAGGTTTGTAATAATGCATGAAAGAGTGTTTTTCTTTGACCTACTTTCCACCGTGTCTGTTCAGCGGACAATGAGAACGTTTTACATAATATATAAAACGACACTGATTTGACTTTCAAAGCCGAGAGATAAATAAAAGTGAATGAAACAGAAAATAAATAAAAAAGGAAGAAGAAAAAAAAAAACAGAGAGAAAACAACGAGTGCACACATGGAGGTTTCAGCACGACCTGGAGAGTCTACTAAATAATAACCTGCTGTACGACCATGTGCATCTGGTTTCATGGTTTATTGTAATGTTTTCTTATCATTCTCCTGTTCCCTCTGGGGAACTAAAGCCGTTTGGGAGAATGAGCTCGGTACAGGAGCTCTGAGATGAGCTATTGGATGAACGTCTGCATAGGATTCAGAAATTCTACATTAATGTCAGGCTTCGGGGTTTATACAACTGGATGTTATGCAAAGGTTGCATTACAGTACAGTACGTACCATATATAGGAAAATCTGCCTATGGAACTGATGTATGGGTTGCATTGGAACCTTATCTCATATATTCGGACTTTTTCCTAAGGTATCCAGCTTCTAAAGAAAAACAGGTACACACTAATGTCATGGAGATTATTTGAGATATTGGCTGCCTTACATTGGCTGTTGTTATTATATTCGCACCCGATGTTGTTCATTTTTAGCATGAATATGGCTCGGAGGATCATTTTGACAGCATGACAATTACGTCTTTGTTGCCTTCATAAGAAAGTTTTTGCCCCCCCCCCCCCCCCCCCCTTGAAGGAATGTTTTTCAATATTTTTAGACCTCAAACCACAAGCGCCCAATTCAAAATTTGGCTTATAATTTATTACTTTATTTCTAATGAATTATTAAAGAATTACATAAAGTGTATTTAATTTTCATGTGTCCAAGCTGCACAAATTACCCACATTAGTAATAATAATAATAATAATAATAATAATAAACAACAACAGTAATAATAATAATAGTCTCCACATCATTTATGACCGAACAGGCACAGCGATGTTGTGCTATTATTGGCATTTAGCAGTGTCCTGCTGTAATGTAATGTCAGATTTAATGGGAAAAAAAAAAGTTGGCCCCGGGGCCATGCGGCGACTTTGTGAAGCAGTGGAGGGAGAAATGAGCATCCACAATCTCACCGTTCAGCCCCGCTTCAGGGGATCGTCAATTAGCGCGACTGACACGAGTCGCAGGGGTTGTCTTGAAACAAAGTGCTGTCATAAGTCTCAAGGTGGGCTTCGTGGAAAATGATGACAAGTATGAAAAAAAAGCGAGTCATTATGAATTTCCATTAAAGGCTCATTCACGTCAGTTCACTTCATCCAGGGGGTAAACCGCAGCTATAACCTACTGTAGAATTGAATCTGTATAGAAACTAGAACAAGAATCTGGCATGACCATCTTTTGCTTTGGAAAACGGACCTGCTGTTTCATGCATATGCAGTTTATAAGAAAACTGACTTTTAAAGGGTATGATCAGTAAAGGGAAAAAAGAAAGAAAGAAAAATACTATATAACTATAGATCTAAAATAACAAGGAGAACAAAAACAAGAGAAATACTGTAATATCTTGCTCATGGGCTCCTGAGTGGTACAACCGAAAAATCATTCGCTCTATTCACCCCGAGACCGTGAGCTCAGATCTCAATAATGCTTTAGCCATCCGTGGCCCGGCAGTCCCAGGGAGCTAAATGGACCATGCGTCTTGGAGTACAGGGAAGCGATGACTTACTTGCCCTTCCATATCAATCACAGTAACACTGGCCAATCATAGGAGTATGTGAGCTCACTCAAGCAAGAGGGCAGATAGATAGTGCTTTGCGCCGGAGAGTGTATTTTTCAGTAAGATAAAAGCCTCTCTTTTGCCCAGTGATATGTAAGATACTTTAATCATTTTACCTCGAATGGCCAGTAAGCGTGCCATATGGCTCAGATGCTCATACAAAGGAAAATGCATGGCACCAGGGGGAGAGTTTTCCTTGAATGTCAGCTCTGTACAGTATTATGACCCCAAGGTTAATGTTATTGACAGCAGGTGGCACTAAAGTGGTAACATCAGAAGAGGTCAAGCGTTGGGGCGTGTCGATGGCAAGGCAAGATGATTTCAGGAAGCCGGGTGACTTATTGTATGCTGTCCTTCACAGTACTGTATGTGTGACTCAAGTGTACATCGGTCTAATAAATTATGTATACAGTATGTATACATATACAAATAAATAAATAAATAAATTAATTAATTAATTAACGAAAGCACTTCCTGTCTATTTACAGTATGTAACAAACAAATAATTTAAATGTTGGATTGTACACTTTTTCTAATTTTTATATATTTGAGTGTTTTTCATATATTTGTTGTTCTTTTTTTAAGTATGAACTTCCCTGCCCTTTTTCCTTTTTTCCTTTTTTTTTTTGGTCTGCCTGTTTTGTGTCTCCAGCCATGTGCTTTGACTCCTTTGAGTATTTGATTACCCACAATAAAAGGCTTTGACCTTAATAGCAGGGAATTCAGTAATTCAGTAGAATTTGGTCTAAATTGAGAAAAAAAAGCCAAGCGGAATTTATGGAATCTTATGCGTATGTCCAGTTTATAAGGACATAAGTTTTCATGCAATAAAATTTTATTATACTGTATGCTTTATATATTTGTATCACATAATTGATCTTGGGTAATGCCTTTTAATAATCGATTTTTTTTTCATAAGAAACACCGAAATTGTTAATAAAATAGTTAAAATACATAAATACAAACTCTCAGGAGTGTTATACACATGTCGACAAATTTGTCAGTACCCTTCCATTGAAGAAAAATAAAAATCCACAATGGTTACTTAAATAACCTAAAAGCAATAATACATAATAATTCAATAAACATTGACTAATGTAAATCAGACTCAACAGAATAGTAAAAAAAAAAAAAAAAAAAAATGAAGCTGGACTAGACAAAAATGATGGGACCCCTAACCTCATGTGTTGTTGCCCTCCTTTGGAGGCAATCACTGCAATCAAATGATTTCTCTAGCTCTCAGTGAGACGTCTGCACCTGTCTACAGGTAGTTTGTCCCACTCGCTGTGAACAGCCTGCTCCAGCTGTCAGGTTTGAAGGGTGCCTTCTCCACCCTGCATCTTTCAGCACTTTCCACAAATGCTCGACAGGATTTAGATCAGGGTCTCACTCCAGAATAGTCCGTTATTTTGTTCTTAGCCATCCGTGGCTGTTTTTAGCTGTGTGTTTTGGGTCATTATCCTGTCTGAAGACCTATGACCTGCGACTGAGGCCAGGCTCTCTGACACTTGGAGTACGACTCAGTCCACAATGTCTTGACAGATTTAGGACACTCTGTGTCAGAAGATAACCAAGTCTCCTCCATGTTTCATAGTAATGTAGGCAGTGTTCTTGATTTTTGCGTCAGCTGATTTGCCATTCCAGTTTCATCCAAAGAACATTCTCACAGAACCATTGCAGCTTGTCAATATGCATTTCGGTAAATTGCAGCCTGGCTTTTATATGGTTTTCTTTCAACTGTGGAGTCCTCCTGGGCTGTTCACTTTTGCTCAAAGAATGTCAGATGGTGCAATCTGACACTGATTTGCCTTGACATTGGAGTTCATCTGTCCTTGAAGCTGAAGCTGTCCTTGGCTCTTTGGTTACCATTTGTATTATCCTTCTGTTCAATTTAACATCAGTTTTCCTCTTATGGACACATCCAGGGAGGTTGGCTACAGTCCCCTAAACTTCTTCATAATATTTGCAACTGTAGTCACAGGAATATTAAACTGTTTGGAGATGGTCTTATAACCTTAAATGACTACTTTCCACCATTTAAATGAGCTGCCCAATAGGCTGATTGCAAGGTTGAAGACACCAGTGATGATAATTACAGGACACACTTCAGTATGCAGGTATATAATAATGTCAATGTTCAAAAAAATTCATTTGTGTCTAGGGGTACCAACAAATTAGTTTATTTATTTATTTATTTATTTTATATATAATTATTTTGTTGAATCACAGTTGTTAAAGCAATGACTGATTTCCATTATTCAATGTTGAATAAATTCTTATTTCTTTTGTCAGTTTTATGTGATTTCAGTGATCGTCATGGTATTTTTTTTCCTTAATGGAAATTTTCCCATGTGTGTATTTCAAATACAGTGTGAAAAGGTTTATGCATTCCTTGTAAAATTACACTGCAACTGTTAATTTGATAAATCTAATGAAATTAGCACAACATAAATTAGCACATAGAAGGCACATTTTTCGTAGACCACCTTTTCTTTTTTTATTTGTTGGATTGTTTAAAAAAAATCAAGGTTGAAACATTTTATACATATTTATTTATCATTTAATTTTAATATTTAATATAAATACTGTATATATTAAGTTAAGTTATATTATTAATTAATTTTTTTTTTTTAATTGTTTAAAAAAATAGTAAAGGCACTGGACTACCTACCTCATTAGCCCCTGCACAATACATGATATTAGTATGTTTTTTACTGTATTCTGAAGTGTGTGTTACTGCAACTTAACTATTTTCACGATCAATAAAGTACTCTGATTCTGGTTATTAGCATTTGGCATTTGTCACCCCATAATCAAGTGTGATCTTCATGCTTGCCTTGTTCATGTTCACATTTATAGTCTCTTTGCTTTCATTGTCTTGCCCTTGTATCCACGCCCAGGTGAAAGCCCAGGCTGATGAAATAATGTTATACAGAACAAGCAAATAAATAAATCATGTTAGATATCCGTAAGGGGAAATGATCACCAAATTCACAAGAAAAAATGTTTTGATTGTTTTTTTTGCTTTAAATCAACATGTCAATAAGTTTAGATGGAAGCAATATCAACAATTCAACAATCAGCATTTCATCAGCGATTAACTTTTTTGTTGTTGTTGTTCAAAACAGGAATAGAGCAGGGCCTGAGGCGATGTCTTTGTACATAACCTCTATCTCTGTGTACATAACCCACTTCACATGTCAAGATAACCCATCTATCCAGGGCAAAAGAAGTACGAAGGAAGAGAATTCTCAAGTGTCTATTCTTTATAGCATTTCAGCTTTCCCCTTTAGACCTGCCAGGCTCTGAGTGCCTTTTCTTTATTCATGCTTAGGCCAACCTTTCAGAAACACTTCAGAAAACAACAACATGGAGCAAGATGTACAGCTAACACCCGTTCAAGCAGACCGGACAGCATGAACAATTCTCACCCATATGAACATGTCATAGGTACCATGAGAGTCTGATAGTACTATTGCAATGGTAGCTTTGATCATGGTACATATTTTGTATGTACCATGTACTATAGTACTGTTATATAAAATGTAAAAAAATTTTAAGTAATGATGTTTCCAATTTTAAGTAAACAGAACTATCAGTTTTTGAGTTTGTTGTACTCATTCATATTAATTTGTTCTTTTCTTGCATTATTGAGTGACATAACTCGTACTATTTAATAGCAATTAGCATTTTTTGTTTAGTTGTTGCAAATTAAATAAATGGGTCGCCACAGCAGACAATCCGGTCCGCACACATGCTTGGCACAGGTTTTACACCAGATGCCCTTCCTGACGCAACTCTTTATTGTTATCTGGGCTTGGGACAGACACTTCATCCTGTTGTTGGGAATCGAACCCGGGCCTTTAGCATGGCAGGCGAAACACCTACCACTGAGCAAACAGAACCCTATTGCCCTGATGACGTCAGACACAAAATTGCTAGTCTGGAAGATATAAAGTTGGTGGAACTTTAAGGTGACAGTTACTGTTACTTAAAATATCAAATTTGTTCAACTAACTTGAAAAGTCTAATTTCTACAAACTCATAAATACCAAAAAGTTCTAAATACTCATCAAGGTCTATTAATTTGAACTAATTGTAATTATTTAAGTGTGAGAAAACCAGAAGAACAGGTCTCAAACTCCATTTCCCAGCATGCATCATGGACGACAACATGCATGAACACGGTCTCGTTCGCCGGAGTTCTGATTGAACTCACCTGCTCCTCACTTCCCACAATTACAAAGGCCACTCGAAAACATTGCAACAGTGCAAAGTATTGTTTAGTACCTTCTCGTCTAACCTTACCAAGCCTTGGATGTGTATTTTGGATATTTGGCTTTTGACCACGGTTTTGTATAAGGATTTGGAGTTTTGCCCTGACCCTACCATTGTACCTCGTCTGATCTTGCCTGTTTTTTGACCTTGACTTTTGGATTACCATTTTGGAATTGTTTGTTGGAGTTTAGCAATAAACCTCTGCTGTTACTGTACATGCATTTGCATCCGTCTCTACCCTCATTCCTAACATTAAGTTAACAGTACTCAATATGTTTAATTACTTTGAGTGTTAGGGTTTACAGTGTACTGTAGAACATGGTTTGCAAAACTGTAATATTTTACTATGGCACAAGTATCAGGATACAGTAATGTCACAAATATGTTATACGTGTTTATGTACCATAATGGCAGTTTTATACACAATAATTTAGTAAATAAAATAAGTTGTTTTTTTGTGTACTTCTACTTTTAAAGTAGTTTTTAAAATCTGTAATTTTACTTTTACTTAAGTATGTTTTGTTTGAAGTATTGTACTTCGCTACATTATAAATAATATTCGCTACCGAGTAAAAAAGAAATGAAATAAAATGAAAAATAATAAAATATTGCAACGGGGAAGGAAAGAAATTGCACCCCGGAAACCACTGCACTGATTGATGAGCGGGAAGAACAAACAAACGCGCTAATCTCACAAGAACGAAAGAGACGGACAAAACAGATGTCCAGCTGAAAGTGAAATTCCATCAAATTCTTATGAAGCAAACCCCTGGCCATATTTAAATGACCACTTTGATTTCTAACACAAGAAAGGCCACAGCTTTATTATGCAAAGGTGTTCCTTCAATTAAAACAACTAGTTTGAGATTTATATCCTCTTTTTTTTAAACTACATTAGAATCCCCCATCCCATCCCCGCTGTTAAAAAAAGTAACTCAATAACTGAGTAAATTTTTTTTACTTTCACTCGATATAGATTTTTTATAATTATAGAATTTCACTGAAGTAACAGTACTTTTACTTGAGTACAAAATGTTATTACTTTTTCCACCTCTGTTAAATATCATGGTACTTACTAAGTAACACATTGGGTACCAAAGTTCAGCAGGTATCTAATATGGCGCTGTCTGAAATATACTATAGCAGAATCTAATATGGTACAGATATACTTGTTACAATTTGGCTGCCACTGTCGTACCTATAAGCACCAGGACTACTCAGCTGAAAATCCACCGGGGTCTGCTCTTTTACAATGAATAGTCTGAGACTTAACTTTAGTTATATGGACTTGGAGTACAGAAACATTATGGAAACTCAAACTGTTCACTAATATGTTATGGAACATCACTATACACCAATAACATTAATGGCACCGCAAGATGAACTGAACGACACTGATCAACAACAACAGTTGATCCAGCAAACTGGTGACAGGACAATGGGCACCCAAGCCTCACCAATACAGTACAAATTGCCGGAACACCCAGTGCACACCAGCCCACCATGCAAGGGTGCCGATCAGGCAAAGAGCCCAAGGCCTCCAAACTCCCCAGACCCCAATCTGATTGAGCATCCATGGGATGCCCCTGACAAACAAGTCTGATCCACAGATTCCCCCCCTGTAAATCCCACAGCACCCAAAGACTCTGCTGCCAGTGTCCTGGTGCCAGACACCACAGCACACCCCAAGAGACCCTGCAGAGTCATGCCCCAAAGGATCAGAGCTGCTCAGGTGGAACAAGGGGAACCCAAATCCTAGGTGGATTTAATGTTAAATATTTTAACGTTATGGCTGATCAGCGTATACTGTCCGTTTTTTTTTTTCAAATATCCTTTTTTTTTTTTAAAGGTATCAGACATTTTGTTCTTTAATGGTCATGCGATCAATCTCTTAATTTTCACCTTATAGTTGCTGAGAGCAAAAAAAAAAAAAAAAAACCTGTCTGTCCACATCTCACCAAACCCCTCCCATACTCTATGAAACTTAGACCGGCTTTTTCAGAAGACTTTATTCAGTTTTCTAGGGCACTAATACAGATTGGTGGAAAGGAAAGGAGAGAACATGGCACAAGGGCAAGAACCTATAAGGTATCGAGGTAACTTTTTAAAGAGATTTAGATAATTGCACCATTTTCAGCAATAAGGCTAAAAAAGGCTTTAATTACATATTTTATAACACCTGTTCCACCAGCTTCTTAAATATCAATAACAACTTCAATAATAAGATTTTTTTGTCATCATTCGTTTATTCCTGATAGTTTTTTCTTCATTTAAAAAAAAAAAAATATTATGACCTGTGCCTTTACTTCCCAGAACTGCTTCATAATTTATAGTGGAACTGATGGAGTTTCTTTTTGTCCAAATACACTTTGGGGAAATATTACACACCAGCTGTTTGTGCCATGTCTATAAACCACATTTGTTGTTACTTCATGCATTCCTGCCATACTTTTGTTTGTAAAAAAAAAATCCTTTTTTGCTTGTATTTTGCCAGAGCCATGTTTCGTCTTTTGCTGCTTTTAGGTCAGTGACTTACTGTATAGTTATATTATGTTCTACAATTTCAGCAATTCAAACAACTTTGAATCTGAGATTTCAGATTTAGTAGATTTAGTAATTGTGTAAATGTCTAAACGATATATGCTGCATGATTATTTACTATAAGAATAATACAATTTAATGTGGTTAAACTATTTTTCTATGCCTTAGTTCCTGGATCTCAAATTGTTTTTACATTGCTAAATTATGACAAATTATGTCTTAAACAGGATTTTCCGCGATTGGGTTCTGTCTCTCTCGCCAGTATCACTTCATTAACAAGAATAAAACTTGGGCTGAAGCACAGAGATACTGCAGAGAGAATTACGTTGACTTAGCCAGTATTGATAATGCTGAAGAGGAGCTGGCCCTTATTAAAACAGTAGATATCAGGAATAACAGCCCCATCTGGATTGGACTTTACGATGATCTGAACAGCTGGAAATGGTCTCTGGATCATGATGATGATGATGATGATGATGATGATGATTTCTACCAGGAGGCAGATACAAGCTTTAGAAATTGGTATATGCAGAAACCAGGAAAGTTGTCTGAAAAGGGCTTATGTGCAATCTTTTCAGGGTTTAATGGAGCATGGGAGGAGAAGAATTGCTCAGATATGCATCCATTTATTTGCTTTGATGGTGAGTATAGCAGAAAGGTATATTTATCATTAAACATTTGTCGAAAAAGAATGATGTAGTAGATTTTCATTTTAGCTGTAAAACTAAGCTCAGGGAGAGTAAATTAGAGTAATGTCATAAAGGTAATGAACTGGAGATGATTTTTTGAGAAATGGTGAAGTAGGAGCGCATAGACGCATTGGTTTTTCTGGGCAAAACAGCTGAAAATTGTAGAGTGTAGTGTTTCTGAGATGGGGTAACATACCATGTGTTGGTGTTTGGTGGGTTGTGTGGTTGGGGGTTGGGGGTGTTGTGTGGACAGGTCTTGGTCTGGGTTGTTTTTTGTTAGCAGGAGCTGCTTGTCCGCTCACACATGTAAACCAGTATCTTCCAGTGTATTTAATAGGAAGGTTACTAGAAGTTCTTGGCTCGCTTGAGAGAAGAGGCTTAAATCTAGTGGGATTTTAAGTTTTGTGTGTATCTTTCAAAAGTTAGGGCCAGGCTGGCAGTTTTTCCAAAGTGGACCAGTTGGCATTTAGTTATAAAAAAAAAAAATAGCCAAAGGGTAAAATGAATGGGTTCTTATTTAAAAATCCGTTTTTTGTGAGGTCCTAAACAAAGCTCCATAACTCCTAAATGATTTGACCCATCTATTCCATTTAAAGTTTAAAAAACGCAGGAGACCTGGCTTTCTAGTTTGCTATAAGCTTTGTGTGGGAGACTGATGTGTGTTTGTTTTTTGTTTGAGAGAGCCTTTTTTCTGATTCACTGCCTCTCCACAGTAAAATGCAGTTTATTCTTTATGGAGGAAGTTTGGAGTATGTTACTTACTTCACGCACAAGACAGAACGCACAAGGCACAAAAAACATTACCCAAGGACAGAGTTAATCTAGACAAACGTAAATGTTAGGGAGGTCTTGAGGACATGGTACGGTACAGTATATCTAGGTGGTGTTCATCTGCCTAGGTTTTGAGCTTTAGTGGTGGATGGTAACAGGATTAGTCCAGAACCATCCTCTTTTGTTTCTGATTCTGGGAAATGAACAAATGAAACCTGCAGTCAAATTATCCTATTTCCTACAAGCTTCTGCTACAAGAGTGAGTAGATATCTGACTTGTAAACAAGAACTTTATATCCAGTTAGCGCTAATGATCAGTATTAGTTGTACATACTGTAATAAATGCAAAACATCTATGGAATGCAGCATTTTTCAACAAAATCGCCAAAGGACAACAATAACTCGGGTTTTTATTTTGCTTTTCTAGCTAAGTCATCAGCATCTTCCCATGTGTACTATTTTGTAAATGAAAGTAAGACCTGGCTGGATGCACAGAGCTACTGCAGAGAGAATTATACTGACTTGGCTACCACTGACAACATGGAGGAAATAGACACGCTCCTTAAAACCGTAAACGGCAGCGATGCCGATTTAGCCTGGATTGGAGGGTATGATGATCTGGACATCTGGAGATCGTCCTTGGACAAGGATATTTTCTACATGGAAGGAGAGAAAATGTTAAGGGAACCTGATAACTTCAATGGGAAAGAGCTGTGTGTCTTTATCCGTTCTGATGGAAAATGGTCAGATGGGGATTGTAGCAAACGTTTGACTTTTGTTTGCTATAACGGTGAGGACAGAGTATCGTCACATGAACTACGACAAATTGTGTGAATTTTTCGAATGTGTGTTATATTTAACATTCCTTCATTACAGGTAGAACTGTAACAGAAGGCTACGTCTGGATTAACCAGTTAATGCCCTGGGTGGAAGCTCAGCATTACTGCAGACAGCACTACAAAGACCTGGCCAATGTGAGAAATCAAGCAGATAATAAAAAAATCCTCAACCTCACAGGTGGCTTTGAGGCTTGGATTGGTTTATACAGGACCAGAGTTTGGTCAGACCAGCATGCAGCTGTATATGAAAACTGGAGACCTGTCACGACTTATAGTCCTGAACAACCAGACAATGGTTTATATGCTTATTGGGAACAGGGCAATCAGCAATGCACTGCTGTATCGCTCAGCGATTCAGGGCAGTGGACAGACGAGGCCTGCTTAGCTACATTCCCTTTTATTTGCTCTAGCAGTGAGTTTGTTTTCTTCCCTATACTTTATACCAAGTGTTTCTAATCTTAAATGGCCACTTTGGCATCAGATCTTTCTCATGAAAATCAAGCCTGGTAATTTAACATATACAGTAAGTAGTTGTCTCATCTGTCTGTTAAACTTAATACCAGCCAAAACTCCTTTTCCTACCATTACTGCAAGGGGTTTTCAAGCCAATTAAATTAAATTCAATTTAATTTGTATAGTGCTTATAACACTGAAGTGGTAGTGTAGTGTAGCACTGTCACCTTGCACCTCCAGTGTCCGGGTTCGATTCCCGGCCAGGATCGATTCCCGTCTCTGTGTGCATGGAGTTTGCATGTTCTCCCCATGCTTGGTAGGGTTCCTCCGGGTACTTCGGTTTCCTCCCACAGTCCAAAGACATGTAGGTTAGGTTATTTGGCATTTTCAAATTGGCCGTAGTGTGTGAATTGAGTGTGTGAGTGATTTGTATGTGCCCTGCAATGGCCTGTGCCCTAAGTCTCCTGGGATAGGCTCCAGGCCCCCGTGACCCTGAATACAGGATTAAGATGAAATGACTGTCAGAAAAAACAGAACACAGTTTTTAGAGTGGAAACTTCTATTATTTTTCTATATGATCTCCTGCTACATTAATGCACTAATCCCTTCATTTCAGTAATGCTTGGATACCAGGTATCAAGGTAGAATCTTTTTTCAGTACTACACCAGAGCTGTGACCAGACTGGTGACCATATATATATATATATATATATATATATATATATATATATATATATATATATATATATATATATATACTATATTTATATATATATATATATATATAATGGCATGCCGTTTAGGAAAATATTCATGATAGAACTTAATGAAAACTCTGAATATATTGAATGAACAGTGAGAATATTAAATGGATTCTGAATATATTGATTTAAACTCTATATATATTGAATGAAAAGTCTGAATATATTTAATGGATTTCGAATATATTGAATAAACTGTGAGAATATTGAATGGATTCTGAATATATTGATTGTGAACTTAATATATAAAACATTAATTAAAAAAACTATTAAACTGAATATTGAAAAAAAATAGTTATTAGCAATGATAGAGTAGATTATAATACACACGTGGACAAAATTGTTGGTACCCTACGGTCAATGAAAGAAAAACTCACAATGGTCACATAAATAACTTTAATCTGACAAAAGTAATAATTGAAAAAAATTCTATGAATGTTAAACAATGAAAGTCAGACATTGCTTTTCAACCATGATTCAACAGAATTATTAAAAAAAATAAACTCATGGAACAGGCCTGGACAAAAATGATGGTACCCCTAGAAAATACTGAAAATAATGTGACCAAAGGGACATGTTAATTCAAGGTGTGTCCACTAATTAGCATCACAGGTGTCTACAATCTTGTAATCAGTCAGTGGGCCTATATATAGGGCTCCAGGTAGTCACTGTGTTGTTTGGTGACATGGTATGTACCACACTCAACATGGACCAGAAGAAGCGAAGGAAAGAGTTGTCTCAGGAGATTCGAAAGAAAATTATAGACAAGCATGTTAAAGGTAAAGGCTATAAGACCATTTCCAAGCAGCTAGATGTTCCTGTGACTACAGTTGCACTTATTATTCAGAAATTTAGGATCCACGGGACTGTAGCCAACCTCCCTGGACGTGGCCGCACGAGGAAAATTCATGACAAATCAAAGAGACGGATAATCCGAATGGTAACAAAAGAGCCCAGAAAGACTTCTAAAGAGATCCAAGGTGAACTTCATGCTCAAGGAACATCAGTGTCAGATTGCACCGTCCGTCGTTGTTTGAGCCAAAGTGGACTACATGGGAGACGACCAAGGAGGACACCATTGTTGAAAACAAATCATAAAAAAGCCAGACTGGAATATGCCAAACTACATGTTGACAAGCCACAAAGCTTCTGGGAGAATGTCCTATGGACAGATGAGACAAAAATTGAACTTTTTGCCAAGGCACATCAGCTCTATGTTCACAGATGGAAAAATGAAGCATATCAAGAAAAGAACACTGTCCCTACTGTGAAACATGGAGGAGGCTCTGTTATGTTCTGGGGCTGCTTTGCTGCATCTGGCACAGGGTGTCTTGAATCTGTGCAGGTACAATGAAATCAAGACTATCAAGGGATTCTAGAGAGAAATGTGCTGGCCAGTGTCAGAAAGCTGGGTCTCAGTCGCAGGTCATGGGTCTTGCAACAGGACAATGACCCAAAACACACAGCTAAAAACACCCAAGAATGGCTAAGAGGAAAACATTGGACTATTCTATAGTGGCCTTCTATGAGCCCTGACCTCAATCCTATTGAGCATCTTTGGAAGGAGCTGAAACATGCTGTCTAGAAAAGGCCCCCTTCAAACCGGAAACAACTGGAGCAGCTTGCTCATGAGGAGTGGGCCAAAATACCTGCAGAGAGGTGCAGAAGTCTCATTGACAGTTACAGGAATCGTTTGATTGCAGTGATTGCCTCAAAAGGTTGTGCAACAAACTATTAAGTTAGGGGTATCATCATTTTTGTCCAGGCCTGTTCCATGAGTTCATTTTTTTTTTTTTTAATAATTAGGTTGAAGCATGGTTGAAAACCAATGTCTGACTTTCATTGGTTAACATTCATAGAATTCTTATTTATTATTACTTTTGTCAGATTAAAGTTATTTATGTGACCATTGTGAGTTTTTCTTTCATTGACCGAAGGGTACCAACAATTTTGTCCACGTGTGTGCAATAGGTTTTAAATGTGTTATCCACAGAACGAAAAAGCTATTGAAAATTCATATTTTTTAAATAAAGAATTAATAATAAAAAAAACTATTAAACTGAATATTGCAAAGAGAATGGTTGTAGTTATTAGCAATGATAGAGTGAGTGATAGTTCAGTTGGTTTTACATGTGAGATTTCAATAGCAAAAAAGTTATTGAATTTTGTTGATTTGTCGTTTTTTGCAACTCAGTCTGTACCAAAGTGCATTCACAAGTATTACAATTATTATTATTTTTTTAAATAACTAGAAAAAGACCCTGAATCTCATTTAACAAATTATCTGTTTTATTAGCACAAGAATTGTTTGTCATCATTTATTTGTAAATGTGCATTAATATAATTATTAATCAATTAAACAAACAAATAATCCATACTGTAGCCTAACAGTGTAATATGTTTGATATTCTGTGAGGTCTTTCTCTGTAATCTTGTGTATTTTTCTGTAAACAAACAGTTGGGTCTTGGTCATGCACTTTCTAGATGATCCCTAGTTACTCCATCTCTATAAAGCGCCGGTAAGCAGCGTTTCTGAAAGCTTTAGCTCCAGCAGGCTGTAACAAGAGAAAATCTAAAAATATATTTATTTGTAGTAGCTTCTCTGTCCACTCCAGATTAAGAAAATATGTGATTTGTCATTTTTGTGTGTTTATTTCTCAAAATATTGAAGGAATAATCTTGAATGTGTGGCAAATGCCCAATATAAAACTTCACCGCGGGCTGTGACCGGTCTTCCGCAGTGAAATAGCGAATAAATTTCTTTATCCGTAGTCTGATACTGAGTGCAGCTTGCACCACCACTTTGGGCCGTACACGCACTCATCAATGTGTTGACCATCTTTTTTTTTCAATCAATATATTCGGAATCCATTGAGAATATTGAATGGATTCCGAATATATTGATTGAAACTCTATATATATTGAATGAAGATTCTGAATATATTGAATGAACAGTAGAATATTGAATGGATTTCAAATATATTGATTGAATATATATATGTATATATTGAATGAAATCTGACTATATGGATTGAAAACTGATATATTGAATGGAAAGTCTGAATATATTGAATGAAAACTAAATATATATGGAATGAAACATGACGTCATCGAAACACAGCACCATCTATAGAAAGGATGAAGACATTTATTCGCTATTTCACCGCGCATAACACCGGTCTTCCGCAGTGAAATAGCGAATAAATGTCTTCATCCGTAGTCTGATACTGAGTGCGGCTTGTGCCACCACTTTGGGCCGTACACGCACTCATCAATGTGTTCACCATTTCTCCATTTCTCACAATTGCAGCAACCAAGTTTCTCGCCGACTCACTCATCCTTTCTATAGATGGCGCTGTGTTTCGATGACATCATGTTTCATTCAATATATACTTAGTTTTCATTCAATATATTCAGACTTTCCATTCAATATATCAGTTTTCAATCCATATATTCAGAATTCATTCAATATATATATATATTTTCAATCAATATATTCGTAATCCATTCAATATTCTCACAGTTCATTCAATATATTCAGAGTTTTCATTTTCTCTCATGAATATTTTCCTAAATGGCATGCCATAATATATACACAGTACAGACCAAAAGTTTGGACACACCTTCTGATTCAAAGAGTTTGAATTTGTATTATGGCAAGAAAAAAGCAGAGAAATAAGAAATAAGAAAGAAATAAGAAATGAAGGTCAGTCAGTCCGAAAAATTGGGAAAACTTTGAAAGTGTCCCCAGGTGCAGTCACAAAAACCATCAAGCGCAACAAAGAAACTGGCTCACATGCCGACCGTCCCAGGAAAGGAAGACCAAGAGTCACCTCTGCTGCTGCGGAGGAGAAGTTCATCCGAGTCACCAGCCTCAGAAATCGCAGGTTAACAGCAGCTCAGATCAGAGAGCAGGTCAATGCCACACAGAGTTCTAGCAGCAGACACATCTCTAGAACAACTGTTAAGAGGAGACTGTGTGAATCAGGCCTTCATGGTAGAATATCTGCTAGGAAACCACTGCTAAGGACAGACAACAAGCAGAAGAGACTTGTTTTGGCTAAAGAACACAATAAAGAACACAATAAAGAAAACTCTTTGAATGAGAAGGTGTGTACAAACTTTTGTTCTGTACATATATATAAGCAAAATAAAAACTGGATCCAGTTTTCATCTGATATATATCAATATAATTCCATATATCTTCATGTTCATGTTGTCACCAATAAAATTATGATCAAGAATTCTAATATAAACATTTTCAAAATACCATCTTACATGTGTAATATTACAACAGACATTTTTCATTTAATGCAAGTTTCATTTCAAAGAAACATCCAAAATGAGTTTAATAAAGTTTAATAATGCAATTTTGTGAATTGTTTAAAGAATTCTGTACAGGACCATTATGTACCTATCAGTATCACTTTGTTACTGAGGATAAAACCTGGACTGAGGCGCAGAGCTACTGCAGAGAGAAGTACACCGATCTGGCCACCATCGAAAACATGGAGGACATGGGAAGTCTGCTTGATGCAGTATACGGAACCTATTCTGGTTTAGCCTGGATTGGCCTGTATGATGACCTAAACAGCTGGAAGTGGTCTCTGGATGATGATCCTTTCTACAAAGGGGGAGAGAGAAGCTTTAGAAACTGGTTTCAATACAAACAAAGGAATTGGTTTGGAAACAGTTTGTGTGTACACTTTTCGGGTCTGGATGGAATATGGTGGGGAGCTTCTTGTTATATCTCATTGGCATTTATCTGCTTTGATGGTGAGTAACTGCAGTCATAAATATCTTACATACCATGAGCTTCAGACAAAATAATTTGTACTATACAATCCTCTTTTTTATTTTAGGAAGAGTAAACGCCGGTGAAAGACACGTCCTTGTTTATCAGTACCTGAATTGGACTGAAGCTCAGAGATACTGCAGAGAGCATCACACAGACTTGGTCAGTGTGAGGAATGAGTCTGAGAACCAGAAAATAAGACTATTATTATATAAGAATAATTACAGTAGAAGCATATGGATTGGCCTGTACACTACAAGGTCTTGGTCAGATAAGAGCAATTCTTCGTTCAGCAACTGGTATCCAGGTCAACCTGATAATTCTGGACAGGATGAATACTGTACTGCAGTTTTAACTGAATCAGGAAAATGGACAGATGAAAACTGTGGTCATAACTTTCCATTCTTTTGCTACAGTTGTGAGTAGATTTCTGTTTTGTAATAAGAAGTACAGCTTCTGCTATTTAACTTCAACTTGCACAGAGTATATACTGCATAATTAACAATTGATTTTGTTGCATTTTGTAGCAACGAGCTCAATCTCTCATCAGTATCACTTTGTCAATGAATATAAAAACTGGACCCAAGCACAGAGATACTGCCGTGTGAATTACACTGACCTGGCAACCATTGATAACATGAAAGAAATTAACAGTCTCCTTAATGCAGTAAATGAAAGCTATAAGGGTTTAGCCTGGATTGGATTGTATGATAATCTGGATGACTGGAGATGGTCTCTGGATGATGATGCTTTCTATAATGAGGGTGAGAGAGAGTTTAGAGGATGGTACCATGAACCAAATAACTACAACGGGAACGAACTGTGTGTTTCCATGTACTACACAGGGGAATGGTTTGATCTACAATGTAATCAGAGATTGGGATTTGTATGCTATAATGGTAAGTGCAGAAAATATTTGCTACCTAACACTTTGTTCAAGTTATATTTTCATAATACTGTATGCATATTACAAGCCAAAAGTATTGTCAATAGGCAGCATAAGTGGCAGTAATTGGTCTCAATCCTGAAAGACTAATAATGACTTACAGCAACAAAGCTTTTGGCTGCACAGCAGACTTTATCACACTGAAGTTTTCTTAGCAAATGCCAATGCATCTAACTAACTAACTAACTAACTAACTAACTAACTAACTAACTAACTAACTAACTAACTGTTGTTGCATTTAAATGCTATTAACCATATTTATCAGAGATCGGCATATATATTATATATATATTAATATATTATATATATATATATATATATATATATATATTATATATATATAGATATATAGATATAGATTTTTATTTTATGATTATTTTCACAACCCAAATCATAGAACAATGGGGACATATTGCTAAAGCAATTACAGAATCTTTTAGTCGCAAATATGGCAGCATGTTCATACAGTGATCTCACATTAAACAGGTCAATGAATTTGTTGTGTACTTTGTATAAATATGGCATGTACACCGATTAGCCATAAATACTGATGGAAAATATGAAGCAAAAAGCGTACAGTTAGGTCTTTAAGTTGGTGTCTCAGAAGCATTAAAATGGGCAATTTTAACAAGGGCCAAATTATAATGGCCAGATGACTAGGTCAGGGAATCTCCGAAATGTCATGACTTGTTGGGTGTTGCTGGTTTGCAGTGGTTGGTACCTAACAAAACTGGTCCATGGAAGAACAACTAGTAGTACGTCGCTTCATGGCAACAGTATTATTTGACCTCCCCAGTTCTCAATTTGATTAAACATCTGCTTGAAAGAACATATGTGTGCTGGAATAACACGTCTATCTGGGTACAAATTTTAATTTGTATCAAGGGAGTCCAAGGATAGGGTCAAAAATATTTTACACATGTTTATTTGCATTGGGACAGAAGTAGATTAATGAGTAAGGCATTGGACTACTAGTGGTTTAAACCCCACCAGTACCAAGCTGCCACTGTAGAGCCCTTGTGCAAAGCCTTTACCCCTCAACTGCTCAGATTCGTAATGAGATAAGAATATAAGTCGCTCTGGATAAGCGCACAATGTAATGTTTTACTTTAATGGTCATATTTATAAAGAATCCTGTGCAGTGCCATTTTTCCTGTTATTGTACTCTTTAAAGTTCAATATACATTACTTTGGGAAATTCCATGGTACTTATTATTGTAAGTACAACAGTGACTACCAAAGTTCAGTAGGTATCTAATATGGTACTGCCTGTATTTTACCATTCCAGTAATACGGTATGTACTCAGATATCTAATATGGCAGAGTATGAACAAACATATCACGGTTGCTACCTTCTGAATTTTGGTAGCCTTTGTCATACCCAGTAAGTACTGTGGTATTGATAGCAATAGTGTGTGGTCTAAATGTCTACGAAGAAGGGAGAGAAGCTCAGATCATCGTCTTGGAAACTCAGCTCATCGTCATAGATGTCATCTTGAGACTTGGTTTTGGTGCAATTTCCAAACCAGGCAGTGATAAAGCTGTCCAGGATACTCTCTATAGTCCATCTGTAAAATGTGATTAGGATAGGAGGTAAGAGATGAGCTTTACCCAAGCTTTGTAAAAAAATAAATAATAATAAATGAGGTACTGCTATGGAGCTGGTGTTGAAAGACCAGCTGAAGTTCTTAGCCAGGCGAAACCAAGAAATTCAGTCCTCTTTATCATCTCCACAGATGAGCCTTGATGTTACAGTATATTGCTCACTTCCTCAGGTACAAGCAACATTTATATATGGGTCTCTGAAAAAATGACTTGGGAAGAAGCTCAGAGGCTCTGCAGAGCAAACCACACAGACCTGGCCAGCGTGAGGAATAAGACTGAGCTTCAGAAGATACTGAGCATTACACAAGACTTGGAAGCATGGATAGGTCTTTACAGGAACCGATTATGGTCAGATCAGAGCAACTCAACTTTTGCATACTGGAGACCAGAAATCCAAACTCATATAATAGCAGAACCTGATAATGGTTTGTATTCAAATGGACAATTTGGAAATCAACACTGCACCGCTATGGATAATACTGGCAAGTGGACTGATGAAAACTGTTCAGCCAGTTTCCCCTTCTTCTGCTACAGTGGTGGGTTAATCTATTTTCTTTGTAATAATAGTAAAAAAATATATATATATATATATAATAATAATTTTTAGATTTTCATTCAGTCACAGTTGAATGGCCAAACCTGCTATAAAAATTGACCATAACAATTTTCTGCTCTGAATAGATTTATGCATGTTCTCCAAATAATAATTATGCCTTTTTTTACTCTTGCAGTACCCACTCCAGGTAAGGAAGCATGTGTTCTTAAACTTAAATTTATAAGGGTCTGTAGTAGATTGAAAATCCAACCTACAAAACTGAAATATAGTTCAGGTCTTTTCAAGTCTGTCTTAAATCAAAATTAAGGTGCATAAAAGTATATCACCAATGGTCTTCGTTGTTATACATTTTCCTGCTCTGCAGTCCCACTCAGCAAAAATCGAGTTACCATCTTTCAAAGTTATGTTATATTCGGTACAAATTTAACTATTTTATTTCCTCAGACCTTCTGGTTAGCCATATGATTATTTCAGAGGAATGGAAAGAGTTAAATTTGTACTAAACACAGCATAGCTTTGAAAGATACAAACTGGATTTAGCTTCATATGAGTCTCAGCTGAAAATTGGGATGGATTTTTTCACCAAACGAGGGCTGTGGAATTTTGCTGCAGTAACTTCTGTTGTCTTCAATTGGACCCAATTACTTACACTGTACTCAATTGGCCCCAATTACTGTACTTACGTTGTACTCAATTGGCCCCAATTATTTACATTGCCTTCAATTGGGCCCAATTACTTATGTTGTACTCAATTGGCCTCAATAACGTACATTGTGCTCAATTGGTCCCAATTATTTACATTGTACTTTACATTCCAGGTGACAAACTTCACAGTCGGTGTGCAGAGCAGGAATATCTACATGTATATTAAACCTACTACAATGTACTTACATACACTTTAATTTCAGACAGACGTAAAATTAACCCCTAATCATTTAAGTGGTTAAGGAATCATTTTATTGCACATGTTACGCATCATGTGATTGTGTTTTTTTCTTCTAGAATATGGTACTTTTACTACAAGAGCTATGATAGGACTGCAAGTAAAAATGAAATTTAAGAGAAACATGCTGGACTCTCAGATAAAAGGCCTTTTTTTGATGCAAGTGTGTAACTTTTCTGTATTATCTCTTCTAAGGCAATAAATGTTATATTTCACTTCTAGATAATCTAGTCCAATAATAATTGTAACAAAATATATATTTGTTGATTAATTAATGAGTGAATCACTGAATTTGGCATAGTTTTATATATGAAGGAGCTTTCTTTTTTTTTTTTTTTTTTTGTAATCCAAGATTTACTTTTATGTCAGTTTCAACGAGAACTGAGCAGACTGGGGCTGTCAAGGACCTTTACTTTGAGAGTGAAAACCATCCATAAGGTCAGCCCATGAAACGAGAGGCATTCGCAAGGCATTCAGCAACAGAATACTAAACTCTGAACTGTTCCAGCTTTTGTGAAGATTTATTTATTTGTTCATTTGGGCTCACCTTTAAGCCTAAATACGAGAAACACTGAATATGCAGTACGTCACATGTTCAAGATACTTTAAATAATGAGTATAATAATAATAATAATTACAGCACTAATCAGCCACTAAAAGTCACACTTAAGGTCACTTGTGGATGTTTTTTGTTTTAATGATTGGCGCTTCATGTCATCTCACTTATAGTTTATGTCCTTGATGTTTATGCTAATGCTAATGCTTACTCTTAGTTCGACTTTAGTTTCTGTTCCTGTGTCTAGTCCTGCTTTTATTTCGAATTTGGTTCCTGCGGTTTGCATCAAAAGCCTGCACCTGCATTCTTGACTCTTCTATTTGGTGACAGCAGGAAGTTAAATAAATGTGTAAATACTTGTAGTTTTTTTTTTTAGTTATTAATTAAAAAAGTTATACAAACAAAATTGTAAATTTTTGGGGCAAAATCCTTTGTTTTTGTCATTTTGGCTATATGCCAGAAACAAATTATTCATGGAAATTATGGTCAGAAATAAAAAATATATATAATAATATGCACCAGCAAATCAATAACAATATGTAAAATCTATATTTTACGTAAATGGAAATTCATTAAAAAAATAATTCATTAAAAATATGTTGGTCCATGATTTAAAAAAAATTATTATTACATATAAGGGTGCAAAAGACAATATACAGTGAAACACATACTACGCATCATGTGATGCATAATGTTTTTTTATGGCTTGTCCTTACAGTCATGACTAGCATCCAACCTTTTGTATTTTATACACAATAATTTTCCTTTTTTCAGTGCTATATAACAACACATTCATCTTTTTACATTATGCTATGTTTTCCCAATTTAATAAATGAACATACCGTACAGCTGGGTCCATAACTACTGGAACAAAGATACCACATTGAATTTGAAATAAAGCACTTAAGATGTGAGCAAAGTCAAGACTCCCTGCTTTAATTCAAGGGCTTTGACAAAAGTGTCGCATTATCCATCCATTATCTCACTCCACCTGCCAATTTGGGCTGGCTAATAAATAATGGAACAAACTAATATACGTAATAACAAACATAAGGACTGTCTTTAATAGTTGGATGAAAATTGCCTGCCAACTGCCTGAGGTCGGCCTGAACGCATGGCCATGACCAAATGCTGAGTTTTATCTCTCGAGAAGCTTGGACATTTGTGTTCAGATGCTGCTTGTTTATGGGTCTTGTTTTGTCAGTTTTGTCATCAGTAAGTAAAAAGCTCAAAAAGCTCAAAAATCGGGTAGTGAGCAGGTTACTCACTTGGCCAGTGAGTAGTTTTCATTGGCCTTTCTGTTCGTGAGTGTTTCCTGGTGGATTGCACCTTGTTGTGAAGCGTCTCTATTTCCTTCATAAAGCCATCTCTTGACTGTAGACTTGGACAATGGCAGGCTTCAAGAGTGTTCTTGACTTGGCTAGATGTTGTAAAAAGGGGTCTTCCTCACAATTGTTTTCTGTGGTTTTCCAGACTTTTTCCTGTTGCTGAGCTTGCCAGTTTACAATTCCAATTGTTTTTGTTATCTCTGATGGGTTTATATAGTTTTTTTTTTTAATGGCCTGCTTCACTTGCATAGACAAGACTCTTTGGACCTAATGTTGAGACATCCATTAAACAGCTACCAAATGCAAATGTAACACTCAGAACAACCTCCAAGTGTTTTATCTCATTGATTAGTCTTCGAGTAATGAGGGAACAGGCTACACCTGGCCATGCAACTGCTTATCAGCCATTTGTTCCATTATTTATGACCCCAACCATGTTTTTGTGCACAAGAAAATGGCTGTAATTCCAGAATGGTTAATGCAACCATAGTTAATGATTTTGTCTACCCCCTTGAATTAAAGCTGAAAGACTCGATGTTACTCACATCGTGAGCAAATCTGATTGTGTACAGCGGCCAAATGCCAAACACATATCTTTGTTGCAAAATTCATGAACCATTTCAATACTTGTTCACTTCACTTATTGCATCCACTGTCTTGTGCTTCATCCTCTGTAGTGTTTCCACCCTATGTTTTCTCATGGTTGTTTCCTGTAATTTCAAGAATGATTTTTTCTAGTGCTGTCTTAGATTCTAAGTAACCATGTTTCAAGGTTTATTCTGTCTAAAAAAAAAAGTAAATTCTGTCAATGTGTTGTTACAATGTTAAAAGTAATAATAATATACAGTATGAAAACAGTTAAATGGATTTTTTTTTGTAAATCAAGAACATGCAAGGTATTATTATCTCAGTAATACTTTAAATAAAATAATTAAAAATAATAAATGGAGAACTTGACCCCAGTATCACTCAAGTACAGTTGTTCCTGCAAATGTATCCCTCCGCACTACTCCCACACCCGATGATACTTATACAGGCTTGTTCAGAATATATTATTCACTTTGATTAGGGCAGTACAACCAGCTAGTGAAAGGAAAGAAAAGGATACACAAGGGCACAAACCTGTGAGTTGAATTACTTTTTAAAGGAGACTTAGAGCATTGTACACATTCCAGTAGTACGGCTAATGGTCAAAGAATGTAATCCTTTATGTAAAGCATGTATTGTTGCAATGTGTATCAATACCCCCCCCCCCCCCAATTAATTACTGTAGCATACTGTAGCAAAATAACATGGAAGAGATCCACAAAAATATATTACATGGAAAGAAGAATATTTGCAATATTATTACAACAACTTCTCATAAATATTAATTACCATATTAACGACAATAATAAGGATTCTTTGCTGTCCTGTAGTCCTTCTTCTTCTCGTTCTTCTTCAACATTTGCCCATATAATGTATATTGCCCATGTCACTGGCACATTCCACCTGATCACAGAATTAGTGTTGAATTTGATGCAATTTTCCAAAACCCCCTATTTGCCTTAATAGGTTCTGAGTAAAATATTCTAAATCAGGTCTTCATATAATACCTTCAGTACAAAACACTTTTACTACTCCTACAACTACATGGACTTCGGTTGTAGTTCATACGTCTTCTAACTATTAATTATTTTTACTTTTTTACATATAGTAATAATAATAATAATAATAATAATAATAAGAAGAAGAAGAAGAAGAAGAATATGTCCTTCCTATCATTCTGTCCTATCCAAGCTTACTGCTCTTGCACATACTGGATCTAAAATATGTCAGAGTTCACCACTTTAGCAGCTACTACTGCCATCGACTTGGGGCTTAATGCATAGTACTGTATTTAAAGCCTTTAAAAAAAATGCTTGTATGGTTT
This sequence comes from Clarias magur, assembly GCA_013621035.1. NCBI lineage: Eukaryota > Metazoa > Chordata > Actinopteri > Siluriformes > Clariidae > Clarias > Clarias magur. The sequence goes on along the minus strand of QNUK01000229.1, from coordinate 857,538 downwards.
TATTTTACCTACGTTGTTTTATTTGATTTGCACAGTTAATCTAATAGTTGACTTGCAAATTGACCGATAATGTTAAAATGTATCAAGGAGTGTGTAACCTCTGTTAAAACTATAAGCATTACACAGATCAGCCATAATATTAAAACGCAAAACATTGAGGCCAATATTGTGCATATTCCCCTCGTACCGCCGAGGTGGCTCTAACCCCTTGGGGCATGATTCCACAATTCCTAAGGTGTTTCTATCATAGCCAGCATTGACATTTTTTTTAAGCAATTTGTGTTACACTGGCCTTTCTGTAGGATCGAACCAGACCTTGGGTGCACATTGGTGGTGGTGATTGTGTGTATTTCAATTTTCGTGTGTATCACCATTGTGGCTGATTGGTGTATTTCAATTTGCATTTAGAATGCAAAACTACCATTGTGTCTTAAACAGGGTTTTGCACAATTGGGGTCTGTCTCTCTCTCTCTCCTCAGTATCACTTCATTAATTAAAATTAAACTCCGGCTGAGGCATAGAGATATTGCAGAGAAAATTGAAATGTTGACTTAGATAGTTTAGATAATGATGAAGAAAAGCTGACCCTTATTTAAAAAGACATCAGAAACAGCATGAACACTGGACTGTATTATGTCCAGAACAGCTGGAAATGGTCTCTGGGTGGTGATTCTTTCCACAAGGATGAAACGATAATTTTTAGAAATTGGTATACAACACCAAGGAAGCAATGTAAAAATAAATAAATAAATAAAATAAAATAAAAAAAAGTTCATGTGGATTATTGACAGTTTTTAATGAAGAATGCTACAAGTATTACACCACTGTGATTCATTTGATTAAATTTTGAGTATAGTAGAATGTAGAGAGTTTTGCACTAATATTCTGCTTAAGACCAGATGTTCTACCACGGTTGTACAAATGAGAATAAAATCAATGGTCACCATTGGCCTCCACAGCCCCTAGTTGGACTACAGACGTTCATAGGTGGATGGATGTATTCTGCAATAAGTGACTAATAATGATTTGTAAATACCGCCATATTGTAAATCTGACAGTGTGCTGTCCTTGTGTTGTCAAGAACAGCTGCAGCTTATAGCAAGGGACTGGTTATAGCAAGGGACTGAAGTGTCTCAACAAGTGTCTCTCTCATCAAAAAAGTTTGGAAACGTCATTATTATTGTTACAGTACTAGTCAAACCTTTCGACAGAAGTTTGGATTTATGTTCTACATTCAATAAAAAGAACAATACTGGATTAAAAATTTTTTATCCCAAACCATAAAATAACACCATAACAACAACAAATAAAAAAAATAGAAAATTTGTTATTTTAAGATACGAAGGTCAGCTGTTCTGGACCGGTTCCTGCATGAACCGCTCTGTCAAATGCATTTGCAAAATCCATCAATCACCATGATGAAACGGGGCTCTCATGGAGACCATCCCATTATCAGCCTGATTAATAATTGTTGTTATGGTCAGTATCTGTCTAGCAGATTAATATTATATACAAGGGGCATTCAAGTCAAACCGGGACTGTTGATTAGCCACATATTCATTCTATGATGACTTGCTAAAATGTGTAAAATCCCAGCCAGAGTGCATTCTCAGTTTATACCCAGTTTAGGCTGATCTATTTTAACCAAGCACTTGATTTGATCTGGCTCCAAAATAGGCTGGGAAATAAAAAAACATATTAAATGAACTAATTAACTAATTACTATTAAATTATTCAGGGAAAATTGTTTGGTCTTGAAGCAACAATAAAATGCTTCGTTTGTCATATTCTGAAAATATATAACAATTTGCAGAAACCCCAAAGAATTCTTTGTATTTAGGGGAAGAAATGATAAAGAAGTCACTTAATAATGTGATGCAGGCAAACAAACAGAATCCATTCGATGCTGCTTTTTACAGCTGAATTTATGTCAGCGAGCAGAAAACATTCATTTGTTACATACCTCCACACAGATCCACTCATAGAGCAAATTGAAAAGCTCTTGTAGTGGAGTGTTGGGTGAAATTACGGTAAATAGCACACCATCTCTTGCAAATAGACCGGCAGGATTTAACAGTGAGGCAATTTAAAACGACGACAGGAATTATTAAATCATTTTTTATTTGCTACTACTATCTTATTGTAGACCTTGTGGGATTGTCTTCCCTACTCCCAATTGTTTTTGCTCAATCCATACTCATCCATACAGTAGCAGCACCGTGTACTAATCTGCTGGACAGATGCTGACCATAACAACAATCGATATACAGAGATTTTCAGAATTATTAATCACGCTGATACTTTTTCAAAGATTTAGGATTTAAACGGATTAGCAGATAAAGCTCTTGTTGTGAGGTACTATCACAAGGATCCTTCACGAGAAGGATCCCACAAGAAGGGTTAGGCTTTTTTAAGCACTGTGGCTAAGGCTAATCAATCCTTATCCAATTGCCCCAGATACTGTAATACCAACACGTCAAATACACTACTAGTCCTTCCAACAGACCTTCCAAATAATGCTGATGGTGTCCAAAATATGCAATAATCTCCTTTGATATTGAGATTGCTACTTATGCTCTGTAAAGCCTTCAAAACGACTCTAATCCGAGGTGTTTATTAGTGATTTCTGAGGCTGGTGACTCTAAATGAACGTCTCGTCTGCAGCAGAGGTAGGTTTTGGTCTTGCTTTCCTGGGAAGGTCTTCATGAGGTTTCATCATGGTGCTTGATGAGGTTTCCAGAACAGTTGCTTTATTTTATAATTTTGATAAAAACAATCCAGTATTGTCCTAGAATGTATAAAATAAATGTCCCCAAACTTTGACTGATGTGTCGAAACTTTTGACAGGAGGAGGTGAATGAGCATCTCGGGTCTCGGGTGCATGAAGCATTTCCCCAGCTAATGGAGGACATCTTCAGGCAGCACGCTAAAGAAAATAGTATGCGCATACAAATCCTAGCCTCGGTGTAGGCCCAGACCTGCCAGTTGGCCTCAGTGGAGGCTCAGACCCACTAGAGAGCCCCGCTGAATCCAGAGAGCTCGGCACTGCTCACTACTCCATTCTGCATCGTCGATGGTGAGCTCTCTCCTCTGCCATCTAGGTGCGAGGACAGCGTGCCATCTCAGCCACTCTGTTTCGACGACGGCAACTTCCCTCCTCTGCCGCCTGGCTTCGAGGACATCATGCCAACTCGGCCGCTTTGCATCGACAACGGCAATCGCTCTCTTCAGCCGCTGGGCTTCGAGGACATCGGGCCAGCTCCTCCGCTCGGCTTCAGCGACGGCGTGCTGGTTCCGCCACTCGGCTGACGGTCCCGCTTCGGAAAGGGGTGGGAATTGCAGCCTTCCCACCTGTCCAGACATCCTGCCCAAGAAACACCATCTACTGTACAACCTCAGTGTAAGGTGGCCAGACACGGGTCGTTGGAGGAATGCCCTGGAGCTCCGGAGTAAGCGCCCTTGCCTACAACATCACCTTGAGAACCATGACAACTGTGGTTTGTACGCCTTCATTCACAATAAAGTTCATCACACGTCACGCTTCGTCTTGAACACCCTTCGTAGTACAGTATATATGCATTCAAGTCAGTGTTTCTGACAACCCATTTGTCCATGTTAACATGATGGAAATTGAGAAAGTGTGAATTACTTGACACCCATTGTCCCTAAGAGATACTCACCCATTACAGAGGATTAAAAATAAAGCAGACCCTTATCAAGGAATCAGATGGAAGGAAGCCAGACTTAAAGAGGTCGCTTAAGAAACGGATGTTCCATTTCAATTGAAGGCAGGCTGCCGACTATGAATTCAGATTGTGACAGAGAGCTTAATATGCATTTAAATTTTCATTTAGTACTTTTAACTCCATCTGTATTATTGTATTTCTTTATGTGGAAGCTTACTGTTGTGAGTGGTGTATTGCATGTGGAAGTTGGAGGACATGCACAAACTGGAAAGGAAAACATCTAATTGATGTAAGGGAACTGTTAATAATATTGGTAGGGGGGGATGCTTTAAAAAAAAAAAATAATGGACATATCCTTTATGTGGTCTTTGTATATAAATATTGCTCATTACGATTTGTCAGTGCACATGATTTGAAAAATAAGTGTGAATTTCTCAGTGCACTGCTTGACATTCAGAGTGTACTGATCTCTGCGGTAAATTTTCAGTCCGAGCTTGCTACTCGGGCAATCCGCTCTAGTCGTGGCAGTATATAAAGTTCACATTTGATTAGTTTGAAGTTATTGGCTAAATGTCAAACCCGCAATGTTTTCCAAACATTTCTCTCTATATTATGAGCCCTATATTCAAAGGTGCTGACTTATGTTCAAAAGACGCATCAATATTTATTAAAGGATTTTCTAGGTGTCCCATTCAGATTATGAAACCTCAATTCTTTTAAAATAAAAAGTCGAGTCAGTAATATCCATTGACTGGTGTTTCTACGCATACAGTCATGTCATCTGTTATGTTGTTTTCAGTCAAATCTGTTGAGGTACTTTAAAGCAAAGGAAATGACGCACTAATATGATGATAAGATAATGAACAAACGCACTGAAGCATTGAACATGCATTGAAGTGTGGCAGGAGTTTACTATATTACCAGCTAATTGCTGCATGAATAGTTCTATTCATTAGGATAAGTAATAGTTATTCATGAATAACAGTCTGCTACTGTCTTAATTTGACAACAAAATAGAAATCTTGATCTAAAATATCCTTCTTTTGCTTAGTTGTGAAAAATCTACCGACACATAAATTTGTTTCACCATGAGATTGTCATGCTTTTAATGAACTTTGTGATTTTAAGTGGTTGAATGAATACAATAGCACTGATTGTGATGATTTAAAAAGATATCCTACTGTTTTATATTTTATAGATTTTGCAACATGTGGAGATTTGTTAAGCTGTAACATATTTGTACAAGGTCCTTCAGTTCCACTATGCTACAGCATATACAGTCATCCTATATAATAATATAGCTGTCAAATGGCAGTCCACTGAGTGGATTTGCAATCCAATATAATAATTTCAGTACTTCATATGAAATATAGGTAATATTAGTATTTTCTTCCCATTTGATCTCTATATACACCTACTGTAGGAGAATAACACTATATGCCAGTAACCTGGTGACAAGATCACGGGCAGGATCTACGGTCACTAGAACCAAAGGTTCGCCAGCTCGATCCCACAGAAAAGCCAATGCAGCACAAAGTGCCAGTAAAATCAACACTGCCACCTCCAAATTCCTCAGATCCCAATCCGATCGAGCATCCATGGGATTTGCTGGATAACCAAGCCAGATCCACAGAGGCTCCACGCTGCCACCTACAGCACCCAAAGGATCCGCCGCTAACGTCCCAGTTCCAGACATCACAGCACAACCCCATAGGTCTTGTGGTGTCATGTCCCGAAGGCCAGAGATGGGGACAAGGGGAACCAAAAAAAAAACCTAATTGGTTTTAATAGTAATGGTTTTAAACCTCTGGCTAATGTGTAACACATAAGCTGTTTTGAGTGGTTCAAATGTGTTAAAAGGGTTTTTGGAGAATGTTGAAGCCAGGAAAAAGACTGCCATTGCTTTTACTCTAGCCATTATGTGATATGTTATGCAAACAGCTTTTTATATACAAAACTATGTGGTAATACATGTGTGAATGTTGACCATAGGTCCTACCATGATTGTTAGTATGGAAATATATACACTGGTCACCATTGGCCTCCACGATCCATAGTCAGACTGTACTACCATGGTCCATATAAATAGATGGATGGAAAACTGTTGTAATGTTACAAAAGTCTATTCTATGTACTAGAATAGGGACTGAAACTGGTAGAGGAGGATGCTTAGGATGCTGTAAACTGAAACTTTTGTACTGATTTTAATGTTTCTCATGATCATCAACAATCCCTGTAATTAAAATCAAATTACTGGCCATTTTTCCGTTTGAATCACTACAAAATCACGAATATAAACCATCTTCTCACCGTTTTTCTTTTTTTCAAGATCTGGGCACATTTTACACTCAGATATGTTTTAGTGACTTCAGCAATTAATCATTGCAAACATAATATTTCAATGTCTTCATTTTCTAATATGTATCTATCAAACGAAAATGTCGGCCTTCTCGTATTTGAAGCTGTTCTAAAAGTAAATAGAAAAACTTCACACTTGAGTAAAGAAGGCAGCTGTATTAATAAATGAACCAGTAGCATCATTAATCTTTTATGCTATGTTATTGCATTCTAATGTCTGAACAATCATGCTAGCATCTGGTTAAAACGTAAACAGTTTTTTTTGTTCTGTAATATCTACAGTATGTTTGTGTTGGAAAGCAATACGTAATGATGAAATGATATCAAACTGTGCATGCAAAACATACAAAGTTTTCTAGAGAGTGAAAGATTTAACTGATTCTAATTTAGATTTATTATGAACTACTGTAACCTTAAACAGTCCAGCTAGGAGACAAAAATCAATCCAGTTCAAAGTAGAGCATGCTATTCTCTTGTGACACTATGTAGGAATCTAATGTATGCTATTGATTGCTACAGTTCTGGTATTAATTTACGCTGTAATATTATATAATATAGCACACCACACAGGCAAGGATGCACTTTGACTATATGCAATATTGATCATACACATTGTGTATAAGAATAAGTCTGCTTTGTTGCACTACATGAATAGTTGATAAGCAGATTAAAAAGCCCTTTCTGCATTTGCGCATTCAGATTGTGCAAAAGGTCTCGAGCCACCCCCATTTCTGCATATTTTGCTTCCAAAGAGCCAGATATTGTTCTATTTTTAATATAGTCTTGAGGAAAAGTTCTCCAGGTTTCCTGAAGGTCTTTTTGGCTCTCATTTTTATCTAACTTAAGGCATGAACAAGTAACAAACAAGTACAGATGATGATCAGGGCGGTGATTAGTATACTGGTGGTAATGCTAAAATTATTTAAAATTGTTTAATTCAGTTCAGTTTTATTTGGGTAGCACATTTAAGAATGGTCGCTGTCACAAAGAACCTTCATAAAAAATAAAAAATGGATATAGCCTGGGGCGAAGGGGGCATGGAAAAACTCAGAGAGGAAGAAACCTTAAGAGGAACCAGACTAACAAGTGAACACATCCTTGTTATATCTGTGTGCTATAAGCATGAAAATTTAATATAAAGTCCACTTTCACTGATGGAGGCAAGGATACAAAACTGTGGCAAATCCACATGCATCCCGGGCACACCATACCGGTCCACCTCTATGTTTAACAAGAACTTTAACCACAAGCGGGCCACCAGGATGTGTCAGACATCTCCAGGGCAGGAGAGATCAGGATCACTGGTACCTTAGGAGTGCCACAGGCAGGTTGAGAAAGAGAGAGAGAGAGAGAGAAAACAGATACACTCAAAGTCACATAATGGATAAGGCTGGTGTACAAGCAGGAATTCCAGCAGGACTACTGTAGGTATGACAACAATTCTTTTCAGGTTGAAGCTCACGTACATGTCTGTCTGTCTTTTTGTCTGGCATAGTATGGAACTCTCTGCCTAACTTATTAATACAAAGAAATCACATTTTTCCAAGGTTGAGTATCTTACACATTGTTCAGGCTAAGTTGTACTTCTCTCATCTCTAGCCAAATACACCCCTGTTTGGTAAACTCAAACTGAGAGAAACTCACAGATGAGAAATCGAAAAACAAGATCGAATAAAGATTAAGTTTCGTCTTAAAATGACTCCGGCGCTTTATAATTCATTTATACCACTTCAGCGCTGTTATTTCACTTGTGAAAATATGAACTAATCCCAGTAAAAATATTCAGTTATCTTTTCTAATTAATATCTATTAGTGCAGGCGTCTGTTTACATTGAGCAAGTAGCTTATTAGTTGCTTATTTTAAAGTAGATTATTAAAACCTGTCCATATTTGTAATTAACGCTTTTATTTAACACTAGATGTGGCCATGACTTGCACATGATCATGAATCTAATTGCACTCTCATTTTTATGATATAAATAAAATCTTCCTGTGGGCCAATTGCAATGTAACAAGGCCTATATGTTTCCTCAAGCTCAACCAAATACACCTGTAAAAACCCCATTAAAATACGTTTAGTAATTTTTACGTGATGCGTGCACAAACAAACTCAGGAACAGATTACCCATCTTACGCCCCACCTCCACCATTACCGATCCACCCCCGCCACCCCCCCCGCTCCCAATTTTTTTTTTTCCCAAGTGTCTTCAATGTACAGACATACTAACTTTTATTATATGTATAGATTTTGTTTTCACAGATGCAAAGGTTAAACTTCAGGCCGATATCTAAGTACAATTTAATTCTGTCCTGACGCACCAACAGTTTGACACATGCACAGTACAGTACACTGTCAAAACTTGCAGTTTGTAATCTGGCACATAATAGCTCATAACTTCCCTTCCACTCTACATTTTGAATTTATTTATGGTACAGGTTTAACTTCTGGCTTTTTTATTTATACAGAAGACCACTTGCTCACTTTCATAGTGATTTTCATAGTTTGGTTATACAATTGAGAGAGAGAGAGAGAGAGAGAGAGAGAGAGAGTGAAAAAGAGAAGAAGACTAAGTATAAGGCTGGATGTGTTTTAGTGCTGGTGATGTGAGAGTGAAGTAAAAAAAAAATTATGTCTTAATAGATCCTTGTATTTGTAAAAAAAAAAAAATTTATTTATACAAGTATTGCACAATCAATAACAACAACAAAAAAAAAACGACTGACGTTAGCAAGCTAATCAGCTCGGGTAGGTATGCGAGTGAAGCTAAAAACAAGCTCTTGTTAACGGTGCAGTCGTCTAATAATTTTCATATTCACTAGGATGAAAAAGATAAAACATTCTATTGAAATTATTTTTAAAAAATTACTGTTGTCTGTTAAATAGCTGCACACACACAAAAAAAATCTGTTCAGACCTTTTAGTCTGAAATATGTTTGTTTTTACCGTGGTACCTCTGCATATAAATTTAATCCATTCCAGAAGCAAGTTCTTGTTTTGAGAGACACATTTTCACATAGGAAATAATGTACATGCAGATAATCCGTTCCTGCCACTAAAAATATTACCAATATTATCAATATTACCAATTTCCAACACTATAATTATGTTTTTCCATATAAAAAAATCTAAACATTTAGAAAAGAGATGTAAATTAAGTCAAATATAAAATAAATAGACATTAAATCGAAATTCACCTTAATATATAATTCTTCTTGGCACCGACTGCTTTAAAAACAAAACTGAAAGTCACTGCCTTATCTTCTTGCTACCGTCTCGTGGCTTTCTATTGACGGGAACATGTTTTGAACATTTCCCAGATGTACACCGTTTAGTTTGTTCGCTCGTATACCAAAAATGCTAATGATCTTGCAAAATTTCAGTTCATATGCCAAGGTACCTCTGTATATTGTTTTTTCTTTTGTCGGTAATTTTATAAACATGACCCCCAAAGCCATTCACATCTGTGACAGCTGCAACTTGACTTTCCAGCAATTGAATGCGTGAGTGCTCTGAAATACATTGCTAATGGTAACTCTAGTTATCGTGCTAATTCTAGATTAACCAAAGTTGAATCTTTGTGTATACGGGTGAATGGATATGGTGGCAGGCTCCATGAGTCAAAATAAATCGTCCCAATCTTATTCGGCTCCACCCATTAAACTGTTAGAACGCTATTTTTTTTTCTCCCCACAAATTGTAACTATTGCGCTTTTAAAGGACAAACGGTTAAGCTCTGTAACCTAGCACTCAAGGTTTTATTCTCACAGCATGTCTGTCACATCGAGATAACGATAATGGCACCAGATAATTACATCGATGTGTAGGGGAGAAGGATGAAGCATCATGAAATGTTCTTGAATAAAAGGCGATAGCATTTATTTCATTTCGTTTTTTTTTTTTTAATCAGAGAAGGAAAAATTCCAAAATCTTCCAGCCAACAGCTTGAACAGCTCTTTGTTTTCCTTGTTTACTTCAGCAGCCATGAACATAAAATGGGGCTGGCAAACATTTTTTTAAGCATTCACTTGTTTGTATTGCTAGTCTCTCCTGAGGGTTTTCTAATTTTATGCACTGACAATATTATTCCTTCTCACCATTTTAATACTTACCAGTAAAATATAGCCAGGGGCTTCCTTTCAGCCATCTAAATCAAAATCCTTATTTCTGCCCTTGTTAAAATGTACATAAGTAAAGAATACAGGAAATTATTTAAGCAAGGTCACACAATGTAAATGCACCATTGTTACCGAGTCTTAACCGCCCATTATTTCCTTGGACCACTTTTGGTATGTCTTGACCACTGCAGACCTGGAACGTTCCACAAGAGATGCAGTTTTGGAGTTGTTCATCACAATCAATTTGATCACAATTTGACTCTTGTCACATTAGCTGCGCGAACAGTATCTCATTACAATGGCACCTAGTAGTGGATGAGGCATACTGTATTTTTCCTGAACTTATGGTGGAAGCATTAAAAAATGGCCATGCATAAGGATTTGAGTGACTTTGATAAGGGTTTTAATTACTCTTGAAAATAAAAAAAATGTCATCAGATTTAAAAAAAAACATTTTCAACATAGTAAATTATTTATGTACTAAATACTTGGTCATGAGTCCTTTTATATACTGCATTAATGCTGCATGGCATAGAAGTGATCAGGCTGTGGCTTTGCTCAGGCATTACTGTAGACCAGGTTGCTTTGATAGCAGCCATCAGCCATCAGGTCAGGTGTTTCTCATCTTCCACTTACAACAGTCCGTAGACTCTCTATGAGGTTCAGGTGAGGCGAGTTGTCTGGCCAATCAAGCACAGTAATATCATGCTCAGCAAATGAGTTAGTATTAGTTTTGGCATGGTGAACAGTTGTGCTAAGTCCTGAAAGAAAATCTGCATCCCCATAACGCTTGTCAGCAGATGGAATCATGATGTGCTCTAAAATCTCCTGGCAAATGGTTACGTTAGACTTTGGACTCGATAAAACACAGTGGGCCTACAGCAGCAGAAGGAAAACTTGCACCAAGAAAACTTCACATTGGATTTTAGGAAATGTGGATTCTGTGCCTCTCCACTCATTCTCCAAACTCTGTGACGTTGATTTCCAAAAGAATTGCAAAATTTACCTTCATCTGAAAAGATTACTTTGGACTACTGAGCATCAGTCCAGTTCTTTGTTCCCTTACCCCATGTAAGACTGACTTTATCTAGGAATTCAACAGTTGTAACTCATTTCCTGAAAATGTCTGTCCGTGGTGTCTCTTGATGCACTAACTCATTCACTACACTCGTCCAAGGTTTTGAATTGACTTTGCTTGGCAATTTACCTTAAAGCTGCTGACATCCCTGTTGCTTGGCACCTTTTCCTACCAATCTTTTCCCTTCCAGTCAACTTTCTATATGTGTTGATATGGTACTCTGTGAACAGCCACAGAGGTGGAGAGGTGTCAATGATCATCTGATGGACAAATGTCAAGTCAACAGTCTTTACCATGTGTGTACTGAACTAGACTGAGAGATAAATGGTATTTATACTGTATGAATAGTAATTTATTCAAGCTCGAAATTAAATATTGTAATATTGTGAGTCATTGAAATTAAAACCAAAACAGCTTGAAAGATTTCATTTACATGTAATCAATTTAGAATATATGAGTTTCCCTTTTTGAATTAAATTATGAAAGAAAATTAACAAAATTCTAACACACACACACAAATATAAACTATGTGCATGTCCTAGAAAATAGCTTCTTTCATAAGGCATTCAACGAGATATCCAACTTTTGCATGACCTTCCTTTTCCTATGAATTAATGCATACAAATTGGATTGAATTGTAGATGGGCTAATGGAGAAAATAAAGACTAATGGAATCCAGGTCATGCTCTCTGTCAGAGCATGCTGTTTCACATTAACATGTAAAGTGCATATATAGCTTTTTATACATTCTGGCTTATTTAAAAAAATGGACAAAAGTGAGTACAGCTCAGATGGCTGTTGAAATGCCTACATGACCAATTAGCTATGATATTATTACATTGTCAAGTAGGCATGATCTGATTAAACAGGTTACTATTTACAGTACGTAGTAGTTTTCAAAGAGATTATTATTATTATTATTATTATTATTATTATTATTATTATTAGAAGTAATAGTAGTAGTAAAACTCACAAGTTACAGACACAAAATACAGAATTATAAGACTATTAAGTGTCTCTGAATCACACTCTTCAGCGCTTTGCCCTATGGGACCATAAGGCGATGAATAGTTCATTATCAAGAAGATTTTACATTCATAAGTGATTATGAATTTCCATTTCTCTGACCTTTGTCATTACATTAAAATTTTGTCCTCATAGGACCCTAGTGGGTCTGGAAGAAAGTGTCATTGCCGCTGCATTTGACATTTTATTTCGAATGAACAGGGTATATTAAAATGAAGGGAAATGAACACGAATTACCTTACTGTTTTTCAATTATGCATAAATTTGCAGGGCAATCAGTCGCACACAATTCAACCTATGTGGCTACTCGTTAGATGTACTGTAATTTAAAATGATTGCATCCCAAAATATTGCTACTTTTCCTATCTATTTCCTATCTCGTGTTTTTTTTTTCTTTCCTTAGTATCTCATCAGTGGCAGCTAAGTCAATGTAAATACAAACTACCCCGCGCAGTTACTCTACTATTGAAAAAAGAAATGAATAACTGAAGTGACACAAAAGTATTTGACACTGCCATGTATCACCAGTGCTACTGATATAAGCATTATCAATGGCAATTTGGAGGAAAAAACAGAAGGCAATCTAATAACTCTTGCGAGATTTAAAACGGTGAAAATATCTAAATTCACAGCATGCTCAACTGACTCTGTGGTTCAGCTATGTGATATTTAATTTCTTTCCAGCACAGGACAATAGAGACTGCCAACTCTCACAGGGACAATACTGAGCTATTAAATACATTTTCAAGACCATTACTCAGCACTCTATCATTTATCGAGGAAAATGGCAGCAGTGCTTCAGTCTCTGTCCTATACCTCACCTATAGTAACAAGGCTATATACGCTCTGTGATAATGTGAGGAGTTTAGCAAAGTTTTAAAATAGAGCAACGTGTCCTGTGAATAGGGAACTCGGGGTGTTTTAGACCACTTTTTATTAATTAAAGGATGCACACTGGGTAATCTTAGTAGCTCCGGCAGGGGATCTGATTTAAACTTTGAATCCTGTTCCCAACTAGAAGAAGAAATTAAATTAATTAATATTACATACTGCATGTAGGCCCTTAAGAAACAAGGCTTACACAGCACATAATTTGTGATCCAATTCCAGTCCTGAATAACCGATTTAACACCCCTTTGCGGCGCCTGGGGATGTGATTGAAAATCTCGCTCAGAGGGTCCCTCTAGCAATACACGTCTGATCGCTCTCCCTCATAATAACAGATTTATTTATCTTCTCATCATATACCTTATTTTCATTGACTTGCACTACCTCTGTTTTAGACCATCCACTTTGGCACTGCTGTCACTTTTAATGGCTAGAGCCCTATGTTTGTTTTCTGTAGTCTATCAGACAAAGTCTGGCCAGGTAATTCTTGAAAATGACAAACAAATGAAACGCATGAGGATTCTCAGACTGCATGATTGAATGAAAAAAAAAACCTGTTTGAAAACTGTCTGTAAATTCTTTTGTATAGACATGTATCATTTACCTTTGGCTTGGCTCTAAATGCGTCCTGCATTCAGTGAAAACCAGACCATCTGCAAAGTGGCTGGAGAAATGCTGAACTAAAGCGATGCAAAGAAACAGTGTTGTGTTGGTTATAGGGCAAATATTGAAAGATGTAATGTCTTGTTTCTCATTTCAAATTTCCTGTTTGTAAGCTTGTGCATTTTCCTCTAATAAAAGCTTTATTATGCCCATTTTCTATCTTAGCAATTACAGTTAAGGATCTCGTTAGTTTCCTAAACCAGACTCTATAATCCAATTATGAACTGATTTCGTGCCACTCGGTCTCACATGTACGACTCAAACAACAATTCAGTACAAGCCCTGTTTATTTATTTATTTTTCAAAAATCTATTTGCACTTCTAATACAGTGTGACAGAAGCTGAAGGTCCGGCCGTGCATGAATCATGCTCATTCATCTCTGCCCGTGTAGGTTTTAGTCATATCGGCTGTCATAATCATCTGGCACGTGTATCTTTTATGAGTATAAATGAGCAATGCCTATAGGCATCATTCATGTTTAGAGCAATATTTCGACCGAGCATGCAGTAGAAGAGAACTGAAAAGACTGAAACATGTAATAAAAGACTCCGGAACAGCTGAGACTCAGAGACTGATGCAGGGCAGGCTTAGCGACGATTTTTTTTCCATTAAGAAATCTATTGGGAATTTGTACTTGCTAATTTTAAATCGATGTTGAAATCTAGGCAGAGCAAAGATCAGAGTGGCATTACAGACAATTACTGTATCTTAAACAGAGCCAGAGCCAAACTGTGCATTAGAATAATGAATGATTATACTGCATGCACTTCCCAATCCCTAGGGTTGCTAGTAAACCATTAAACTTAACACTAAACCTAATATGGCATTTTTACCTTGTAAACAGGTTTTTTTTGTTGCTGTTGTTTATCTTATTACAATTTATACATCAGGTGGCACGATGGTTTAGTGATTAGCACTGTCGCCTTGCACCTCCAGGTTCGATTCCCGCATGGAGTTTGCCCCCGTGCTTGGTGGGTTTCCTTCGGGTACTCCGGTTTCCTTCCACAGTCCAAAGACATGCAGATTAGGCTAATTAGCGTTCCCAAATTGCCCATAGTGTGTGAGTGTGTGTGATCCCTGTGAAGGATTGGCACCCTGTCCAGGTTACCCTGGCTCATGCCCTAAGTTTCCTGGGATAGGCTCCAGACCCCCCGCGAGTCTGAATACAGGATAAAGCGGTATAGAATAGAGAGTTTAGCATCATATTTTAGGAATAGGATTTTAGGTTCATTATTTAAGTTGTTGTTGTACACTCAAGAACTGAGGTGCAGTCTAAAAATGACAGACATCACCAGCCACATTCATCCATGGTTTAGTACCCTGCTTATTGCACAACTTTATTGATTTAAAACCTTTTTTTCAACAGAATTCATCAAAGCAAGCAGAGTCGAAAAACTCTCAATTCTTTGAAAAACCAGATGTGTGTGTGAGGCTGATGACGTCAGTCCTGATGTTTTTTCATTGATTTTTTGGCTTTTTCATTTTTTTTTTTTTGTAGATTTTTTTTTGCTTTTGTGTTAAGGAGTGAATTGGTTAGTTTTTGTAAGTGTATTCCTTTTATATGTTTGCAATTTGTAATTCAAAGCCAAAAGTTTTTATTTTCTGTTTGTTTTCTTGCTTTTTTTATGTGTGTGTTTTGTTTTGTACTTCACGGCTGAAAGTTTTCGTTTTCTTGTAGTTTTCCTACTTTTTCATGTGTGTGTTTCGTTTTGCACATTAAAGCTGAATTTTTTTTGCTTTCTCATTGCTTTCTCTTTTTGTTTGTGTGTTTTGTTTTGTTTCTGTTTTCTTGTGTTTTGTGTCTCTGCAATTTGCACTTCAACACTGAATCTTTTTTTGTGTATGTTTGCATTTCGCACTTCCTGGCTGAAAGTTCTTGGTTTTTTTTTTTTTTTTTTGTGTTTGCATTTTGCACTTTAGGTCTGAAAGTTTTTGTTTTCTTCTTGCTTTCTCTCCATGTTTTGCACTTCAATCTATGTACTTCAACAGAAGCCCACAATGTAACAACATTGTTTACACTGTTTCTATTTTTTTTTTTTCGTATTCCTTTTTAAGGGTGCGGGCTGTGTGGGGAAACCTTATTTTTGACTTATTACTTAGTGTACTCGTATGCATTAGATTTGGGATGGTGGTGGGGGTGAGGGGCGGGGGGGGGGGGGGGGGTTGTCTGGGGGTGCAAACAAAATTAAAATTAAACTTTTAATAATCGCCTGTAAATAGACATTTATCAGTTGATTAAGCATTATTACTACTACTAGAGTTTTCTCTCATATTTAGCTGGCTTCCACATCAATCACTATTTAATACATTAACTAACAATCTGCTGACCGTTCATAAGACTCGTTGAGAATGGTCCAGTCACATGAGCCCAAATATTTTAAAACAATATTGATTCGCTAAGAACAAAAGTGAGAGGGTTTGGGGCGCACAGTGCTGCACCTGAAGGATGATTTGAAAAAATCCAATCAGAGCTCAGCCTCAAGTCACATGCTTTTCAAAAATGTATGTGCCTACATAGACACTCATACACGAACACAAATGAACGTAATACAGTAATAAGAGTTTGTTTTAATTGTAAATACATTATATTTAGAAATACAGCGAAATATTGTGACTAAATGACTTTATTTCATTATAAAAATAAATAATTATTATGTTAAATAATTACATGTTAAAGTAGCATTCTTCTTTTCCTTACTTTAATGGGGGCGGCACCCTGCACCCACTATTGACTGGGACACTGCGAAACGTTAAATGCAAGGTAGTACTCTCTCTCTCTTATTGTTATTTTAGTTTTAATATTAGTCAGATTTTTAGTACAGTTGTTTGTATGTCATTATTTTAAACCCAACTACTTAACATTTTTGTGATTACATAAATCCACTCATTCATTAGTCAAACACAATACAAATATTACCCTAAATTGTTAAACCTTGGACAAAATATTAACCTATGGCAGGAAATGCAATCTAGTTCTAGAGAAAAACAAGTGGAACCTTCATCACTGCATCATTCTACCAGCAAATTCATTGTATTTTCAAAAATTAGGGTTTCAATAGGGTTTTACAATAAGCTTCTGTTTTGTTTATAAACAGCTGGCCAGAGCTCCACTTGAACCGAACCTCTGCTTAATTACATAATTACATACGTTTATGGTTGGTGTGTTTTATTGTAAAAATATTTCTTCCTCCTCAATAAATAATGTCACTAAGAGTGACAAAAGTACTCTTGGGCATGCATTGTTTCTCTTTGATGAGAAATTTGAAATTAACCATAAACCACAAGCAAGAAGCTCTAATTTTAAACAGTATGCTGTAAATTCAGAGCATACAAAACTGTAGCATGCGTGAAAATATATTAAATTCAATTAAATTTTATTTATATAGCGATTTTAACGATGGTCACTATTTAAAAGCAGCTTCAATTAAAATTAAAAGAAATTTATGGAAATGTGCATGAGTGGAAAAAATGCATATAGATCATAAAAATGAGATGGTAAAGCTAAGCGCGATGACGACGCTTCCTGAAATGGCAATGGGAAGAAACCTTGAGAGGAACCAGACTCAACAGGGAACCCATCCTCATTGGGTGATAATAGAAGGGATTACATGCTGACATACTGTGTGTTAGACAGCTGGAAGTTCAATATAGCAGAAGATGTCTAAGTTAACATGGAGTCCAGTTCAGTTTGGAACCAGGATGAGTCAGACAGGTGCAGAGGGCAGAGGAGCTCAGGAGCAGCGTGTGTAACTCCAAACCATCATGAATCCAGCTGTACAGTAGGCATTCTCCAGATGCCTCGGGATGGGTAGAAAAAGAAGGAACAAGTGGAAAAGAATTATATTATCATTACATTAGGAGCATTAGCTGAGCGTGTGCATTTAAATGTACTGGAGTACGAGGTTATTGGATGAGTTATGTGGCTAAAGAGATGTGTCTTGGGTTTCCTTTTAAATATCCCTGATATTCTACCAGAATTAGAACTACCATAAACCCAGAATTTTGTGATCTTATGGAGCGTTGCGGATTGTAACGTGTCAGAAGGCTGACTACTGTACTGTATATGCAATTTGATTATTGTATACTGCATAAAACAGTATCTAAATTACCTAAAGTAACAGCATTCTGCGTAGATTACTATATATTTTATTTCACAAAGTAAGGAGTTTTTAACCTGCTCCTTCTTAAACTGTATATACTGTACAGATAAGCAAAGGCCTTGACGTTATCAAAAGATGTGCAGGCCGTATACAGCTGAGACGCAGTAAAGCAATAAAGCCTAAGAATGACTGAATCAGGCAATGCATGCTGGAGGTCACAAGTACACTCTTTCATTAGAGTTTCTTATCTCACACACTTTACCAGCAAAATAATTTTGCGAATTTGCAAAAGCAATTAACGTACTATACACAAATGCTACAGAAGACAAATAATAATAATAATAATAATAATAATAATAATAATAATAATAATAATAATAAATCCAATCTTAAATTAATAGCTTAAATTGTAATAATTTGCCTTGACCCGTAATGATTTTTTGTTATTTTCCAGACTCCAGTGATGAAAGAACTGCCTACGAGATACATGAAAGGACATAGTGGCTCTTTGATTGGGAGTACACAAATGATCCAAGAAGCAAAGAAAATTTTTTTTCCACTAGACTAACTAAGAAAATCAAATAGATTTTTGAAGGTATTTTGTCATGTATATAATGAAGAGTCTAGCAATTTCAGAAATGTAACTGTAATAGTAATTAAAAGTGGTCAATACCAATAATTAAACCATTCATTTTCTTACATAAGGAACAAAACAGTTCCTTAAGCGAAACTGGACAAACAGATTTAACATCCAGGTTATTAATTTATTATTTGTAGCTGCCTGGCAGAGAAGCAGGAAAAGAAAATAACTCCTATTCCTCATCATTGACTTTTGAAAAACAAGATTAATGCTTTAAATATAGTGTAGTACTTGTTCTGAAATACACAACTTGCAGCAATGCACACATTATCCTAGTCGCGTGATAATGCTGGCAGAAAACCCTTTCCCCACATGTTTAAGAAATAATTTGCGGTCACAAACAACAGATCTTATTTAACACTGAAGGCTTCTTCCGTTAATGTCATCCCTCCATACAGAAAACTCCACCATATAGCAATGTGTGCTGAGGCTTTTAAACCATCAGATATCAAAAGACTGGTCTTCACCATGCCACTATGTCCTGCTTAGAGCATCTCCAGAGTGGCACATTAGGAGGAGGAGAATGATTTAAAGCCACGCTCGAATAAGCAGCCCTGCCAAAAGACAGAAGTGAAGGACAGCTGGAGATTGTCCAAAGACAAATAGCTTGGCAGTGCACTTTAATCTTCGGGGAGTCATACCCCTTCAGTGGGTCCATAAAGTGGAGATGTTAGCTATTGCTGTTTTATCTCTGAGATCTAAAAAATGTCAGCCCAGCAAACTATTAAGTGAAACTGGAACACAACACATCATGCAGTATACTGTAAATACATGGACAGTTAAAAAACAAAAAAACTTGAGGAATTGAAATTGGAAACTTCTTTAAGAACTATGCTGATGCATTGCATGGTACTCAGAATTGTATTATATCATTGGACTACAGATGAGAGTAAGACACCACTGCATTGTAGATGCTGTGGAACTAAACTGGAAACTAGAAATGTTTTGTTTTTGCTTGTTTTAGGAGAAAAAAATTGAGTCAATATCCTTCTTATTACGAAAACCATGCCTTCAACTTCACTTCTCATTTCCCTTTAACAGGGAAAATTCACTTTTAAATACTTAATTTTTTATTTTTCTCCTAATTCAGTTTATCCAATTCCTCCCCGTCACAAGGTGGCTCCTACATTAAGGTTACTACCACTCAGTCTAGAGGGTCGAAAACTATTACATGTTTTCTCTGAACCACGTGATGCCAGCCGACCGCATCTTTATGAACTGCTCACTCACGCACCCCTGGGGTAGGCGTAACACACTCGGAGGACAGCGCTATCCACTTCTTCCGCTTGCATGAGCTCACAGACGACCCTGATTGGCCGTAATTAATGTGAGAGCGCTAAATACCTCTCATCCCTCCCCTCCGAGAGAGCTCTGCCAATCAGCTCTCTCTAGACCTCCGGCTGCGAGAGGTTACAGCATCACCCGGGAATCGAACTTGCGATCTCCGAGTGATAGGGCGAGCACTTTACTCTCACATTACTTTCTCCTTTGAGGTTTTCCCTTTAACATGACATACAGTATAAAAATATACCCACAGAGGGAAATAGAGGACATCTGAGGGGAAGAAGGATAGAAGAAGAAGATATGGGACCTTTAAATCAGTTATGTAGTCATGAAGTGGCTAGAGTGTGAATGTCTTTTTCCTGGCTTTAACATTCTCCAGAAACACTTTGAACACTTTCAATTCTGTCACATCAATCTCATTTGTTCCAGAGTCTAACTAGGTAGGCAAGTATACAAAGGGGTGGGGCCATGGTTATGGGCACATGGTGATGGTGATTAATTAGTGGTGCTTTGCGAAGCGAAGGATTACTATTATAATCTCACAGCCTTATTAGTGGTGCTTTGCGAAGCGAAGGATTACTATGTAGGACTTCAGCTCTGGTTCAGAGGTGAATCGAATCTTTAAGGATTCGGGTCAATTTTATTAAAACTGAATTAAAATTTATAGCGTACACTTTATCAATTACCCGACCAGCGTTTAGTATGATTTAGTGTAACTTTACCAGTTCTGCTTATCACGTGGCCACCGATGATAACAAAATCTAGTATTTGACAATTATGAGCAAGGTACCTTAGGTTCTGGGCAAATGTTCAAAACTTAAAATTACTGGACCAGGACAACAGATCTTTGTCAAGAAACAAGAATTTATTTGACTATACTACGATACAAGCTATTAAACACACACACGCGAGCACACACACACACACACACACACACACACACACAATGCAGTTCAAAGGATGAAGTTGACGTAATTTTCTAGTAATGTTCACTAGACCTGAAAGTCACAAGAGCAGAGCCTTGGGTTTAATCTTACGGTTTGTTATGACGTGAGCACCAATTTCAGCAAGGTATGAAGCTTTTGTTTGTTTACTTGCGTTGCGCTGCGGTCTTCCTCTGTGATTCGTGTTCGGTGTTAGGGAATCACGGCGTTGCTGATTGGTGCTCTAGTGCTGTGATGAAGTCTCTCTGGGAAACCCTTCGCTGATGCGCTGGTTGCTCGGTTACTGATGGCGGAGCTCTGACGCTCCTTCTAGCGGAGGCTTTGTGGCGTATTTGAAGTTCTGGCACGAAGTTTCGTGATGCCGTGGAGAGCAGATGAGCTGTTAGCTTGCCGGTCAGACGCAAGGCGAGAGTCGACGGTGGACGAGCGACGAGAGAGAGAGAGAGCTTGCTTCAGATGTGCGGATGGTCAATCGTTTGATGACGTGACGTTGGAAGACTTGACGTTGGAAGAAGTCGTAGCGCTCACAAGGGCCGAAGCCCGAGTGGCGAGCTTGCTTCCTTCAGATGGTCAGTCGTTGGATGATGTTTGAAGACGCTAGAAGAAACCCACGATGTGCTCGGACCGTGGCGTTTTAACCCTTTGTTATCGGTCCATCCCACGAGTGATTGCTCCAATCAGAGGGGGTTGCGGGATTATCCCCGCCTCACGTGTTTCCTCCCCTTGTGCATACATTAGGCCAGGTTATATGGCCATCACGTGGTACTTATCCGGTTGGAAACTTTTAATACCGTTATGAATTAACTTTACACATGCTCTGTTCATGTTACTAGTAATTCATGTACATAAGCATTCTTTCAATAGGATAAGCTTTCCGTAGATACCACACATCGCATGTCTCACACATTCATTCATGCCTTCATCTAGTTAAAAAGACTTTATAACTGCTGGTTACGTGTTCTATGACAGATAGAGTAAACAGAGATACATACAGATATTACATGATAATACAGGTGATATGATATAATATGATACATATATATAGGTGTCAGTTTGTCCCACTGTTATACTTTAGAGCTGATCGGCAGCTGTGTCTCGGCCATGTGTCCCTTTGTTCGCGGAAAGGCCTCTCTGGAGGTCAAATGGGGTTTCAGTAAACTTAGGTTAGGGAGGGTGTTTCCCCCACTCAGAGGTGTAAAGATGTCTCCCTTGTTTACCAGATGGCCAATTTACAGGTTGGAGGTCGAGGTCTTTGGGCTTTTACAGCTTCCAGGTGTGGCAGGCCCTCTTCTCCAGGGCCTCTTACGAGTCCTGCTTCCAGATAAGAGAGGGACTTTATTGTCGAAGAAGACAGATAAAAGGAGGAGCTGGAGTCATGTAGTTTACTAAAAGGGGAACCCTGGGGTGCAATAAAGTGATAGCCCACTCTGCGTTCTGTTCATTCCTACAACTATTATAATCTCACAGGCTTATTCTTTTTAGTCGTGATTTGCGAAGCGAAGGACTACTATTATAATCTCACAGGCTTATTATTTTTCTCTTTATTCTTATTCTTCCGTGTGAAAGTTTGGCGCGTAACTAGTCCTGCACCGTTTGTCGTAGACCCATGGATGAGGTGTCAAATCGTGCGTCTTGTTCGGGAATGGGTTGCTATGACTTTTCTAAGGTCCCATAGACATAACATTGAGACCAACATCAGCTATGACTTCAGCTACATTTATGACTATGACATGGGAAGGACAACAGCTACATCTATGTCTATGACATGATAAGCTCTATGACGGCAAAGCACCACTCACAGTTTCTTCAGAAAACGTGCCTCTCTAGTTATCATTTATTGATCTCTGGATTCTCCCCGCACTATAAAAACAAGTCAGGGAGTGTAGCTCCGGGGTCTGTTTATGCAGTCGAGATTCCCACATCTGGGGAATTCGCAAGTCAGCACAGCCTAAGTGGCTGTGCCTCACCTTGAGCAAACCACCTTCCTGATCATGGTATCACCCCTGCCACTCTGATCCAAGATGGCAGGATCTCTGATCCAAGATGGTGGCGCAGCAGTAGCACGCAGCGGCCACTCCGGAGCCAAAATGGTGCTACATTGTTTACGTCGTGTCGTAGCACGTTTGTTTTTACATAGTTTATGGACACCGGCGCATACTTATGTTCATACTTACCACCGCCAGACACTTTTGCAACTCAATAAACCGGCATATTTCATTCAAGATGAGCTGCGGGAGAAGCTACGCGACCTCGGCTTGCTTCGGAAACCAGGCCTCCAGTCCTCGGCATTGTCTGATGCCGGTGGCCAGAGGAGGGGACATCGTAAGCGGTGCGCGAGGAAACGGAAGCACGGCAAGCGGGCGGGAGTCTGTGCTAGGCTAAAAACAAACCCTAGCCGGCCGGCTCTTCCGTCCATCATCTTATCTAAAGTCTGCTCCCTGGAAAATAAACTGGACTACATCCGACACCAACAGGCTACACAGCGTGAGGTTAGGGACTGCTGTGTATTTGTTTTCACGGAGACATGGCTCAGCAACAGAGTTCCAGACACCGGCATTCAGCTAGACGGACTAGCCTCGTTTCGCGCCCACAGAAACGCAGCTCTGTGCGGTAAGACTCGCGGCGGTGGCTTGTGTGTTTACATCAACACGAAATGGTGTAAGAACTCTGTGCTAGTTTCTAGCTTTTGCTCATCGTTGCTGGAGATTGTGACTGTTAGATGTAGACCTTTTTATTTACCGCGGGAATTCACCACCGTTTTCATTATCGGAGTGTACATTCCACCTAGCGCTAATGCTAAGGAAGCGCTATGGGAACTGTATGCTAAAATCAGTAATCTGCAGAACACACACCCGGACTGTTTATTGTTGCTGGAGATTTCAACCATGCAAATCTCAAGTCAGTGCTTCCTAAATTCCATCAGTATGTGGACTTTGCAACGAGAGGGGAAAACACGCTGGATCTTGTTTATACAAACATCCCCGGCGTATATCGGGCAGAGCCCCGCCCCCACCTTGGCTACTCAGACCACATCTCTGTTATGCTAATTCCAGCATACTGACCACTCGTCAGGCGTTCAAAACCGGTTCCGAAGCAGGTGAAAACCTGGCCAGGAGGAGCCATCTCTGCTCTTTAGGACTGTTTCGAGAACACTGACTGGAACATGTTTAGGGAGGCTGCAACTTACGGCGACTACACCGACTTGGAGGAGTACACGTCATCAGTGACCAGCTACATCAACAAGTGCACCGATGACGTCACTGATGACGTCTCCGTGGATTACTGTGGAGGTGCGTGCACTTCTGAGAACCAGAG
This sequence comes from Clarias magur, assembly GCA_013621035.1. Taxonomy (NCBI): domain Eukaryota; kingdom Metazoa; phylum Chordata; class Actinopteri; order Siluriformes; family Clariidae; genus Clarias; species Clarias magur. The sequence continues at coordinate 833,439 of QNUK01000229.1, read as the reverse complement.
ACTCTGCCTTCAAAGCGGGGGACAAGGCGACCCTAAGAACTGTCCCGGGCCATCAGAGGGGCGAAGCACGCACACGCCCAGAGAATCCACAATCACTTCAGGGACAGCGGTGACACACGGCGCATGTGGCAGGGTATACAAACCATCACTAACTACAGGACTTCATCACCTTCCTGTGACAGTGACGACTCCCTTCCGAATGCGCTGAACAGCTTCTACGCACGGTTCAACATGCAGAATGACGTGACGGCGAGGAAGACCACCCCTCTGCCGAACGTCCAGATGCAGTGTCTCACCACGGCTGATGTGAGGAAAGCTCTACGCAGAGTCAACCCACGTAAAGCTGTTGGACCAAACAACATCACAGGCAGAGTGCTCAGAGAATGTGCAGAACAGCTGGCAGATGTTCTCACCGACATATTCAACATCTCTCTGAGCAGCGCCGTCGTTCCCACATGCTTTAAATCTACCACCATTGTCCCCGTGCCGAAGAAGTCTTCTGTGTCCTGTCTCAATGACTACCGCCCTGTTGCACTCACACCCATCATCATGAAGTGCTTTGAGCGGCTCGTCATGAGACACATCAAGACCCTGCTGCCTCCCTCACTGGACCCCCCTGCAGTTTGCGTATCGTCCAAACCGTTCAATGGACGACGCCATCTCCACCACACTCCACCTGGCACTGTCACATCTTGACAAGAAAGACACTTACGTCAGAATGCTGTACATAGACTTCAGTTCAGCATTCAACACAACCATCCCCCAACACCTGATCGGGAAGCTGAGCTTGTTGGGCCTGAACACCTCCCTCTGTAACTGGATCCTGGACTTTCTGACCGAAAAACCTCAAGCAGTGCGGATCGGGAGCTACACCTCCAGCACCACCATACTGAGTACTGGGGCCCCCCAGGGCTGCGTGCTCAGTCCCCTGCTGTTCACATTGCTGACTCATGATTGTTTAGCGACACACAGCTCCAATCATATCATCAAGTTCACTGATGACACGACCGTGGTGGGTCTCATCAGCAAGAACGACAAGTCAGCGTACAGAGAGGAAGTGCAGAGGCTAACGGACTGGTGTAAAGACAACAACCTGTCTCTGAACGTCGAAAAGACAAAAGAGATGGTTGTTGACTTCAGGAGGATACGGAGCGATCGGGGTCTCTCTCCCTTCTATCAAAGACATTTACACCACATGCTGCATCCGCAAAGCCACCAGCATTGTGGCTGACCGGACACACCCCTCACACTCACTCTTCACCCTCCTGCCATCTGGAAAAAGGTACCGAAGCAACAGTTGTTACCTGCAAGCCATCCGTCTCCTCAACACATAGAGACTGGACTGATAAACACACACACACACACACACACACACACACACACACACACACACACACACACACAAATCACTCAGACGAACTAAAATAACATCTGGACTGAACTGATAAACACACATGCACAATCACACTAATATACATCCATCTAAATCTGCTCATACCTACCTACCTGTGCTGCTCTTCGCAATTTTTTGCACAATATTTATTTGACTAGTTCTTTTAGATTAACTTAAAAATGTAAAAAATTTGTGTTGTAAATTTACGTTGTTGCCTGTATGTAGCACCCTGGTCCTGGAGGAACGTTGTTTCGTTTCACTGTGTACTAACTGTATATGGTTGGAATGACAATAAAAGCCTACTTGACTTGACTTGTTTCTGGAGATCTACTGTGCAGAGTCATGCGGCGGATGCCTCAATGTGGAAGAGTGGTATGCACATATATATTGGCAAAAGAAGTATCATTATATTGCCAGCCTTCACATACATATGAACTTGCGTAACATAAATTTTTAATTCACAGGGTTTAATACGATGTTGACCCAACCGTTGCAGCTTGCTGCGTGAAAACGCTATGGGAAGTCTTTGTTTTCCGGTTGTGAAGCCTGTGTCTGTCAAAACCGCTGAATACTTCGGCTTTTAACCGAACGTCACCGAATAAGGTGCACCTGCAGGTTATAAATAGGAGTGAACCGGAAACATCCTCAGATCTTTTTGTCTTCAGGACTGCTTTGTGTTTGCGTGTGTGTGTGTGCAACAGAATGACGGTAGGAAAGAAAAACTTTACTTACCGATAATGGCAAGAGTTGGTTGAGAAGTGCGTGCCTCCGTGTGATTTCTTTCGGAAGGCGATCTCCGGAGGGTTTCAAGCACTGTGAGCTCCCTTTTAGGGTGCATTCCCCCGGCACTTCTTGTGAGCAGACGGAAGAGATTCCTCACTTGCTTCCATGGAGATAGCGTGCCGATCTGGCAGACGCACATGAGACGAAATTCCCCCTTTCTCTCGCGCTCTCGCCTGATCAGGAAGTTTTAGCGTCCGCTCTGGCGCTTTTTGTGAAGGGGCCGAATAGATTTTCTCTCTCGCCGCAAAGATAAAAAAATAAATAATAATAATAATAAATAAAATAAAATAAAATAAATACATTTCCAAAGTGCTCAAAGTTAGACGACAGGTTTCTGTCGGGTGGCCAGGGGATGGGCCTCAACGAGGGTTCCCCCCCCATCCCCTTTTTTTGGCGACCTCCATGACGAGTTATGATACTCCAGATTGAAGAGACCATTGCAAGCTATCTCTTTCCTGGGAGCTCATCCTCCCTGAAAAAGCCTACACTTCCCACCAAGCCGTGTATACTAACATCTTCGTGGTGGGGAAAGCTTTTCAGGCAGTAGGTCAGGATGGTGCTGCCCTGTTCATGGCAGTTTTGTAGGCATACCAGGCTCACCTGTTGAGAGTTCTGAGCACTGGTGGGTCTACTGACGGCGCCGAGCCACATATTTATTTCTCTGTGCCAACAAGCAGACGGCCCATGATGTCAGCCATTCTATGGCTGCTGCAGTCGCCACGGAGAGACATCTGTGATTAACCTCACGGGCATCGAGGTCAGGGATCGCGTTTTCCTCCTTGATGCCCCCCTCTCGCCTTCCGGCCTCATTGGCAATGCTGTAAATACTGCCACCACTAGGTTTCGGGAGGTGAAGCTCTACGAGCAGACAGCTGTGAGGTTTTCTCCCCTGCCATGCTCAGGAGTCAGGACTGTAGGCCACCCAGTCCCGACCAGGTCTGGTCCCCATGAGTCGTGAGGCGCAGAAGGAGAGTGTGCCGAGCCAGCTACCCCCTCGTAGAGACAGGCGAGGGACTCGTCGCACTTCGCAATTCGCCTCAAAAAGAAAAAAAAAAAAAAAAGCACCGGACCTGAGGAATATTATCTCTGCCAAAAAGGAAGCCCTGAGGTTGACGTGCCCAGGACCACGGGGAGGGACGTGTAAAAATTCCAATTTTACATCTTCTTGGGCTGAACATCAAAATGTTTACAGCCAAAATGATTGTTTCTCAAATTCAACCAGAGGTTTGGTTTGACATATTTTCAGATAGAAATATTGCCACAACACAGGAGGTTTCTGAGGTTTGCTTTTAGGGGTGAAGCTTACCAGTATCGGGTCCTTCTATCTGGCCTAGCCCTGTCACCCCGCACATATAAAATGCACGGATGCAGCTCTGGCTCTATGATTCCAGGACATCCGTATTCTGAATTGTATAGATGACTGGCTGATCCTAGCTCAGTCTTAATAGCTAGCGCTTCGACATTGGGATGTCGTCCTAGCGCATCTCCATTCTTTAAGATTGAGACTCAACGCCACAAAAGGCGTTCTTTTTCCTGACAACATATTTGGGTGTCACATGGGATTCGATCACAAGACGGGCACTTGTGTCGATCACAAGGCTGGCACTTGTGTCGAACCCATCCTTCAACACCCTGAAGGAAATCAAGCTAGGCCAGAAAGTGACTCATCACTTTTAAAGATCTTTAGGTCTCATGGCAGCTGCATCCACGATGATACCTTTGGGCCTTCTGCACATGAGGATGTTTTCAGTTGTGGCTAAGAGCCAGGGGATTTCACTCAAGGGCCAATCCCCAGAGGCTAATAAGGGTTACACACCGGGGCTTCGTACCCTTTCTATGTGGTTCAGACCCCGGTTTCTGAATTTGGGTCCCACCTTAGGTCTGTCTTGTCGTCGCAAGATGCTAATGACAGACGCTTCCCTCATGAGCTGGGGTGCGGTCTTGGATGGCCGTCCAGCACAAGGGAGCTGGAGAGGTTATCTTCTTGCATGGCACACCAATTGCCTCGAAATGATGGCTCTATTTCTGGCCCTGAAACACTTCCTCCAGCAGTTGAGAAGCTACCATGTCCTAGTGCGGGTGGACAACACTGCGGTAGTCTCGTACATAAATCGCCAGGGTGGACTGCGCTCGCGCCGCTTGAACAAGCTAGCGCACCAGGTTCTGCTTTGGGCACAGGACAAGTTCCTGTCCCTCAGGGCGATTTACATTCCGGGACATATGAATGTTGGAGCGGACTTTCTATCCAGACAAGCTGTTGCACAAGGGGAATGTAAACTCCACCCCGAAGTAGTCAGTCAAATCTGGGTAAGATTTTATGTAGCAGAGGTGAACCTCTTTCCCTCACAAGAGGCAGCACAATGTCCCCTTTACTACTCTCTGACTCCTCCAGCTCCCCTGTGTCTGGATGCAATGGCCCACACGTGGCCCAGATTACGCCTTTATGCTTTTCCACCCCCAGTTCTGCTCCCAGGAGTCCTGACGAGGGTCCATCAACAGGGTTTGCTCCTCTTATTGATAGCGCCCCATTGGCCGACCAGAGTGTGGTTCTCGGATCTAATATCTCTCCTCAGCAGCTCACCCTGGGTCTCAGGCGCCGAGGACAAATATTTCATCCCCGGCCCGAGCTCTGCAACCTTCACGTTTGGCCCCTAAAGGGGACCAACTAAGAGATGCTGGTCTTCCAGTCAGCGTAATTGAAACCATTTTAAGTGCCAGGGCTCCCTCCACTAGAAGAACTTATGCCCTCAAATGGAGTGTATTTGAAAATTGGTGCATTGCAAGACATGTAGACCCAGTTCACTGCCAGATTGTTTCAGTGCTGGAGTTTCTGCAAGAAAAGCTGTCCTCGGGCTTATGCCCTAGTACTCTCAGAATGTACATAGCCGCTATTTCGGCTTGTCATGATCTGGCCAATGGGGTTTCTGTGGGGAAGTTGCCCGTTTTATTCGTGGAGCTAAATGGTTGAGGTCGCTCACTAGAGCGATGGTCCCTTCGTGGGACTTAGCTATCGTACTTGGAGGCTCTGTCAGTCTCCCCATCCTGCCTAGACTTTGCCCCTGGGCTAGTCAAAGATATTCTGCATCCTCACCCGAACTATCTTCCCATTCTCGACCATGCACCCAGTCGTTCTCGAAGCCTTCTGTTTTCCGCCTTTCACAGGTCCAGAGCAGGAAAGTCTTCACTTACTGTGTCCAGTACATGCTCTTACGTCACCTGACAGAGGTTATAAGCCAAAGTATTCGGCTGTTTTGACAGACACAGGCTTCACAACCGGAGGACAAAGAGATGTTCCCATAGCGTTTTCACGCAGCATTTCGTTCCCGCTTTATCAGGGATCAGGGTTACAGCTAAGTAATCCGAGTTGCTTCATCTCTTCTGGGAACGCTTTTGTGCACTGGTGTCCAGTCATTTTGGAACAGGAAGGGACATTATAGAAAATATAGACATTTCTTAAAGTGGGCAAACTTACAAAATCTGCAGAGGATCAAATAATAATTTTCCCCATTTTATGGCATATGTGAGGACTGCTTAGCTTTCACAGTAGCAGCCTAATAGATCTACTTTTTCGAATTTGAATTAGAATTTTTTAAAGCTGTCTAAATGCACTGCTGATTTGCAGTTTTTCAGATCGGATCTGAGTCACTTTCATACTATATGTGGTCCATCATCGGATACATATGGATATGCGGTCATGTGATTTGAATAGGAATAGTAAATAAATAAATCGGAATTCATGCAACCTGTTGTATCTGTGCATGTACCAGAATTAGCACCGCGTGATTTCACAGCAGTGCTACTCTAGCATTAGCTGCTAAGACAGTTAAAGAGCGCCATCAGGCTTTCTTCCTTCCTCTGGACCACAAAAGATACAACTGACTAAATGCTTGCCAGCCTCCAAAGCATCAATTCCCTCCCATATTTCTTAAATGAATGAGTGCTACAAGATGGTACCCAGATGGTAATAGCAAAGATGTATCGATGTTTGTTTGTGCCGTTTCAAAGGACAGAAGTGTCTGCATTAATATAACTGAATGTGAACCGTCATGAGAGTCATGGTTCCTTTATTTTTATTCTTTGCAAGAACTGCCCGCTGGGGACGATATTTGTCAAGGCTGCTTGGATCTCCACTTGTGGGTATATTACAGTAATTCTAATAATTTACGCTGGTGTTATGTTGTATTTGCGTGTTTAATTTTTATCTAAATGAATTTTAATAAATTAATAATAATTACGTAAAACTTCCAGATAATAAATAACCCCAGACTTAATTTACTTTTATTTTAGGTCGTAGACAATATCTGCTCATTGACTGATCAGCAACTTTGTGATACAAAATTGAATGAACAAATTTTACAATGACCTTTGCTGACCTTTGGTGAAGCTAGCCGGGTAATGTCACCGGCGGCATATCAAATTGTTGAAAATATTTTCTGCACTCAAGTCCTTGGGAGTTCATGAATCTTGATGAAAATAAATTTCAAGGTAGGTCATGACCTTTAAGACCAGGCAATATTTTTCACTATCAGAGTGGCAATTAAACAGCTCAGTGTTTGAAATATAAAGGGCTCCAATATGGTTATGACCTTTCATCGGTCAGCAAAGTATATTCGCAGATTATACAGTAAACTTGGTACTTGTAATTGGCTTTCAAGAGTGGAAGATCCAGTAGCTGGGTGTTAAAGTGAGATGTTAGATGAAAACAAATCGCTACATTGTGTATTCTCTACAGTCATTTACAAAATGGAAGGCATTGGTGTTTAAATGAGAAGGCCAGACCGGGGCAGTCCACAGTGGAGGAAAGAGGTTGCTATAAAAACTGCACAGCTAGTTGTGTGATGTGAAAGCTCAATGCTTAGGGGAGTCATTAAAATATTCCTGTAGCATCGCAGAAGCTGTGTTTATAACTTTCCCTATCAGGGATGGACTTGAATAATGTTATTTGGTTCCAGATAATGAATGATTCAAAGACTGTAGTGCAGTTTGAGTCTGATTTTACATTTAAGTATGGGAAGTGGAAGTGAAGCTGTGCATTTAAAAGCATAAGTAAATGTCCTTTGCAATAACTTATGTGAATTTTTCAGGTAAATACTTCTACTTAAAATAAATATATGAAATATACACAAAAACTTAACTGTCCCAGTGCACTATTACTACTGCAGTTGACTTTGGAATATAATTGTTCATATTAATATTTTAACATCTCATGCTTCAAACTTCATGAGTCATCCATTAATGTTCATTAAAAAAGGACATTTTCCTCATAACCCACAAAGGTCACTAAACCCTGTCACCGGAAAAATGGGTAGTTCAGTAGTTAAAGCATTGTAATACTTATTGTAAGGTCTGGAGTTCAGCACTGCCAAGTTACCTCTGTTGGGCCCCAAATAAGACAAATGCAATGTCCTTTCATGTCTGTAAGTTGCTCTGGATAAGTGATTATGTAAAAAAAAAAACAATAATGTTGCATTGTTAATTTTTTTTAAAGAATCATACAAAAAGGGAAAAACATGTACTCTCATTCATTTTTCCCCTTTACTTTATATTTCTACAGGAGAGTGCACACTAACCAAACATGACAAAAGAACTGTTTTTCACTTGTCTTACTAGAATTGTCGATAAACTCTCAACTGTAAAAGGAAGTCTAGCAGCAAGATCAAGTAAAATATGCAAGAAGTAAAAAAGATAATAATAAAAAAAATATCCTGCTCCAATATAACACAATAGAAAAGTGTTCTCCCAATTGTCATGAGTTTGAATCCAGATAATGCCACAGCTATCCGTGACTGGAAGCCAAGGGTGGACATTTGGCCACGTGGGAGGGATGGGATGCTATCTCTCCCTTGTCATTCACAGTAACACTTGCCAATCTTAGGCATCTGTGAGCTCACACATGTGGAAGAGAGCATGTTGTACTTTCTGATAAGTGTGTTACGCTGTCCTGTAGTGCAGCATGAATAGCAGTTCAAAAAGATGCATCCCCAGAGGAAGCACAATCTGGGAAAATAATAAGGAAACAAAAGGACCCATAGTAGCACCATAATGCAATGTTGGATGTACAAAGGTGGGTGTTAGGAATACTTGGATTAGTCCAGGAGGTGGAAATACACTATATGGACAAAAAAAATATTTGGCCAAACTTGTAATGGCATTGTATGCAAATACCCATACATTACTATAGAGTTGGTCCCCCTTTTGCAGCTATAACAGCTTCTACTCTTTTTGTAAGGCTGTCCACAAGATTTTGAAGTGCTTTCATTCTGTAAAGCATTTATAAGATCAGGCACTGATGTTGGACGAGAAACCCTGGCACGCAATCTCCATTCCAAATCATCCCAAAAGTGCTAGATGGGGTTGAGGTCAGGGTGCTGTGTGAGCCATTCAAGTTCTTCCACACTGAACTTGTCAAACCATGTCTTTATAGTCCTTGCTTTGTGCACTGGGGCACAGTCATGTTGGAATAGAAAAGGGCCTTCACCAAACTGTTTTCCACAAAGTTGGAAGCATGGTTTGGTATGCTGAAGCCTTAAGATTGCCTTTCACTGGGGATGAGGGATCTGATTGATTAGATTAGATTAGATTAGATTCAACTTTATTTTTATTGTGCAAAGTACATGTACAGAGCCAATGAAATGCAATTAGCATCTAACCAGAAGTGCATCAGTGGCCTGTTTACAATAAATAACTATGTGTTATACAAACAGAAAATGCATTAGGTAATAGCGCTATATAGTAATGTGCGGTATACATGTAACTGTGCAATATACCTGTGCAAACATTCTGTAGTAGATTAGTATGTCTAAAAGATTACATATACAAAAGTAACAGGACATACATATGTACATATATGAGTTCTGACTTGTTCAATATATTCAGAATATATACGGGTGGAATATACAGTAGTGCAACAATGACCATAATTATAGATGGTGCAAAGATGCATAGTGGACAAAGCTGTGCAATATAGATAGAAAGTGACAGTGCAGTGATGTATTAGTTAACATGATATAGACATGATTAGTCTGTTGAGGCGCCTGTCTGATGGTAGAAGAGTGAACAGTACATGATTGGGGTGAGAGGAATTTTTAATAATGCCTCTCGCCCTTTGCAGACACAGTTTCTTGTAAATGTCCTCCGGAGTGGGTAGCTGGGTTCCAATGATTCATTGACTGGTTTTTCACCAGTCTTTAAAATGGCTTTACGGTCTTGAGCAGTATAATTGCTGTTACACTGAGATGCAGTTTGTAAGGATGCTCCCAATGGCACAGCAGTACAGTAAATGTTCTCCAGTATCCTGGTACACAGGTGGGACTTTTTAAATATTCTCTGAAAGTACAGACTCTGTTGTGCCTTTCAGATCAGGAAAGAAGAGTTCAGAGACCAGATGAGGTCCTCAGAGATATGGGTTCCAATGAACTTAAAGCTAAAGGGAGCATGAGCGTGATTGCCAGCTTGTCGGAAATCTATAATTACCTCCTTCATCTTCTTGGTGTTTAGTTCCAAATTGTTGTCCTCACACCATGAGACTAGACCTCTCCTCTGTATGCCATCTCATCAATATCTCTGATCAGGCCCACCACCATGGTGTCATCTGCAAACTTGATAATGCTGCTAGAGGCATAGACAGGGACGCGATCACAGGTGAAAAGGGTATAGAAGAGTGGACAATATGCATCCTTGAGGAACTCCAGTGCTGAGGATGAGACAGAGTGGGTTACAGGCAGGGTTTGAGGTGGGTGAGGACCAGTCTTTCAAAGGACTTTGCAATGATGGAGGTGAGTGCAACGGGTCAAAAGTCACTTAGTGCTGTTGCAGAGGAGTGCTTTAGCACTGGCACAATAGTTGCAGACTTAAATCATGTAGGAACACTAGACTGGGCCAAGTTCTTCTGTGCTTCTGTGCAATACAAGGCTGGGGATACCATCAGGGCCAGCATCTTTCCTTGCATTGATTCCACTCAAAGAAGCACACACTTCAGAGGTGGAGAGTGTGAGGGTCTACGTACTCACCTGGTAATAGCTCTGCTTTGAGCATTTGAGCATACACTGCTATCACAACAACGCATTTTAACTCATGTGGTAGATAAAGAGCGCATGCACTTCATAATCAGGTATTCAAGATCAGCAGAAGAAAAAGTGACAGAGTGCACCATGTTTTGTTTACATAAATGCATAAGCTTCTGCTTTTCTATCAGCCCTGAAAATGGAGCGCCATTCGCGCTCCAGCACGCTATTTGGGATGCCAATGTTGAGCAAATTTCAGAGAAAACCATGATATTACAGGCCGTAATCAGTCCAGATCCGAATCTCATCCAGCATGCTTGTGTTTTTGGGATTTGGTAGGGGTGGCATTTAGGAGTTTTCCAGTAACTTTTCATCATTGCTTTTTCAAAAGCCTTAGCAGGGAGTATCTATGTAATATCTGATTTGATACATTGTATAACCTTAGGCAGGACGAAGGAATAGTGATGTGGTAAGGGATTCAATTATAGGGCTATTGGAACATAAAACAAGGTTTATGAAGATCTCTCTCTCTCTATCTCTCTCTCCTACACATGCCTTATCCATGGAAGGTTAATTCCTGATGATTAATGTCTTATACCTTTGTGGTTCAGAGCATAGGTTTAAATGAGGACCTAAATGCAGAATTTCCCCTAACTCCTGTAGAAAAAAAAGTTAATAGAGGTTAGAGGAAATTAGAAAAGACTGCAGTCATGCATGGTGTTGCACTAAATTAACCCAACCTAGGGCATTTGAGCATTTTTCAGATCCTTTCAGAATATCGCTATGTTTATGGCCTGTGATGTAAAAGCCAAGCACAACACAAAGGAATATAAAGTGCAAGCAGCACAAAGTGCACCGGTGTAAAAAACTTTCAAATGTGCTTCTTGCCTTGTGCATAATTGTTACTGACAAACCACTATAGATCAGTATTCCTTTATTTAACATCATACATAAAATACAAAATCTATGCCTACCACTGTGAACGATGCGTTTGGTGCACTGAGCGCTGTTGTTACTTGAAAAGGGTATCATAATTTATTCAACAGCAAGCCCACATAACCAGTTAATTACACCGTATCCCATAGTAGAGGTCAAAGGCGGTCTCCTCCACCCGTACAGTAGTGCTAATAGCAGCGATGTTTAGTGTTAAATGAGAAAATGCTGACCCTTTGCCCTTGAAGCAGGGGTGTCTTGTCTATTAATTGTTGAGCTGCAGTGAAAAGCCATTTCCTGCCCCCAACAGCATCAAGATGGGTGAGATAAGAGTTCAGGGTAGATAATGGGTTTTAAGCTACTACCCAGCTGACAGGTCGAAGTGAAGGTTCACTCATACAGCACTTTCGGTTTTGTTTGTGCTATTTGTTTGGTCCAGAAATTTCAAAAAGTCAAGAAACAGTTATTTAGCATGGCAAATGTGAAAATAGAGCCACGTTTTAATCAAACAGTATATTTAAAATACAGACACAATTTAGTCACCAGGGAATCGCACCCATATGTGGGTCTTCACCCAAACTGCGGCAACAATTTTGGAAAAACACACTTGTATAGAATGTCAAGCCAAGGATATTGGTGAAGATCTCAAGAGACCTTCCTCAACACCTTTGGGAAGAATTGAAATGCAAGAGTGCATGCTGGTCCTGTTCATCCAGCATCAGTACCTGACCTGACTAATACTCCTGTAACTGAATAAGCACAAATCCCCACAGCCACGCTCCAAAATCTAATGTAAAGCCTCCTCAAAAGAGTGAAGGATGTTATAATAGCAAATAGCAAAAGGGGACTAATTGTGGAATGGCATGTTCAAAAAGCACATATAAATGTAATGGACGGGTGTCCACAAACATTTGGCCCTAGTACTATTACTTTCTACTATTCCCCTTGTTTTAATTTATGTGAACAGTTTTAAAGCAACATGAGATATATGCATTTTGGCATTTGAATAAAAATAACTTTTATATACTGTATATCCTGCATATACAGACAATAATTTGCCTTAATGAGTCTGAAAATTGTGTTTATCTCATTTTGTTGTTAAACTGCTTGTATTTTCTTATAGTTTGCAGCACATTATTCCATTACTCACAAATTCCTTGTACTGTAGGTAAAGACCTACTTGGCAATAAATGCTGATTTTAATTAATGAGCGATATTTCACCAAAGTCAAATAAAAGTAACAGAAGAGAAAATTACTTAATTCTTCATTGCTAGTAAGTAAGTAAATAAGTAAGTCCTTTAGTATTGAAATAAATCTGTATCCTACAAAGTATACATCAAAGGCTGTTGCTACAAATCCCCAAGATTTACCCCTCTATTAGAAAGCTCATAAACCTCTGTGTAATATTCTCTACTAGAATTAAAGGTAATCTCTAGTGTATTAAACCTGCTTTGCGTTTCTCTTTCTTTTTATTTAAAGCAATTGCATTAATTCCATGGCTGCTAAATCCCATGTGTTGTTAGATCAGGATTGAATAAAGACCTTAAAGAGTAACTAATGATCTCAGTGGGTAGCAAACCTTTATATCCTGCAGTAAAGGAAAGGTCTTACAGAGGCTTAATTTACCCAATATAGCATTAGCACTCTTTAGGCATTGTGTTTTTAAATACTGGTTTCAGTTGATACTATGCACAACTCTCAGTTGAGTTCATTTGAGTCTGCTTTTAATAAAAATATCGGTTCATAAGATGGGAAGTATAATTCTATGGTGGTGTAGTGGTTAGAATCTTTTGGTCTTTGTGCATGGAGTTTGCATGTTCTCTCTATGCTTCTCCCCACGGCTCAATTGACACCCCATCCAGGGTGCAAGTGGAAATAATGAAAATGCTTGATGAATGATCAGTATAAAAAACCCGATAAAAATATAAGCATTACAACAGTAGCTGGCAAACAATTGACTAGATCAACTTATTAAATACTGTTTAGTGTGAATAAAGTACAATACAAGGTGAAACATAAACTTTGCCATGCAGCAATTAGTTTCATGTGAGAATTATAACATTAACCAAATGCAATTTCGAGGCCTAATTTGGTCGAAATGTGTTAAACAAAGTCATTCGATTTATTAGCAGTGAATGAGCAAAAAAGGTGCTTTATTTTAAAATCAACTTTATTGCCTGTTATTGGACCCTGAGTGTTAAATACCGAAACATTGATGTACGTTTTTTTAGTTTCATTTGCACAGCAGATTCCTGTTACAGGCTCTATCAAATTTTGATGAGATTAAGAATCACCTAATTAGACTGAAACAATTTTCCCTTTGCATTTCTACCTTGGGGATTTTTTAAATTACCAATGGTTAAATTCAACATCTGGTTCAATGTGAACAAATCTGATGATGATGCCACCAGGTTTTATATGGCATTGAACCACACATTTTTGAATGCTGTGTGCACAGAGTAATTATGGTAAAAAAAAAAAAAACATTTATGCCCTGAATGATCTTTTTTTTTTTTTAATGCCAATAGCACAGATCTAGCTCAGTGGGTGAGACATTCGACTACTGGTCAGGAGATCATAGGTTCATACACCAGTACCACCAAACTACATATGCCGGGCAGTTGAGCAAGACACAGAACTGCTCGGCTGCATTGCAGATAATTGAAAGTCACACTGGATAACGCTGTCTGCCAAATGCTGTAAATGTAACGGATATTTCACTGAGGTGATGAACTTTGGTATTAAAAGTTTATTTAAATTGAAGTTCTCAGGGTAATTTAAGAACCTAACCAGTGACTGGCGGAGTAGTTGAATAACAGAAAGTTTTAAATGTGCACTATAATATAGAGGTTTGTTGTTAGAAATGTACAGTATGCCATTTATGCTATGTCGGCCAAAGCAAAAATAGTAAGCAATTAGACCTAGAATTATTGAAGAAAATGTAAATTGACTTTCATATCCATCCATCCATCCTCCATTATCTATACCAAATGGAAGGGATCCCGGGGAACTTAGGTCAAATCCTTATCCTTTCATGCAAAACCCCTGCACACTCACTTACTCACACACCCTGAAGGTAACTTCAGCCTACACCAAATCTTTGGACACATTAATCACAGGGAAAATGTGCAAAGTCCATATACGAAGTCAAGAGGCAAGATTCAAACTTACTGTACCACCCTAAATGTGTGAGGCAACAGGGCTAACCATTAAGCCACTGTTCCATCAACCTACAGCATTGAAAGAAAATTAATAAATGATAGTTGTATTAATATTTAGAAGGGGGCAGGGGTACTACATGGTTAAGGTGCTTGACTGCTCATCAGAAGGTCCCTATTTCAAGACCTGGCACTGCCAAGCTACCTTTAACCTCAATGTTAGATACAGTACAATCAGGTGTCAAGCTGGCAACCCGAACCTGTAGGAAAGTGCCACGGAAATGATAGATTCCTTCCCGGGGTAAAGAGTATTCATCGTCGGATCGCACATGAATTGAACCTAATCACATTCAGAAAAAAGCCTATATTTGCATAAATGTCTGGCAATCAATTAAAAAGGAATATTAGTAGTCAACAAAACAAGCCTAGGGTTATACACCAAGACGTCTAGCCTCGTATTATAAATGTTAAATCAATTCTGCAGTGGATGGACTCTCATACATGAGTTGGTTGATATGCTTCAGCAATTAATCTACATTTATTTTACAATCCAAGCATTTATTTATTTTTTATTATTCGACACTGAGGAAAAGATCTCACTGGAGCAATGCACATTCACACAGCAAGGCTAACATTTGAAAGTAGAAAAAACTGCTGAACCAGACACTTTGACTAAGAAACAATTCCAAGCTGCCCGAGAAACTATCTCAAACATGCAGATTGTATTTTTAAAAAGTTGTGGACTTCGACTTGTTTAATGAGTAAAAAAGTTTCATTTGGAGAATTAAAAAAAACAATAGGGAGCACAGACTGAAACCACCTTCTCTTGTTCTGTGGTCAATCTGCATTTAGACGTCTTTTACAAACGGAACAAGATGGCACAAATTAATGAACAGATTGAATTTCTACTGCTTCTTCTATTCGCTTTTTAAAGCCAATTAGGTGTCTATCCCCTGCCATGATAGCTAGTTTGTTAATGAGAAATCCTTTAAGGGGGGAAGATGTGAAATTACAAGGAAGCTCGAGTGTTAGCAAAAGTATTGGAGAAGCTGGGAGCCATGTGGAATTCATTCGTATCTAATCATAGTGAGCTTTTGATCCATGACGAGGGTGATCAGTGCTGCTTTAAAGACTCAATCCTTCACTGTAGCCTTACATGCACTCTGCTCCTCATGAACCCATGATACAGGTACCTGAAATGGCCTACAAAGAGGTAGTGTAAATAAAACTGTTTGAGTTTCTGTCAAAACATATTTTTTCTTCTTACATTTCTCATAAATTAATACAGTTAAGCCTAGGTTTCATCTGGCTGCTCCATTATTGTTGATGATAAAGAACAAGATTTAATTTTTAAATGAAATTCGAAGTTGACATGTTCACCCAAGCATGTTCATCAACATGTTTATCCATTTAATTGGTAATGATGTCCTTAAGTTTCTACAATAGCACAATAGCACATACAATTTCTACCTCTACCTGAACATTTGAGCAAGGTATGAGAGCTTTGGCAGCATGGTGGCTTAGCACTGTTGCCTTGCACCTTCAGGGTCTGGGTTCGATTCCCACAGGGTCTGTGTGTATGAAGTTTGCATGTTCCTCCTGTGCTTGGTGGGTTTCCTCTCATAGTCCAGAGATAATTGTCTGCAGTGTATGAATGCTGACCGGATGTTCTACCATGGTTGTAAAAAATGGGAGTAAATACAATGGTCACCGTTGGCCTCCATGCTTTCTACTACAGAGCTACAGAGGTTCCTAGACTGATGGATAGATGCATCTGTAGTCCTTCAAAACTGTCCATCTTTCTTATCCCTTTACCAATCTGCTTTCCAAGCTTTACCTTTAATGCTTTTATCATTATTATCCTTCAGTCTCACTACCTAGACAAACTGAATTGCATACGAAGCACATCTACATCCTACTTTGAATGTGTTGAGTTAGCTGAATGTCTGTGGAGAATTGCAGTAATCCAGGTCATGGTCATCCCAGGCGCTGTTTGCTTGACATTTCTGAAGACATTTCACGTCTCATTGAAAAGGCTTCACCAGTTCTATTTGACTGGCTTCGAGTTGCAGGTATATAAACTCTGTGGAGTCATTAAGTTGTTTACATCATTCATTTGAAGTTTGATTTAGTGTCATTTTCTCACAGATTTTCTGTGCACCAATATGTGATTTGTCCTGGATTTGGTGGCGTTTGCTAGTGTTGGAGTTAACTCATTCAGTGCTGTGGCAAATGAGACTATGTTGTATATGTATATATTTTGCATTATGCTTCATGATGAGGTGACATTAACTAATACTGACATTTCATGTTTTCTAATTAAAGGGTAACTAACTGTTCTGGAGCAAAATAGAGGATAATGGTGCCCTGGGTAGAGTGTCATGATTGTACAAAATGGGAATAAATACAATGGTCACCATAGGCCTTCACAGTTCCTGGTTGGACTACAAGGTGTTCCTAGATGGATGGATGGATGGATGTAGGATCACTTTTTCCACACAGTGAGTAGTGCCCTTGTAGGAGTTAGAGAGGGACTTGGGATTCTATTTTGTGTTTTTGCGTTATCAGTAAACAGAACAATGAAGAAGGTTCAAAGGCAATTTGGAACAACTTAAAAGGAGTTACTAAGGAGACGATGTGTTATTTAAGATGATATACTGTTATCAGATGTGTTTTCTTCCGTGACTGGTTTTGAATGTGAGTTTTGGCACTGCCATCCGGTAAGTAATGTCCCATTTGCCTTCCAGACATTGGCAGGACAATGAAGGACAAAAGGTCTATAGGATTATTTATTGTCCCTCTGTCATAAACTGTACAGCGTGGCTAACTTCTCATGGAAGAAACAAAAAAATGACATCCCAAATATTTAACTATATACAAACCGAATGTGTTTCAAGGTGGACATTTCCTTTTCCGTGTCTCGTTATAAACAGATTCTATTATTAGCTTAATCTATTATATTTTCATCCATTGTAATGGATCATTTGTATTCATTTTTTACTACATTTTCTATGCTTACCTAATGTCCCTGTTCTATTAACAAAACCACCCACCTGAACATATTTCATTAAATAAGATGTGTGTTTGTGCCCTGTGTATCTATTACACCCATTAAAATGATTGAAACCGTCTCTTTTCAGACATTATTAGACAATGTTTGCCCCAAAAGGATGAATTATTGATGGCTCCATGTTTTTCTTCTTTTTTTTTCAAGGACCTTAAGGCATCAAAAACCCTACTGTGCTTTTGATGGGGAAAAAAAGCAAGCTGGTGTAACATATATGACAGTCAAGCTGAGCCAGTCAAATTGACACTCCTGGGCACTTTCAAATGTGTGAGCTGTCTGGCTGACATGCAGATAAATCTGTTAATCAACTTTGCCAGTTGCAAACTAATGCTGATGAAAGCCTGAGATGATGAATGACGTTCTTTCTGAAGCCTACCTACATAACACATTTATAAGCTTTGCAGAAATCATTTAGGAAGCGATAATTGAGGAATTATCTAAGGCTCATGTCACAACTTGTGAGCTGAACACTTTCTGTGAAGCCCATATTCATAAATCATAACTGTGCAATAATAAACTGCATACCTTTATGTAAGGATTATAGAAACTTTTATAATGCTTCATAAAACTCTCAAGTATTTAAGTTTGTCCTTGATAGGCGGTGTGGTGAGCACCGTGCCCTTCCACCTCCAAAGGATAGAGGGTTTCGGTGTGTGTGCAAGTTACATTTACTTGAGTAACTTTTTGAAAAAAAAATTACTTCTATGAGTAGTTTTACTGCACCGTACTTTTTTTCTTTTACTTCAGTAGCTATGTGAAGAAGAAACGCTACTCTTACTCCGCTACATTCGGCTACACTCGACACGTTACTTTTCTAACCATTTATGCAGCCGGTAGATCTATCGCATGACTGTTTCACCAATCAGATGCAGCAACACATGACTCTGTTTGACCAATCAGGTCAGGAGGCATAGTGGGGAAAAAACCTTCAGTCGGTGTTCTATAAATTCATGCGACCTGGGAAGATTTGGTTTACGAGTGTTTTGGAATACGAGCCCACTTCCAGAACGAATTATGTTCCACTGTGTATATATAAGTAAATTTCAGCACAGAGTTAATTGCCAATAAACATGTACATTTGCATGCATCCCAAAAAATCGCTGGCATCATATACAAAGCATGTTTGCGCTTGCAAAAGAACAGCTTCAAACTGTGGTGTCGTGTCTATCGGCCAAAACAGACACACAATTCAGTATATATACTGTGTGTTCATACTTACATACATACATATATACATACACACACACACACACACACACACACACACACACACATATAATATATATATATATATATATATATATATATATATATATAGTGTAAACTAATATGTAATTATTATTATTTCGAAAAAAGAAAAAAAATTACAATTACTGTACAACTGAAACAGTTGCTCAGTACTTGTGTAGTTCTTTTTACTTCTACTTAGATAAAATATTATTTTGAAGTACAGCTACTCTTACTTGGGTAAATTTTTTGGCTACTACACCCACCTCTGCTGGTTTCCTCCCACAGTTGAAAGACATGCAGATTAGGCCAACTGGCATTTCCAAATTCCTCGTAGTGTGTATGTGCTTGTGCCCTGTGTCACATCAGACCCAGCCTGGGGAGTATTCTTTTGTTTTGTTTTGTTTGTATTTTGTTGTGATTTAGACTTTTGTTGAACTCAACCTCAAATAAAACGTGCTTGTGCAACCTGCGTTTGCGTCTGCCCTCAGTGCATGAGACATGACAGATGAACGGACCTATCAGGACGCAGCAGGGATTCCCCTACCCGATGACGACACCCCCATGTACGAGGTCCTTCGTTACGAGCAACGAGAGATCGACAGCCTGGCGCGAGCGGTGAATGATCTTGCCTGCAGCGTGGGACAGCTCACGACAGCCAGAGCTCCCTCTCCTCTTTTGCCCCAGCGCCCTGCACCGTCACTACCCCGCTCGGCTCCTCCGGAGCGATACGCGGGGAATCCAGAGGGATGTAAGCGGTTCCTCATGGGCTCCCAGCCATGGACTGGGCCGCTGCAGTGTGGAGTGCGGGGGGCAGCGTCACCACCAGGTACGAGAGGTTCATCCACGCCTTTCGCGCGGTTTTTGACCATCCCGATCAGGGCAAGTCGGGAGAGCAACAATTGCTGAGGCTGAGGCAAGGCCACAACACCGTGGCTGACTATGCGGTCAAGTTCCGGATCCTGGCCGCGGAGAGTGGGTGGTGTGAGAGAAGCTTGCTAGCCAGGTTTTGGGATGGATTGCAACCAGAGATCCAACTAGAACTCTCGTGCCGCGACACCGGCATGGATCTCAGCGAGTGGATCAGCCTAGCTATCAAGTTGGACCAGCACCTCCGTGGCCAAAGGCACCACACCCCCTCCAGAGCACCGGGGGGCAGTCCGAACTACGGAGCCGTGCCAGCCTCGGCCAACCACCATGACCTGAACCGCGCGAGGGGACAAACCCTGAGCCGATGGAAGTGAGCTCGTCTCGCCTGTCAGCCCAGGAGAGACAAAGGAGAATAACTGCTGGGTTATGTCTATACTGTGGGGGGGAGCGACACCGAGTCAGCAACTGTCCATTACTTAAAGTAACGTCTCACACACCACCATGCACCCATCAACCTTTTTTGTTTACACGCCTCGTTGTCTTTTAATAACCATGATGTGTCTGTTTTTCCCCTTACAGACTTGGTTTCGGTCGGAAATTTCATCTCCACCTCTATCCTTTCCTCGCTGCGAGCTCCCGTGTCGAAGCTTCCGTGTCCGATCACAGTAAAAGCTCTGGATGGCAAACAATTAATTGATTTGCCCATTGAATTTATCTCTGCGCCCCTTTGATTTACTTTCCCCCGTCATACCGAAGAGCTAAAATTTTTTGTACTGCCTCGGATGAACCAGTCCGTCGTGCTGGGCCTCCCATGGTGCTAAAGCATGCACACCGGCTGCATTGTCGGTCTTAACCACATCAATAGAGAGTCCGCAAGCCCTAGTTTCGGTTCAAGTGCCATCCGAGTACGTGAAGTTCAAGGACGTGTTTAGTGTTAGGGCAGCAGCACGACTTCCCCCTCACCGGCCGTGAGACTGCGCGATTGAGCTCCTGCCGGGGAAAGCACCGCCTTTCGCATGCATTTATCCATTGTCCGTGGTGGAGACCCGGGCTGTGGAGGAATACGTGAGGGAGGCTCTCCAGCAGGGACTCATCAGCAGGGACTCATCAGCAGGTCCACGTCACCCGCCTCGGCAGGTTTTTTCTTTATCGAAAAAAAAGGGCCATGTATTGATTATCGACCAACTCCTGGATGATATCCTGGTATACTCACGGTCATATTCCGAGCACGTCTCTCATGTATCCGCCGTCCTTTGTCGTCTGCGTGAACACGGGCTCTATGCAAAGAGAAATGTGAATTCCACAAGAGAGAGATTGCATTTCTCGGCTACCGCATAGGGCCATGGGGGGTCGAAATGGAAGTGGCCAAGGTGGAGGCGGTACAACAATGGCCGGAACCAAGGTCAGTCAAGGCGCTACAGAGCTTTCTCGGGTTTGCCAATTTCTATCGGCGTTTTATTCGGGGCTTCAGTACGATGGCAGCGCTGCTCACTAACTTGTTAAAAGTGAAACCGAAACTACTACCCGCATTTTCACCAGAAGCGTGCACGGCGTTTCAGCGACTTAAAAAAGCTTTTACCACCGCGCCTATATTAAAAATACCTAATCCAGAGAAGCCCTTCGTCGTAGAGGTCGATGCGTCGGAAGTGGGTATAGGAGCGGTGCTGTCAGAACGCCAGGGCCACCCTGAGAAACTGTACCCCTGCGCCTTCTTTTCCCGTAAACTAACACCTGCCGAGCGCAACTATGATATCGGCAACCGCGAACTGCTAGCAGTAAAGGCGGCGTTAGAAGAATGGCGGCATTGGTTGGAGGGAGCTAAACACCAATTCGTGGTACTAACTGACCATCGAAACTTGGAGTATATCCAACAAGCTAAAAGATTAAACCCTCGTCAAGCCCGGTGGGCGCTGTTCTTCACGCGATTTCACTTTAATATTACTTATCGGCCAGGATCTAAAAATAAGAAAGCGGATGCGTTATCCCGCTGTTTTCCGACGCTGGATCAGAATTCTGATCCCGAACCTATCTTGCCCTAGTCACTCGTAGTGGCTCCCATCATATGGGACATCGACGCGGAGATAGCTCAAGCGGTTCAGTCCAACCCCGTGCCGGAGGGCTGCCCCCCGGGTCGAAAATATGTTCCGGAGTCATTTTGAGAACGAGTGACAATAGAGGCCCATTCTAGTTTAGCTTCAGGACACCCCGGTATCACATGCACACTTAGACTCCTGGAACCCAAGTTCTGGTGGCCTAAGATGCGCGAGACCGCGAGAACAGTCGTTTTATCTTGTGCTGTCTGTGCAACAACCAAAAATCCTCGTTGTTTGCCCATTGGGAAATTAATGCCCCTGCCCACACCTAACAGACCGTGGTCACACATAGCTGTGGATTTTGTAACGGATCTGCCGGTGTCAAAAGGGTACATGACGGTCCTGGTAGTGGTAGATCGCTTCTCCAAGGGTTGTCGCTTCGTCCCGTTTAGCTCTCTCCCATCGGCCCTCCAGGTTGCGGAAACCCTATTCGAAACAGTGTTTCGCTGCTATGGTATCCCAAAGGACATTGTTTCAGATCGTGGTTCCCAATTTATCGCTAGAGTCTGGAAAGCTTTCTTCCAGAAATTGGGGACCACAGTTAGCCTAACGTCAGGCTATCACCCCGAATCTAACGGACAGGCTGAGCGGACTGTTCAGGAACTCGGGAAGTACCTCTGGGCATACTGTAGCAGTCGACAACATGAATGGGCAGACTGGTTAATCTGGGCGGAATATGCACAAAACTCATTACGTCACTCCGCTACCGCGGTGTGCTTGGGCATCAGCCCCCGCTCTGTCCTTGGGATGCCACTCCCACCGATGTGCCCATGGTGGATCAGTGGTTTAAAGGAGCGGAAACAGTCTGGGAAAATGCTCACACTAAAATCTCCCAAGCAGTTCGTCGTTTTAAAAAAATCGCTGATAGGCGGCGAGGGGAAAGTCCTCCGCTCCAGGTAGGTGATGCAGTATGGCTCTTGACACAGGACCTTCACTTAAATCTTCCCTGTTGCAAACTCACCCCTCGTTACATCGGTCCTTTACCCATTCTAGCACAAATCAACCCCGTCTCATTTAAGTTACAACTCCCGCATCATCTTCGTATTAACCCTGTCTTTCATGTTTCCCTTCTCAGGCCAGTGATCCGCGGTCCGCTAGACGGCGGCATCGCAAACCCATCTCTCCCCGGGGCTGTGGAAGTCGAGGGTGCCCCCGCGTCTAGAGTTAAGGAGCTCCTCGACTCCCAGAGGAGAGGGGGATCCCTTCAATATCTAGTTGATTGGGAAGGTTACGGGCCAGAGGAGCGGAGCTGGGTGCCGGCACGAGACATCCTAAATCGGGAACTCATTTCCGATTTTCACCAAGCTCGGCTGGATCGCCCCGTCCGCCGGCTATCCCATCAGTCCGGTGGGTCCCTACTCCCGCCAGTAACGCGGAGAAAGTGCCCCCACCTCCCTCGGGAAGCCGGTCCCTGTGGGGGGGGGGGGGTGGGGTACTGTCACATCTGTGCCACCTCAGTCCGGGAGAGATAGATCGGGTTCACCGGATTACTGAGCTGGTGCTTTGTCCCCCCCTAGTGTGTCTACGTGTGTAATTGTTGTCACTGTTTAAACAAATTAAGTTCACCTGTGTCTTCCCTGTGTGTCTCTATTTAGGCCGGCCGAACCCGTACACACCTGTCCGTTCACCGTTGTGCACACTTTTGTTTTCATGTCTGTCAGTGTAAGAAAAGTATTCGCTTCGTCTCTTCCCCAAGACTGAGGTATATCGGCAGGGCGAGGCTGGGAATGGGCCTTGTTCAAGGTCGTGGCTGAGGGAATCTCAGTCATTCTCAGTTCAAGTTCGTGATTCAAGTGGAAATCGGTTTTGTTTGGACAGTTTCTGTCACCGCCAGCCTGCCTGCATCAAACCCAGCCTGGGGAGTATTCTTTTGGTTTGTTTTGTTTGTATTTTGTTGTGTTTTGGACTTTTGTTGAACTCAAATAAAACATGCTTGTGCAACCTGCGTTTGCGTCTGCCCTCAGTGCATGAGACATGACACCCTGTGATGGCTCCATGACCCTAAATGAGATAACCAGCCTAGAGAATGAGTGAGTGAGTAATTTCTTGGAAAGTCACGTTTGTTATAATGCCAGGTCCTATACAGGAATAGAAAAGAATAAGAATAGAGATAATTATAACATTTAAAATGTGTGTACTTTTTTATGATCATCTTTTTAAAGACACTTTATAAGTGTATAAATTATACTGAATTATGACCAAGTGGCTACATTATTTTACGTGTTATTGTAAGTGTTAAGGAACTTCCACATCATTAGAGCTTCGTGACGCGTTATTAGACTTGACTTAAGCAAGGCTTCATTAGAGTTTATAATATGCATGCAATTTACAAATTGTTATAAGGACAGTCATAATTAATTTGTAATAAATTAATTCTTTATTTAAAGAGTCTCTTTTTAGATATAAGCTCAAAACAAATCAACCTCAGTACTAATGACAGTCATTTATTCACATTAAACCTGTGTATGGAATGTGGATATAATATACTCTAAGCCTTCAGCATCGCTTTGTAACCAGATCTATTGTATGCTGCATGTATTAAATGTATTATATTAACACCCCGTATAGGTAACCTTTAAATAAAATGTGACTGATAAAGTGCTGGCTTTATGAGAAATATGCAACATGGGCTGAATAATAATTTAAAAAGCACATGACTGGGTACACACATTTCTATTGGGAACATACACTATATGGACAAATGTATTTGGCCAAACCTGTTAATTAGTGAATTCAGGTGTTTCAATCGGACTCATTAATCCCAGTGAAGGGCAACCATAATGCTTCAGCATACCAAGACATCTTGAATAATGCTATCCTTCCGACTTGGTGCCAACAGTTTGGGGAAGGCCCTTTTCTATTCCAACATGACTGAGCCCCAGTGCACAAAGCAACGACTATAAAGACATGGTTTGATGAGTTTGGCGTGGAAGAACTTGACCGGCCCTTCACACAGAACCCTGTGACCTCAACCCCATCGACCACCTTTGGGATGAACTGGAACGGCGATTTCGAGCCAGGCCTCCTCGTCCAACATCAGTACCTGATCTCATAAACTCTCTACATAATGAATGGGGTGGAAGCTGGTTTAGCTGCAAAGGGAGGACAAACTCCATATTGAAGAATACTGTATGTATTTGGATACAATGTTATTGCAGGTTTGGCCAAATATTTTTGTCCGTATAGTGCACCAATCAAGAAGCTTAAGATGAAGAACCACAAAAACAAACAAAAAAACAAAACTCACCTATATGGTATGATCATCCAAATTCATAGTGAGACGGTCATGATCAATATCACATCACGGAAGGAATTCAATGAGTCTTCATTAAAAAAAAAAAACAATCTCGACCAGATGGGAACTTGATGAAGAGTAAAGACATAAGACAGAGCCAAGCTATTTTTAAAATCATTTTCAATTATGCAAAGGAACATCCAGCAGCGTGACATAAGGAAAATAGGGATTCGCCTTGTCATTTTTTCGGCACGCCAAAAGAATGAGATGCCTCTCGATGAACAGACTAATATTAATCTCTAGGATCCATCAACACTCAGCAGATGGCTACGGATCATTAGCAATTTCCAAAAAATCTGGGGATTTCACTGAACCGTTTCTAATGTGAAAGATTTTGTGCATGTGTTTGTAGTCTGTGATTGATTGATTTTGTTTTAGGTTATTTGAAGGAACACGACTCATTCATGTCAATTTCTCAGGCATGTCAGAGGAAGACCACGATGGACGCATGATCGAACCGTCAAGCTTCCTTGAGCATCCTGCTGATTTATCTCAGTTTGCCAGATCTACAGTAGTAGGGTCATTTATTAGATTTTTATTTGATATTATGAATTGCATTTACTTGAAGGTGCAATAGTCATTTAAAAATACTAGTTGTACGAATACCCTGGGAAATTAAGTAGAAAATTGAATAAACTAAAAAATATTGAAGTCAGGGTCTCAACTCTCCAGTCTGCCCAATCTCAGTATGAGATCTGTAAGCACACAGGACAACCTGATAACTCTTTTTCAAATTACTCAGTGCTTTGTGGAAAAAGCTGGATACTGAATAATGCACACTAGCTTGCCCCTGGACCAGGATGTAGACATACTGTAGACACAACTTGTATAAAGCTTTGGATTGTTGAATAAAGAAAAAAAAGAAAAGCAAAAGCACTCTTGCCCATTGTAATAAATCTTTACAAGCAGAATTGTTAGTGTGTACATTATTCATACATTGTAAATGCTAGCACGGTACTAGCATGAATCCCCTATGTGACACTCGGGAGAATACCTGTCGTCCAGTCAGATTGCTCGGTCCAAACTAACCATTGTATAACAGAAGGATTAAGTACAATTACATTGTGTCATATCTATGAAATGGCTTTATATACATATACATTTGACTAATGCTGGAACAACAAATTGATGAAATCCAAATGTGGTGCTTTTATACAAAGTGTAGGATTTTATGCTTTTCAAGCAACTTCCAAGTGCATTACTCGGATTATCTGGAGCATGTTTGTCTTGGAGACGACACAGTGGCGTAATGATTAGCACAGTAGTCTCGCCCCTCGAGGGTTCAAGTCCCACCTCTGGTCTTTGTGCAAGGGCGTTTGCATGTTCTTGGTGCTTGGTGGGTACTTCTGTTTCTTCCCACAGTTTGAAGACATGCTGGTCAGCCTAATTGGTGTTCCCACCTGCTGTGTGTGTGTGTGTGCGCGCGCTGTGATGGATTGGCACCCTGTCCAGGGTGTACCCTACCTTGTGCCCAATGTCTCCTGGGATGTAAACCTGTAACAGGAAGGCGGTATAGTAGATGTATAAATGATTTCTTGGTCTTCTGCCAACCCCCCCTGGGTGGAGATCAGCTTTATAACTTGCCTTTTAATTGATTGGCCAAGTTCGGTTGAAAGTGGTGTCATGATACTCCTTGCTAACACTAGCTTTAGTTTGAACCTCCATAGATTCTGGTTGTAGAGATTATTGGTTGTCTTGTTTGTGATTATCCATGCAACAATATACAGTGGTGGCCAAAGGTATTGGAACAAAAGTGAAATTAAATGTTTTAATGACTTTCACAAAAAAACCAAACAAAAGACAATTAAGATAACCAGAATAATACATCATTCTACGTAAGGAATTATTATACAACAATCAATGTTTAGTGAGAAGTCTTTATTCTTCAAAATCTCCTGTATTCAGCTGGGCATAGAGTCAAAAAGACGTTTGCCGGTGTCTATAGTGTCACGCGCTTAATCCATGCCTGGTTGATTGCTTCCTGATGATCATGCATGGAAATGTTCCACAGGTTTTCCCTAGTTTTTGCCATTTTTGTGGAAACATGGACACCGTGCCTTCAGAAAGGAAAAGTCCTGGCATGAATTTTTGTTCCATCCATTAACTAAACCATGTGAACCCATTTAGCACAACTCTTCAGCTAGATAGGCAAGAACTAATTATCACAGAACTATAATGCATGGCATATGATGTCTTAATACATTTGACCACCACTGTACGATAAAAAAAAAAATCTACTAGACCTGTTAGATTAATTTCAAGGATATTTTAATTTTCTCATTTACTCATTAACTTGTTAATTGCTTTTTTCTTTTTCTTGTTTTAAATTATTTTTTGTTTTTATGTTAGATCATATAACATTTGACAGTAACAATTGAAGATCTTCTTCTCCAGTCCATATTTTATATCCCTAAATATTTTAGAAGGACACTTATAAGACAGTCATCTCAGTTGATTTTGCTCAAAATAAACCTGGCAGGTCTGGATGAGTCACCACGCACCTCAAGGGTTGGAGGTTCAACTCCCATTTCAGGGCTTATTGTGTTTGTTACCTTCTACAGTTGAATGACATGCTGTGTAGGATGACAGGCATTTCCAAGTCTCTCTAGTGTATGACTGAGTGTGTTTGTGTGTACTTGTGCTCTACTATGGCTTGGCATCCCATCCAGGGTTCGCCCTGTCTTGTGCTCTATGTCTCCTGAGTTGGGCTCCAGTTCTCCTTGAGGTTGAGTCAATAAATGGTGTCACATCAACCATGTCTGTAAAAATCACTGTAATCACCTGATCCATCACATGACCTGCTACCTTGCTTTGACATTCTGGATCTATATTAATGCACACAAATCATTATGTAGGCTAACCTCAAGCCATTACTCATTGTAAAGTACTGTTTCTACTGTAGCTCATGGCATTATCCTGCTTTTTGACCTTGAATTGTTTATGCTATTGAGTTTGCTTTACCCAGGCTAATCTGTTTATCGATCACCTCCACTTTCGATTTTATGCCTGCCTTTGGCTTTGGATTTGTTTGCTTTGCAAATATACTGACACATACATTCAAACCCCTGTGCCTTAATAGCACATGGTTCGTATTCTAATTATACTGTATCTGTAAGTTGAAAGGATGTTTCATTAAAGGATCTGATTGCACACTACCACTCAATCATCAGCTTTCCAAAAATAAATGCAGTGCCGATGAAAGCACTAGGCCTTACAAAACTATTTCAAATGACAAAATAGAACAAAGAATGTGTATATACAGTACACACACACATGGACACACATACAGAGAATATTAATAGGTTCTGTAAAGAAAAGGTATGGAGGAGAAACTGTATGATAAATGTAGGTGTCCACTCTTGTCTTTCCTCTTTATTTATTTATTTATTTTATTTTATTACAGGTTGCCCTACCAACGAAAACATCAGTCCTCAAGGAAATGGAAATTAGTGACAGTCAATCTAGGGTAATTTCTTAATCTAGAAATAAAGACCTTGTGGCTTTTAGCCAGTGAAAGGTTGCATTATTCCAGCTAAAAGCCTCTTATTAAAACAATTTTCCATTCTAAATGCAGAACAAACTAATGAATCCAGCTCATTTCAGTTAAACTCAATAATAGGCTGGAATAATCTTTTAATCCTTTAAATAAACTTTAAATGCAATCTTCTAAACTATTCCCATGACTTTAAACCTTCTTTAAGCTCCTAATATATCACACTGCATTAAGGAGCAGTCTAGTCTAATATTTACGAAAGTTATTTGAGAATCATTTTAAGAGAGGTTACTGAAAGTATATTAAAAAAGTGAAAACCTGAAGGCTTTTACCATTAAATCCTGCCATTATGTGCTAAGAAAACAAAACATTAGCAGAAAAAAAGGAGAAATGCATGGATCTGATGGTTCCTCCACCTCAGCTACACCACTCCTTTAAAATTTCACGGAAACGTTAAATAAAACATTTGTGAATTGTATTGTAAATTAAATATGTAGTCTCTCATTTAAATTCATTTAGTATGGCTTAGTAGTAACTTCATGCTGATCAACATTATTGCATGCTTTTGTTTATTATTATATCCTGTGAAAACCACCCTAGTTTTAAACCAATGAAGCCCAGGGTTTCTGAAAAAGCTAGATGTTATAGAAGATTGACAAACCTGAGTGATGCTCAACAACATTCTCTACGCTGAAGCTTACATTTTACATTTACAGCATTTGGCAGATTAGTAGGCCAACAACTTAACCACTGAGCTACCCCTGCCCCAAATATGCTGCAGTTCTTAATGACATTGGCTGTATGTTTGTGGGTGTCATCCTGCTGCAGAAATAATTTGGAGCTATTCAAATGTCTCTCTGATGTTATTTAGCAATGAATAAATACCCGCCTATAATTCTCAGCATTGAGGACACCATTAATCCTGACCAAATGTCCAACTCCATTTGCAGAATTGCAGCCCGAAACTTGCAAGGAACCCCCACCATGCTTCACTATTGCCTGTAGACACTTATTATTGTACGGCTCTCCATCCCTCCGGCAAACAACCTGCCTCCTGCTACAGCAAGATATTTCAAATTTTAACTTATCAGTCCGGAGCACCTGCTTCCATTTTTCTGCACCCCTGTTCCTATGGCGTTGTGCATAGTTGAGTCACTTAGTTTTGTTTCCATGTCAGAGATATGGCTTTTGGTCTGCAATTCTTCCATGAAGACCACTTCTGGCCAGACTTTTCTGAACAGTACATGGGTATACCTGGGTCTCCCACTGGTTCAGCCAGTTCATCGCTGATGGAACTGCTTTACATCTTCTGATTTTGTAGGAAAGTAAGCATGAACAGAAGTCTTTCATCTGCTGCTTTAACGTTCCTTGACTTCTACCATCTAGGGTCCTCAACATTGCTTGCTTCTTTGCGCTTCTTCAAAATAGCTTGAGCGGCACATCTAGAAACCCCAGTCTGCCTTGAAATTGTTGCCTGGAAGAGAACTTACCATGTATCTTGCTGCTGTGTTCAGTGTTGCCATTGTGCATGACCTGTGGTATGAAACTGTCTTCCACAACCTCACATTAGTAGCACAGTTTGGCCGTTCTTTCCTTTCCTTGTAATGGGGGTGGGACAATATATCCAGCTACTATAGCTGGCTCTGCAAAATGGAAAATGCTGGTAATTATGTCGACTTCATTTCGGCAAAGACGTTCCTTGGTCTTATGATGAGAGAACTTGTTATGAATATGTTATGAAGAACTTCATTTGGAGCAAAAGTGTAAAGCTCCCAGTCATTTCAGCTCTCCAGGTATGACAAAGTGAACTTGAATAAGAAAATGAACTGTTGGCCAGGTCTTTTAATGGAACCATGTCAGGGTTGAATTGTTTGGCCAAAATAGTTTTTTGGGCATTTTGTTGACATTGACAGAGCATACAAAAGGCATGAAAAAAACAAAAACAAGGACCACTTACAGTAGTTTCTGTGCATGGTTAAGGTTACTTGCAAGTGTGGGAGTGGAGCATGCAATTAATGAAGGTCAGTATATACAGTACAGGTGCCGAAGCATAATGAGTGAATAAAAAAGGACAACGAATATCTGAATGGCTTAATTGATGTCACTTCACTGCTTGGCTGTCAAGAGCTGGCTTTCAGGGGCTACTTAGTGACTAGTGGCTAGTGAGGATATTGATTCTGTGAATAAAGGGAAAAGAGAAATTCATTGTGGTGTTAGCCAAGTATGACAATGTCTTATTTAATTCCAGTGATCTTTGTTCTTCTTTGTCCCATTCGCCATTCAGAATTTCTTCCATTGAAGCCACTGCCCTTGATAAAATAAAAAATGATAAAAGTCGATAGGACTGTCTATGATAGTGCTGTATGTAGATACTGTAGGTCAAATTCAGCTGTGTTGATGTATCAGAAGGACGAGTTTGGCTTTAATGCTGTAAATAGCCACCCATGTAGGGTTAAAGTTACAAAAGTGATGTATATGGGATGCTCTTAGGGCTTTCTATATATATATAATATATAATAATTCATTAGTATGGTGTAGGGCCTCCTTTTGCGGCCAATACAGCATCAATTCGTCTTGGGAATGACTGATACAAGTCCTGCACAGTGGCCAGAGGGATTTTGAGTCTTTCTTCTTGCAGAATAGTGGCCAGGTCACTACCTGATGCTGGTGGAGGAAAACGTTTCCTGACTCGCTCCTCCAAAACTCCTCCCCAAAGTGGCTGAATAATAGCCACTGTGCAGGCCATGGGAGATTTTCAACTTCACTTTCATGTTCATCATACCACTCTGGCACCAGTCTTGCTGTGTGTATTGGTGCATTATCATCCTGATACATGGCACCGCCTTCAGGATACAATGTTTGAACCACTGGAAGCACATGGTCCTCCAGAATAGTTTGGTAGTCCTGGGCATGCAACAGTCTGGGTGGTACGGTTCTTTGGGGCTTCTCCACACCGTAACTCTCCCGGATGACAGCTGACAGCCAGTACACACTTCTCACTCACACTTCTCATGCACATGGCATAACTCACTAACTCAACATGTTGACTCACCTGCTATCTCTGTGTGCCTGAGATGGGAGCGGGCGCTCTAATTCAACCTGGACAGGAGACTGGACGTGAGTACACCGTGTTGCTGCTGCTCGATGCCCTTTTTCATAGCCATAATCATCAAAATAAAAAGAAATAAACACTTGAAATACTATTTATAAGCCTGTGTGTTATGAATCTATAAAATACATGAGTTTCACTTTTTGAACTTTTTGATGATATTCTAGTTTATTATGATGCATATGAAAAATCAGATTTTTTTAGGCAAGGTAGTGTTTTTCCATTTAGTCTTAAAATCTGTGTTTCAAATTAAATTACCAATTAAATACCTAGATGCCAAAATAATTTCTACCATCCTGCTATGTGATTTATGTTTTTTTAATTTTTTTAATTTGATGTGGGCATGATGTGGCAGTGATGCGCCTCAATTCACTGATGAAGACAGGAAATGAATGAAAACCACCACTTTTCCTCTGCCTTACCTTTCAACATTGGCATGAAAGCACCAATCTTTGTGTGACTCATCACCACTGAGCTGGATTATTTCATTTTCACAACATCACAATGTTTGCAGTGCACTCATATGCCAGCACCATTTGCATAAGGACAGATTCATTTAATCGATTTTAGGACAAAAACATAGTCATGGTCCTTAGAAAAATAAAAAATATATATATATTTTATGGGCAATATTGATATCAATAAATATCATTAATCAATCTTTAGGCATCTTGTGAATGGTGCTTCATGGTTAAAATAATAATAAATTTATACTGTAAATACAGTGCAAAAAAGGATCAGAAATTGGCAAAATAATCATTAATTAATGTTTTTTTTTTTCCCACAATTTTCTCCCTAATTTAGTTGTGTCCAATTCCTCCCCATCACTAGAGGGCGCCCACATTAAGGCTACTACTACCACGCAGTCCGGAGGGCCGAAGACTATCATGTGTTTCCTCCGAACCACGTGACGCCAGCCGACCGCATCTTTTCGAACTGCTTGCTCACGCACCGTGGGCGGAGTAACACACTCGGAGGACAGCGTTATCCTCTCCTTCCGCTTGCGTGAGCTCACAGACGACCCTAATTGGCTGTAGAGCCGTGATTAACGTGGG
Source organism: Clarias magur (assembly GCA_013621035.1). Taxonomy (NCBI): domain Eukaryota; kingdom Metazoa; phylum Chordata; class Actinopteri; order Siluriformes; family Clariidae; genus Clarias; species Clarias magur. Next base: position 800,959 of record QNUK01000229.1, on the reverse strand, counting down.
AGCACTAATTCCGCTGATTGGCTCGGCCAATCAGCTTTCTCTAGACCTCCGGCTGCGAGAGGTTACAGCATCACCCGGGAATCGAACTTGCAATCTCCAGACGATAAGGCAAGCACTTTACCACTGCGCCACTCGGAGGCCTAATGTTAATTATCCCCAGTATAATGTTAACAGTCCCCAGTATAGTATAGACTTCTTCCAAATGGTTGACATGTTTCAGGGTTAAACGATCATTAATTCAGAAAAAAAAATAAGTCTGACAATTTTACATTTTTGTGTGGTTGGACAACTACACAAATGGTTTTGGGCATTACTCACTCTATGTCTCTATGTAACGTACATGTCTTTGAACTCTGGGAGGAAACCGGAGTACCCGGAGAAAACCCACCAAGTGAGGAGAACATGCGAACTCCATGCACACAAAGACGGGAATCGAGCCTGGCCGGGAATCGGACCCGGACCCTGGAGGTGCAAGGCGACAGTGCGAACCACTACACCACCGTGCTATTATACTATTTCAAGTTCATTATTAATTTATTGTCTACCATTATTTAGTAGACTTTTGTAGCGTAGCATAGCATACCTTAACCAAGTGATAAATATGTTTTAATCAGTGTTAAGTTCAACACATTTAATTTTTATTAGTTTGACTCATAATGTGCTCTACTCTGCTAGTTGAGCAGAACGTTTAAGGGTTAATACATTTTGATTTTCTTTCTCAGGACTCTTGTAGGTACACGCAGACACATGAAAAGTGTATAATATAAAATACTTTTGATGCTTTTGAATAATACAATAAGTCATTAAAATAAATTACACACAAAACGAGTGTACCAGAACAGTTGACTGATGTTAGAAGATCTAATAAGTAGATAAGGAGTAATGTTTCCTCACGAATAAGTAAGAAGTAGCCCGCTGCTGTAGAAAAATGGCAGTGTTATATGTGTAATCACTTACAGTATGACAGTACTAGTGTAAACAGTCATTCCCTCACAGACTGTCTCTTTTTTCCCTCTCTCTTGACATTAATAAGACAAATAATGCAGTCGGTGTTGTTAAATCAGAAAGTGCAAAGACCTCCGTTGTGTGCAAGGTTACAGGCCTGACTGTTACAAAGTGCTGACATTGCAGAGTTTCAGAAATGCTAAATGACCCTCCCATTACTGTTAACCAAATCAACAATTACACAATTTTTAAAATGGGTTTATGCAGACCATCCATCATGCAAGTTCCTGTATCGGTTGCTACTCTAAAAATGATATCAGTATTTGAATGAAAGTCACTCATCTTCTATACTGCTTAATCCTGTGTAAAGGGCCTGGAGCCTATCCCAGGAAACTTAGGGCACAAGACAGGCTACCAATCCATCACAGGGCACACACACACACACTCACACTCTCATTCACACAGTACAGGAAATTTTGGAATGCTATTAGGCTAATCTACATGTATTTGGACTGTGGGAGGAAACCTAGAGGGCTACCTACCAAGCACGGGGAGAACATGCAAACTCCATGCACACAGAGGTGGAAATCAAACCTGGTGTGGAATTGTACTCGGACCCTGGAGGTTGAAGCAGACAGTGCTAACCACTAAACCACCGACAGCACATTTAAAATAAATAAGTAAATAAAATAAAAAACCCAATAACAAATATTGTCAAGACGTTTTTTTGGAAAACTAATCAACGCCTCATGAGCATTTGAGTATTTTTGGAGGACTGTAACTCTAAGGTTGAAAAAAAGTGTAGGAGAATTGGTCATGAATGAATGAATTGGAGCAAAGGCTTCATATTTCCTAAAACACTACTAATCCATTTTTGTACGGAAATATTTCTTGTGACTGTCACCCTTTACTTTCTCATTAATGGCTGAGTAACAGGGCAGGTTTCTTAAAACAGTGTATTAATTGCAGCTGTAACTGACGTTTCACTCCCTCACTCACTCAATCACTCACTCATTATCTATACCACTTTCTCCTGTATACAGGGAGCCTGGGGACCTAGGGCACGAGGGCACATCCTGGACAGCGTATCAGTATATTGCAGGACACAAATTCACACACTATAACCAATTTGGGAACGGCAATTAGCCTAATCTGAATGTCTTTAGACTGTGGGAGGAAAGCGGAGTACTTGGAGGAAACCCACCAAACACGGGAGAACATGCAAACTCCATGCACACAGAATCGAGGTGGGAATCGAACCAAGACCCTAGAGGTGCAAAGCGACAGTGCTAACCACTACTACTAAGCCTTCTTAACATAATTGCAGCAAAGAAACTTCATTAAATTACAGTACATAGATATATACTTTTCACTAATATATTTTGATATAGTTTATTTTTTAGTCATGGTGTATTATTTCCTCCACTCTTAATGGCATTCATGTCTGGCGAACCTCACGAATACATACTCAAATGATAAAAAATCTTTCCGGCATCTTCTAGTACTCTGCCCTTGGCCTATCTACATTTGGGATATGAAATGGCATGAAATGTCACAACACAGTCATTACTTCTTATTTAAAAACTCATAAGCTCATAAGACTTCTTAAATGCACTACACCATGCATCACCTGCGACCCATGTGCTGAATGAAGAAATCAGCAGATTTTTTTTTAAATGAAAGTCCATACTGAATACAAATAAGAAAAATACAGGATGTTGAAACATATTTTAGAATTTATCACTATTTATTGGTGTGCTCTGCTTTTTCATATAAAATCAGCAGATATATTCAAATACAGAAATACGACAGGAGGACAGGACAATTGAATGAGCATCAAACAAACCGATGATAATGTACGACAAAACGATTGAGAGGCAAGCTGTCGTTCCAGTCTGTTCTTGCACTCCATATTGGTAATAACCATAAATCTAGCGGAGCATACTTTACCGCTTTAACCTGTTTCTGCTCACAGAATATAAATGACCATTAAGCCTTTTCTCCACATTCTTAATGTTGGTAAAATCATGTGGATTTTAAATTCTTGGTGGTTCTTGGTTGCCTGACTCACATGCCTCATTAACCTACAGATATTATGATGCATTTACAATGTACTTAAAATTACCATGAAACCACCTTTAACTGCACTAAAAACCATTTCAAAGTCATACCCAACTCTCACCAATTGTCTACAAACTTAGATGCTGTTGTTATTATCAATTTATAAAGACAAGAAGAAATGGAACGAAAGAGAATGACAATACAGGTCGAGGTCGCTCGGAGGCCGCTGTGAAAATCTGAAAATCGACGGGTAACTTGCCACTAACCTGACTAACAAACACCACTTCACACGTAACAGGAACTTGGCTGGGAGTTATTGCCACGCCCCCCGTACTGTCCTGACCTCACACCAAGCAATTTCCACATGTTTAGGCCTTTAAAGGAGTTTCTGGGAGTCCAGCGTTTCAGATGTGAAGCAGGCGGCTCTGGGGTACTGAGAAAACTTTCGACCTTGATGGTATCCAAGCACTAGTGAAACTCTAGCAAAAGTGCATTAGTGTAGCAGGAGATTATATAAAGAAATAAAGTGTAACTGTGTTCATTCATTCTGCACAATCGAAAGTCTGGGTTTGACTCGCCTCTCTCATCATAGTTTATGGGGCACAAATAAGTAATAATTCACAAATAAGTCAATATGAAAATTAATTATGGCACATGGAAAAGTAAGTCAGTAATCAGTAACATGTCCTTTGGCAGATATCAATACTTGAAAAAGCTTTTTTTCCAGCCAGCTAGAACTCCTCATTGTGTTAATGCCAGTCTTTTGACTGACTGTTTCACATTTGCATCCAGAAATCGCTGATATTTATTCCGTGCCATTGCCTGCCACACAACCCCAAAGCATATCAGATCCACCTCCATGCCCAACCCTTGTTGAAAGTGTTTTTTTTTCCATCATGTACTGCTCATTTTTTCTCTCCAAATATACCTTTGGTGATCATGGCGAAAGAGCTCTTTTTTTGCTCCATTAGTCCGTCAAGCACATCACTTGTTTCCAAAATGCAACTGGCTTATTTACTGTAGATATGTTTTGCATATACAGTACAGTGCTGTGAAAAGGTATTTGCCCCTGCCTGTTTTTTTTTTTTTTGGTGGGTTGCATATTAGTCACACATAAATGATTGTGTAATATTAAAATTGGTTTGATGGTCTCAAAGACAACCTGAATGAATACAAAATGCAAATTTTAAATGATGATTTCATTGATTAATGGAAAAAAAGCTGTCTGAATGTTCTTTTTATGAAACACTGTGTTAGTTTCACACCGGATGTAACGGCACACACCTTCAAAAAAGTTCAACTTTAGTCTCATCCGTACACAGAATATTTGCCTGGAATTCTTCCGGATAATCAAGAGGCAAAGTTAGATGAGGCGATGTGTCCTTTTTGTCAGCAGTGACTTTCACCTTGAAACTCTCCCATGAATGCCATTTAGCTCAGTCGCTTTCTTATCTTTGAATCATGAACACTGACCTTAACTGGAGCAAGTTGTTAGATATTGTTCTGGGTTGTTTTATGAGCTCCTGGATGAGCTGTCGTTGTGTTTTTGTGGTTAATTTTGGTAGGCTGGCCACTCCTGGTCCAAATTTTCTCCATTTGTGGATATTGCAGTTCTCACAGTGGTTTGCTGGAGTCCCGAAGTCTTAGAAATGGCTTTGTAACCATTTACAGACTGATATACATTCAATTACTGTATGTGATTTTCTAGCATGCTTCATTTTAAAGGCAGTACCATTTTAGTAGCAAAAGAGAGAAAATACTCTATATTAGGTGGGTGGTCATAACTTTATAGCCGAGTATATACACAACCATTTGGTTGTAGTAGATAATACAGGTTGCTCATCATTGATTTTTGTCGAACTGCACAGACCTTTTGAATAGAAAACAAGCTGTTGTCTCAGCAAATGTCCATGTGTATTAATGAAGACACCAATATTAGCATGCTTCATAGTATTCAACATTAGCATATAGTCTTTGCAATATCAGCAATATTATTCCAAAATTATAAATTATTCACATTTGTCTCCGAGGCATAATCATCCCATTTTCATTTATACAGTATCTGGAAAATATTAAGAAAAGTAAAAATGCTATTACACTGTTTTGTGATTTATGTGGATCCTTATGAAAAACTGCCAAAGAGGTTCATGATTTACATTATATGCTTCGGTAAACTTCAGGGTTCAATCCTTTTCACGAGTGTCTAAAGTCACCATTACAACAGAAGCAATTATTCTGATCTGTGTGTTATTAGCAAGTGTGTAGCTGATAAATACTACAGACTGCTCAAGGCAAACACACAGGGCTTACCAGAGGTGGAAAGTAACGAATGACATTTACTCGTGTTACTGTAATTGAGTAGTTTTTTTTGTGTACTTCTACTTTTTAAAGTAGTTTTTAAAATCTAGAATTTTACTTTTACTTAAGTATGTTTTGTTTGAGGTATTGTAATTCACTACATTTTAAATCATATGCGCTACTGAGTAAAACAAATGAATGAAAATGAATACAAAAAATATGATGCTTTGTATAAATCAGGGGTGTCCAAATCCAGTCCTGGAGGGCCAGTGACCAGCACAGTTCGTAATTCACCAACACCTAAACACACCCACTGAACCTAGTAATTAACAGATTAATTAAATCAGATGTGTTTGAGAAGAAGAAGCACCAAACTGTGCTGGTCACTGGCCCTCCAGGACTGGACTTGGACACCCCTGGTATAAATGCTTCGTTGCGCTCGCGTGTGTGTATCGTGTCCTGGTCGCGCGCTGCTCCAGACTCCACTCCAGGTTTTCTGACTGTCCCCACATCGGCATCTACCTGCCCTTCCATACGGTCGCTTCCGCCCTTCGAGTGATGTCATCAACCAGCGCCACCATATATAAACCAGAGAGAGACGCGGGAAAGAGGAAAGAGATTGTGATTTTGGCGTTTTGGTATTTGGTTTTGTATTCCAAAGGTAAGGGAAGGTAAATGTATTTTTGTTTGTGTTTTTTTTTTTTTTTTTTTGCAGGTAATCTAGCTACTAAATATAAATACCATTTAGTTTATTATTTTGGCCTGGGTCCACCCTGAATCTGATCCTCCTCCTGTTCTGTGTGTTTGTGTATTTTTTTTGTAAAGCAATACAAACCTCATTATTTCATCAGTTAATGACTGGATCTAGTTCTTTCTGCCATATACCACCATTTCCATACAGTTTAAAATAGAACCCTGAACCATTCTTTTTCCTGTACGGCCCGACACTAGTCTTGGACGTAACGCCATATTTAAGTGACCACTTTGATTTTCAATCACAAGAAAGACAAAAGCTTTATTATGCAAAGGTGTTCCTTCAGTTAAAAACAACTAGTTTGAGATTTACATCTGCTAATATTTTTTTGAACTACGCTAGAATGCCTCATCCCACCCCGCTGTAAAAAAAAAATAAATAAATAAACTCTGTAACGTTTACTCTTGAGTATTTTTTTTTATGAGCTACTTTTTACTTTTACTTGAGTAGATTTTTATGATGGTAAATTTTCTTGTACTTCAGTAAAATTTCACTGAAGTAAAAGTACTTTTACTTGAGTACAAAATCTTTGTCCTCTTTCCACCTCTGGGGCTTACTGTATGTTGTATGTAGAAAAAAAAAGAAGAAATGCAGTATACAGTAGACTCATTAAGTCTGCACATGTAAGATGTGTATTTTTTAAACCTTAAAAATGTGAAGACAGTTTAACAACACACCCTTGGGCATACACAATATGGCAGATATTTAGATAGTTCTGCCTGAATTCAGAGTTATGCATGTGTTGTGAGGAATTACTACCGAGTTAGTGCCATCAAAATATTTAGACCTCGGGTATGACCCCAGGGCCCGTATTCACTAAGTGTCTCCGAGTAGGAAATTGCTTCCTAGTGGCCAAAAAATTCTCAGAGTGTCTTAGTTTTGGTCCTCCTAAAAGACACAGTCGGAAAGCACTCCGGTCTACACCAAAATATAGGAGAGTTCTGGAGGAGTCCTAACTGGTGACGAGCTGCCAGGAAACAGCGATCAGGCAGAGACATGTGCAGAGGAGAGACATTTCGGTAACACTAAATGACACAGGGCTCATTAAAAGATACCATTTGGACTGAAATGAAATACTTTTTGTGACAGATCTTGGGCAGTATGCAACTTCGCCGCCAAAAAAAAAAACATTTTGTATGCTGTCTCCACAGAAACGGTGGTAATTGCTACTGAAGATACAGCTTTGCAAAAGTGATTATTTGAGTTGTCACAGCTGACAATGTTGGCAATGATAAATCAAACTTTGGCTGCTGTTCCAGCACCACAGATCATGTGCAAATTTCCCCGGCATGCAGTGTGTGCATATTGTTAGTTTCCCTGGAGTTGTTGGCATCATCCATGACACACAATAAAATAATCACCCTCAGCACCAACAACGAGGCTTATGTGAACCTAAAACGATAACACAGCATCAACACTCAAGTGGTTATAGATGCAAACAACATAATCATCAATTTATTATAGACATACTGTAGGCTTAGTTGAACTTGAGACAGTTTTATTGTTTAAGATTTTTTTTTCCAGATGTAATGCCTTTCAACACTTTCATTTCAACGCATTCTTATTTCCACCTATTTTAGTGATCCTGTTTTATTTCCTCATTGCTGGAACGACGGGGCCTTGGCTATGAATCCATCATTGGGACACTTTGAATGGGCATGGGCTCAGGAAGCCTTCTGGGAAAACAAATGCTGCACATTAAAAATAAATATTTGTAATCCAAGTTTAAATGTCTCTATAAATGTTTATTTGTAATATTAGGAAATTATATCACATATATCAGGTTTTTCTAGTTACATGAATTGGAGGAGTGGCGCATTATGGCTGGGTACACCCAAGACTTAAACATTATTTGGCCCTGAATACTGATGTACACATATTGCTAACAGTTAGAGGTTTGGGTGGAGGCCCGTCCCCTGCACAGCTAATCTAACAAGAAAATTGCAATAACCCATATTTCAGTGAGCAAACTGAATGGATTAAAACAGGAAAATTAGTAGGTGTGCATACCTGTTTTCTGAGATTCAATTCCACCGATTTTTCGCACTCTTTAGGTGGACGTGAGGCAAACTGACAGGTAGCATTGGTGGTTTTACAAATTGCTATCCACTCACTCTTTTTAACTTTAGAGGTAAAAATAGGGCAGAATTTTCTTTTAATTGTTACTTTACAGTTTACTACTGTACCTCCCTGCAGGCAAAAGAAGCTCATCTTCTCTCCAGTTTATTGATCAGTTGTCAGGTTTGAGGGATTGCAGGCAAGGCATATTCACAGCAGATTTCATTTGCAGACTATATAATAATAAAAAAAACAAAAAAAAAACAAACATGAACCAGACAAAAGAGACTGTAAATCAAAATTGAATAACTTCATGAGAACAGAATAAACGTAACGGGGCAGAATACACTTAGTAGATTAGACTAACTAGACAAGGGAGCTTAAATAATGCAACGTCAGGTTCAGGTGAAAACAATTGCCCTGACACAGTACAACATGGGAAATGAAGTTTGAACACAAACATGAACCATAAGGTGTTCATGGGCGCAAGACACCCTCCAGGGGTTCTCCTCGACATATCCCAGATGAAAGTCTTACACACCTCTAATATAGATGCTTAAAGCAGTAAGATTTGAATAATCAGCCAAGTTGCATCTACATGTTTTGTCTATGTGCATAATGTATTGTGTTCATCAATAACTTTGGTATATTCATAATAATCTGTGGTAGGAATATTTTCAGTTCTAAATGAACTTTCAGCATGATTTCTAAGAGCGAATCAGCGAAAAATGCAAGGACTTACAATGCATTCTGATAGTCATGCACTAGGAAGAGGTGGCACAATTTTGAACATTTGGGGTCCCTAGGCAACAACTTAATTGACCAGGCTCAAACTGTGAAAGAGTCATCCTGGGAGTATGAGGAACCATTTTTACATATGGACTTGGTACCAAAGAGTCCTTAAGCAGCTGTCTCTTGCCTGGCGATCAAATGGCGGTGTACAGTCCGTCTGGCTTTAAAGTCCCTGGGGGGCATGGCATCGGCCCCCGCTCTGGTGGTTAACATCCGCCATGAATTCTCCTCACTTCCGAACCTTCAGCTAAACTCCATTCTTTACTTTTAAAGAGAAAGCCCAAGGTACATTGTTTTATAGTACATCAGTGCATCAAGAGACACCAGCCATGCCAGATTTAGTGGCCCCACCTGCTGTTGTCTCTTGATGCACTTACTCCAGCCTCATCTCACTCCTTTTAAAGCTCTCCGAAGGTCTTGAATTGGATTTGCTTGACAATCTTCTTAAGATTTTTGTACCTTTTCCAACCCTACATTTTTGTTCCATTTTCCTTCCTGTCATCATTCCATGAATATCCTGCGATACAGCAATCTGCCAACAGCCAGCCCTTTCAGTAATGACATTCTGTGACTTTTCCTCCTTGTGATATTTCACCTGACATCATGAATCAAGAACAAATAAGGGATTTTTACGTTTTGAATTATCCTAAGTTACAACAACAACAACAAAAAAATCCATGGTATTGTACTATTATTATCCTTTTTTATGTATTGCATAAAACAGTAAACATTTTTCAACATTAGACACAGAACTTTTGGATGTGCTTAATCAAATGCTATTTTATAAGCTGCTAAATAATGAGTGTGGAACCCTATTTGTTAAACCAAATTTCCAGTGATAAATGTCCTAATTACAACTGGAAGTATTCATGCAGCAACATACTGGTGATACGCTGATATACAATCCTCTGTTCAGATGTTTACTTGAATGATTGCCACCTCCTCATTTATATAACAAAATGAGAGTTTAGATGTCAGGGGAGTGTTTGTGGCTTGTTTACTGCTGTGCTGATGCTTTAGTTAGCTATTATGCAAGGAAGAAGATATGACAAACCTGAATTGGGGAAATGAATAATAAAGGAGGAAAGGAGGATTTTATTCAAAGTCTGAACACGCTTAAGCATTCTCAGAAATTAGTGTTTTAAACGTGCTATCTTTTCCTATTTTCTTTAACAAGTTAACACAGGAATCTCACGAGCTGTGTTTGCTAAGCTAAAATATTCCTCAGATAAAGCATTTCTATACGATTGGCTGGCAAATGGCATTTTTTTTTCCCTGAAAGGTTTTTACGTATATTTTTGATCTACTGTTGAACCTGTGACCTACGGATACAGTGTCTACAAGAGCCACAGCTACACAGCCAGACGTTTTTATATTTCTTAATGTGGTCTTGAGGAATAGTTCTCCAGACTTTCATTTTTGGCAAGTTTTTTTTTTTTTTTTTTTTTCACCCCAGTTCCTGTACCTGTGTAGTTTCAAACTAATGACCCAGTGAGAAACAGAAACAGGTGCAGATACTGTAATGACAGATGATCAGGCCGTGATTAGTATACTGGTAATGGTGAATGGTTGAAAAACGAGAGAGGGGAAATGAGATTGCTGATAAACCTGAAGGCAGGGCACATCGCAGGGCACACACACACTCACACTCATTCACACACAACGGCCAATTTGGGAATGTCAATTAACCTAACCTACATGTCTTTGGACTCTGGGAGGAAACTGGAGAACCCGGAGGAAACCCACTAAGCACGGGGAGACCCTGTAAACTCCATGCACACAGAAACGGGAATCGAACTTGACCAGGAATCGAACCCGGACCCTGGAGGTGCTAGGCAACAACTTGATTCATCAGGCTCAAACTGTGAAAGAGTCATCCTGGGAGTGTGAGGAACCATTTTTACTACACCAACGTAGTAAAACGCATGCAAAAGAATGCATTTATCACATATATATCTTTTTATTATATAAGTTGTGTCAGTTGTCATCATGTAAAAGTAACAAGCAAAGAAATTATCCTTGACTGAATTTATTGATCACTATTTATACTTTTACCCAAGTATTTATAAGTATATAAATTATTACTAGTAGCAGTCGGAGTGTTTTGCACTCTTTCCACCACTGAAAATTCAGCTCACAGTTCGGAATCTGCTGCCATTAGGATGTCTGAGTGGCTAGGCCCGGGTGTAGCCAACAATGGCCCATGCATTTAGCTGTGCATGTCATGGGCTGTATTCAACAGAAAGTCAGTTATTTTGTGTCAGGTATACTCAACAGAAAAACAGTTCACACTGAGTGACATCTTTTTTCTTCTCAGCATCCAGGGTTTTTAGGAGGTCAAAAAGCACACAGAATGTGTGTTGCGCCCGAATGGCCATGGCGCAGGTGCTTGGGCCCAATCATTGCTGCTTTGCAACTATAATTTTACATTGCAATCAGTGAAATGAAAAAAGGTGACTTTTAAACAGACAATCTTAACTTGAATTAGGAGGGAAGGAAAATTCTCAGTATATGGATGGTACGCCAAGTTCAAATATCATATCAACTTAAATATATTGGATTGCATATATTTTCTCTTGATTAATTAAGACTCATTTAAATATACTTTTCATTATAGAAATGAAGTTATCAGAGTGACTGGTATTAATATGTATTAGCTGATCATAATCACTATCATCAAGACAAAGTGATGCATTATTTTAATATGATGAGATGACTGTCTGGAGGTGAGTACCTTTTATTTATTTATTTATTTATTTATTTATTTATTTATTATTTTACCCAGCATACATGAGACACAAGAGAAAACAACAGCAGGAATATTAGACAAGTGTGACTATGCATGCCTGTTAAAACAGAAATACACACACACAGACACACACACACACACACACACACACACACACACACACACACACACACACACACACACACACACACTTTGCATATTCAGAGGAGTTAATTAAGCACAATGCTCTGCCAGTTCAAACACTACTTCACATGAGCACTGAGCTTATGAGCTCCTTGCCCTGTGACAGGATCTGTATAATCAGATGAATCATGAGTGCAAGTGCAGGCGTGTTTCTATAAACACATGGCACACAGAGATTTGTTTTTCTCCCTGATGCCTTATTATAAGTCCCATGAAGAAGCCATCACAACCAAATATCACATAATAAGATCATTAGGGAATAAGTGCAGTGCACATGTTTCTGTAAGCTGCAAGCACAAGCAGTTTCGTTAATGTTAGAGCACTCGACTGCAGGGACGATTCACTCATTGTTTCTGGTCAATTCGAACCACACCTGCCTGTTAAAGTGATGAGTTTCCTTTTACCATAACATAGGCTTCTTTATTTCTTTAACATACACATCTCAGAGGTCTCCTTAAGAACGTCTGTTAATGCTCTTATATGATAATGTATTTTTTCATACCTCAAACTACCATTGTTTCACTCCCTTCTGAAACACAGTTTCAATTTCTATGTAAATAAGCTACTGCTAAGCCATGCCCAGCCAGAAAACAGCAGAGCTGAGCACAGCTGGGTGAAGATAAGCAACGTGCCGAGGGAGGGTATAATCTTATATGAGGTCACATTAGGGAAAAAAAAAATCCAATTCTCCTGTTTAAGCCCTGGCTAATACAAAATGGTAAAAGAATAAAATGCATGGAATCGCACTAGAGTCCCATCTTAAAAATGACTAAAAAGTGAGTCTTCCATAATTAACAATTAACAACAAAAACACAAGCACCAAGAAAAACAGAGACAGAAGACATACCGCAGGACTATGCTACACTATTGAGAGGTAAGGTATTAAAAGGATAGACTAAAACAAAACACTTCAATGTGAAACATGGTACATGGTTAATAATCCAGTGATATAGGAGTAATAAATGAATAATGAATAATAAAAAATAAATAAAATGCTTAGACATAATAAATATCATATCAGGGTAATATAATTTAATAATTTTTTATATAAACAAATAGGAGGCTCAGGACTTCTGCACAGTACTGGATGTGTGTAATTAATTGGGTTACTTTTATGTAAACAATAATCCTTGAAGCATTCTTTTAAGGGCAGAGAGCACTAGGTAACAAAACCAACAAGAGGTGCATTTAAAAGGACACAAATATTCCAATAATAAGGAGAATAATGAGAAGCCCAGTCTGAATAAAACTGCATCATGTAAACACCTCAAAAACCTTGGATAATTGACATATAACACTTTTGATCCCTCTCTTAATGGAATAAATATGAAATCATAGACTAGAATATTCTATTATATATTCTTTTTATATTATATTATACTATAATATATACTATAGTAATATACCTTCTGTTCATGTAAGTGTAACATTACTGTTGGTGCCTTGACGAGTTTTGCCTCCATTCCTGATCGGTATACTCAGTGAGAAAAACTGTCTCCTAACTCCTGTCCTTCATCCATTTGGTCTTTGGCTGAGGAAGAGACACTGATTGACTCTGCATTTTACATTGAACCAATCATAGATTGGACTAAATTTTTGGAACCAATCATATCACAGAAGCGGGGGTTTGTCAGAAAAGATAGGAAGCCTAATCTAACATAGTCAAAAGAAAATACATTCTCATCTTTTATATTTCTGGCAAAAAAAAAAAAACACTTTGTAGAGTGGCGCCCCAAGTGGCAGGACCACATTGTGCAGGTCAAAAAAGTAGAGAAGAGTATATATTAATTTTCTGATTGGTGGCTCGGTGGCTTAGTGGTCACTTTGCACCTCCAGGTCCCAGGTTCGTTTCCCATGCCTGATCCGTGAGCACAAAGTTGGCATGTTCTCCCCGTGCTTGATAAGTTTCCGCCAGGTTCTCCAGTTTCCTCCCACTTCCCATAGACATGCAGCTTAGACTAATTGGCATTCCAAAATTGCCCATAGTGTATAAATGTACGTGTAATGGGAATGAATACAATAGTCACCATTGACCTCCACGGACCCTAATTGGACTACCGAGGTTCTTAGACAGATGGATGGATGGAATATTTTGATTGCATGTAAACACACATCTTAACATATTAATGTCAATATAAACAGTTTAGTTAGAATCTCTGATCAGAATTATTATAATCAGATTGAAGAAATATTGTCCTTGTAAACATAGCTAGTGTACTGTCTATATTGTAAATCATGATCTAATCCTGAACGCATGCATACTGTAGTAAAACAAAAAAATAATAAAAATAAAGAACATAGATAGCAATCTATCTAGAACAATAGATAAAAGACTAATTTGACATGGAGTAAATAAATAAAACGAACTAAACACAAAGAAGAAATATACAGTATAGACAAGTATGAGTTAACAAAACTGCAAACTCATTCTCTCATAACAGTTCTTTAGTTATTTATCTGTTTGTTTGATGCAAATAAGGTCGAATTACTGTAATGTACATACATATAAATATTTTATGCTCTCAATGGGTTCAGACAGATTTATTAAACAAATGTTTTACATATTCCTGCGTTATGTAACTCCCTTACACTAGTTGTTAAAGTCAGGGCTACATAGGGACACTGAGTTATTTATGTGGTGTATGTTCATTTGTTCGTTCCCTCCGGTAAATTAGTGAATGAGCGCTTCTATGAGATAGTTTGACAGCTCTGAAATTCAGACGCATTGCTCATGTCAGCTACCACCACAACACAGCAAATAGAGGTGAACACTATAAGAGCTCCAGACAGTGACTGACTGATTGAGGAAAGAAACAAAGCAAAAAAAAAAAACACTGGTGTGGTGTCATTTATCATTCATTTTATATACCACTTGATGCTGTGTAGGGTCCTGGAGGTCCTGAAACCTTTCCTGAGGGACCATAAGGCTGGGGCCAACCCAGGGCACAAGCGCACACTCATATACCTGGGTGTCTGTAATGCATGTCTTTGGACTGTAGGGGAATAGAAAAGTACACATGAAGTAAAGGGAGAACATTCACAGGAAAAAAAAAGGTATTTCAATCACATTTAGCATTGATTACAGCACAGAATGTGGTGGCCAGGTCAAGTGTGAAAATTATTCTTCAAGCTCCATGAAACACTTATTCATAGTTTGAATCCTGGAATATAATAAGAAAAACTTATCAGCTGACTTCCACATAACGTTGGTTTTAATAATGTGTTGAAGGGATCTTAAAACATTACCATTCATTTTAAATCTCTTTAGTTGTTTTCTTTGCTTGATGCAGACAAATCATTTGACCCTTCTGAAATGGTGATCTTTTTTTTTCCTTTTTTTTTTTAAACTAGAAAACTTCAACTCAACAAAACTGTCTTATGTATATGCTGTTACAAGAATGGTATGGGGAAGATGCAGCCAGAATGTGGATTATTCTCCAGATTCACATCTAGATTTGTTTTTATTCCTCTTGATGCTTAGAATTACAGTTTTTCATTTAAATTAAGTAATGAATTCTGCATAATGCTTTAAACTGATTATTAGTTAGGTTTAAGCAGAGTGTGTCACATACCTTCTCTGCTGGGGTCCAAATCTCGCATCCGCTCTCTGTGCATAGAGTATGTATGTTCTCCCTGTGCATGGTACTGTACAATAGGTTTCCACTTGGTACTCTGGACTACAGTCAATACGGGGCGCTGCCCCCCTTAAAGTTAGGCAGAGAAGAATGCTGCTTTAACATGTAATTATTTATTTTAATAATGAAATAAAGTAATTTAGTCACAATATTCCTGTGTATTTCTTAATATAATTTATTTGCAAGTAAAAAAAATTTTAAACAGTATTACGTTCATTTGTGTTCGTGTACGCGGAGCACCGGACAAAGAAGTGTCTATGTAGGCACGTACATTTTTGAAAAGCATGTGACTTGAGGCTGAGCTCTGATTGGAACTTTTCAAATCATCCTTGGGGCGCAGCGCTGTGCGCCCTGAACCCTCCCACTTTTGTTCTTAGCGAATCAGTATTCAATATTTGGGCTTATGTGATTGGACCATTCTCAACGAGTCTTCAAGCACTTCTTATGGCAAGCGGAGTTGACTGATGGCTGCGATGTGAGTCATGTGGGTGGGTGTATGTGTGTGTGTGTGTGTGTGTGTGTGAGTGTGTGCTGCGATGAATTGGCCTGAATAAAAAAAAAATGCAGCTCGTCACCTTTCCAAGAAACAGTTAAGTGCAGATTTCTCCATACTGAAGCCAAAATGTTAAACAAGTGCACAAAATGCTCATTTGGTTTCATTTCTTTCCAAAGAAAACCAGTTAATGAATCCAATTATATTATTATTATTATATTATAATATAATATATTATTATATTAATCTCAATGAATGGATAAATGAATTAATCATTATGCAGTTGCTCAAATAAATAGTTTTCTTGCAAATTGTAATTAACTACAGTACTGTATGTTCTTAGATAAATGATGGAAATTACTGCACAGCCTGCTCTGTCCCATATGTATTTATTTATTTTTTATATCATGGGCAGACTATATGGATTCTTTAAAGCCATCGTACGCCGAGGCGAGATATCGATGTACAGACGCCGAAGGACAGTTTTTCTACAATTTCCTCCACAGCGTTTTTCTTCTTTGTCTATCACAGAAATGTCTGTCTGATGGTTTCTTAAAGGACAGTTGATGCTATTACTAACAACCCTGAGGTCAGCATAGCGATCTCCTGGAAAGTAGAGATGTTATTTCTAAAATGGCACAAATAAGCATTCGTGCCATTATTGAGCATTATTCATTGTGCCAGTCAGCTTACATTATCATGCCCGAAATGACCTTACAGACAAATTTATTATAATGTTATTGTTTTTGTTATACTTTATAATTGGTAATTCACTTATATGCATTCTAATTTACCCTAGGTACAATGTCCACCATGACTGATATGGAGTAAATAATTGATTATTCAGTCATTGCATCAAAATAACAATATAACAGGATGATGACTTCTTAAAATAATTCTACAAGGCAAAAAAAAAAAAAGAAATTGATAAGTAAATATAGTAATATTTATGAGATAGTAAAGTTAGTGAAGCACATACTAGGTTGAATGTTGAAAACAGACTGTATCGGCGTAAAACTAAACAACAAAAAGAAATAGCTTCAAATCATGTCATTTACAAGCATGAATTAATAATTATACATTACATTTATTTTATTTCTTTCTAATGATGAAGGCTTTCTCTTTTGAACTTTTTAACTTCATTGAGATCTGTCTGCTACGTTGCTCATTTTTTCTGTTTCCAAAACATTAACTTCAGGGACAAAATGTTCACTTGCTGCCTAATTTATCCCACACACTTTCAAAAGGGCAAATTCTGATGACTAGTTGACCGGATTAGTGTGACTCCAAAACTGCAGCTCTTGTTAAATGTTTCTGGTCTGCATGGTCAAAATGTACAGTACCAGATGTGATCCATGGAATAAAAAGTGGTAAAATAGCGACAGGGTCATTGGCTCACCAAGACTCCAGGATGGGCACATTGGGGAGCGAAGGCTGTTCCGTGTAGTCTGATCCAAAAGAACAGCTACTGTATATCAAATTACTCAAAAGGATAATGCTGGTTCCCATAAGAAAGGTCACAAATATTACTCAACTACTTATTCCAAAGAGACTGTTAACTCTTGGCCAGATTGTGTTGGAGCTCTCAAGCCTTCATTCTGTTTCTAAATCTGTCTGCAAATCTGTCTCTGACTGTTCTCAGCCTGTTTTTTTTTTTTTCAGTAACTCTGCAAATCTACCTGTCTGGTTCTCTCAGTTAAATTTCCTATCAAGCATTGGTTGGACTTTGTCTCTGCCCTGGCTACCCTGTCATATATGCCTACCAGACATCAGACTATTTGGCCTGTTTATTCAAATTGGATTTTGTCTCACCCTTTGATGTGCACTATATGGACAAAAGTATTTGTATTTGGCCAAACCTACAATGCCAGTGTATCCAAATACATATGCTTCAATATGGAGTTGGTTCCCCCTTGCAGTTTGCCCTTTTGCGGCTGTAACAGTTTCCACTCTTCTTGTCCACAAGATTTTGGATTGTTTCTGTGGGAATCCATAGCCATTCATTCTATGAGGTCAGGCACTGATGTTGGACGCAGTATTTGTTCCAATTTATCCCACAGGATCTCAATGGGGTTGGGGTCAGGGCTTAGAACTCATTAAACCATGTCTTTATAGTCCTTTCCTCTTTATGAACTTGGGCACAGTCATGTTGGAAGCATAACATTGTCCACGAATGCTTGGCTGAAGCATTAAGATTCCCCTATGATGGGGATAAGGGTCCTTTTGAAATTGAAATATAAATATAAATTTGAAATATCTGAATTCAATAATGAACAGGTTGGCCAGTAGGTGGTCAGTCTGATCTACTGTATGACCATTGTTTGCCCTGTGAATTTGGACTCTGCTTAAATCACATAGCAGTATTAATAGTTAATCCTTGGATGAAAAATAGAAGTATTACTCAAAATTGAGGTGGATAAAGTTGACTTGGATGAAATCAAACATGCATACCAGAAAAAATCTGTCCAAGAAGATATTCAGCTTTTTTTTCAGTTAGTTCAGTTGCCTCAGCAACTTTTGCACGACAAGGCGAAAGCTGCTTTACAGACATATCATACAGACATTGATGAGCCAGTTATAAAAGGAAGCGTTTGAGACTGTAGCAGAAGTCAACTTTGTCACTGCATGCTGTGGCCGTCTGGCAAACACTGAAAGAAGAGCATCATATCCAATGCATGAATTTCCGCTAGTAACGCCTATAGTATGTACCGGACAAAGGAAGGACAGTTTCTTGCAGGTGCTGCGGAATTGTGAAGCGAGCATGACATTTAAGAAAGGGCTAAATCATAACCAGCTCATGTCCCAGATCAGTTCAACTCTAAAGCCGGCAGGTGCTACAGAGGAAACGGCCTTCTCTGTACTGACGAGTTCACAGTTGCTCTCCCCCTGTATATTGATGAATTCAAAATAGCTAACCCATTCGCATCATCAAAAGGGAAACATATGATGTGTGAGTAATTCTGGACCATTGCCAGCATTCCTGGAAAAATTGTGCCTCACAGCCATTTGCGAAAGCCTTCTCTACCAAGGGAAGCAATAGGAGCAAATGGTTATGAGACATAACACTTAATTAGACACCTTCCTTTTTTAATCGACAATTCTGAGGTGGATGGTGCATGGTATGTACTCATGCTCCTCAAGGCCATTGCTGAACTGGTCATGGTACCAAGTCAGTGTGCATCCATGAATACTGTACAAGGTGATGCTGATGTTGATGGACTTGATGACAAAGCAGATATGACACTTTCTGTTCTAAGCAAAGGACTTGGATTTTTTTTATTTTTCTGCAGGCACAGAAATGTTGCTCATAGTGCAAAATCATGCTATGTTGAACAGCTTTGGTCATATAAGATTTTCAGTATAGACTATCCATCTTTTTGTGTGCTTGAATTAATTCCACTGTCAATATCAAGTAAAATATGAATAATACCCTAAGTACAGCAGGTAGCGAGCTGCTTACCACTTAATCACAGAAGACAAGAACGCCATGGTCTGATGAGTTTTTCATTCCCAAACTTTCTGTTGACAAGGGATATAGATTCTGTCAAGGGAATTTAAGTTATCTGAATAAGAATGGAGCGTGCCTACATATTGGTGTCAAAGCAGTTGAAAAAGTATATACAACAGGGACTGGCATTAACAGAAGCTCATCCCCAAGCCTCTGTTCCCTGATGACAGAAGCATCGCGATCTGGTTACTTCGGATGGTAAACCTAAAAGATATAATTGACAACTATAGTAAAAAAAAAGATATATATTTATATAAAGATAATAAAATATATTGATTTGCCATGACTAACAATAGTGGCATATTGTTCTAAGGTTGAATAAAAACATTTAAAAATACAGCTGCCCCTGTGTTTTTTATATTATGCAGCTATACATTAAATTACATTAAAGTTGGCTATTTAAAAAGTATTAAAGTGAATCTGTACAATTCAGTTTAGGCTACACTTAGGCTAAAGTTAAATTAAAAAGCAAAAATTTCTGAGTTAAATAAACATGCATCTAATCTATTCTAATACAAGAAGTTAAGCCTAACATGCAGAATTTGTTCATTCTACTAAAACTTGTGCTTTTCAGTATTTAGTGACACAGTGGTGTAGTGGTTAGCACCACCGCCTTGCACCTGCAGGGACCGGGTTCTATTCCCAGCCAGGTTTGTTTCCCGCCTCTGTGCGCATAGAGTTTGCAAGTTCTCCCCGTGCTTGGTGGGTTTCCTCTCACAGTCGAAAGACATGCAGATTAGGTTAAGTGGTGTTCCCAAATTGCCCATAGTGTCTGAATGAGTGTGTGTACCCTATGATGGATTGGCACCCTGTCCTGGGTGTACCACACCTTGTGCTCAATGTCTCCTGGGGAAGGATCCAGGCCTCCCTGCGACCCTGTATGAAGAGTATAGACGATAAGTGAGTTTGGCACCTAAAGTACACCTAAATTACATTACATTGAATATTTACACTGAAAATTAGGAATTGTAATATTTAAACAATGTATCATGTTTCTCTACCATACTCTGTGCACTGTGTTTTTTCTCACGCAAGCTTTACTGTTTCATTATAATCAATACTTTCTGTTTTTTTTTTTTTTTTTTAATGAGATAAACCAATTGCTTACTACTTGTGATGGGAGTCAGTAGCCATTCCATATGTGATCACTGATCACTATTACCTCATAACACATACAGTATCTACATCAACAAGGATTACTCGTATGAGCATCTATTCCCAAATTTATTAATAGTATTAACACAACACAGCTGATATTAGTGTTATTCGTTGTACACATTGTGCTCCTTGTGACCGCATTTGCATATCATGCTCTTCATGTTCACGTTTCTATTTCGTTTGATAGTTTACTCGCATGATTTTTTAACCACTCAAAGTACATCCCTTTTTTATTTCACAGGAAAACTGTATAACGGGTCTCACTGTATTGAGAATATGAGAATGTGCAGTTACGGCATTATACAAGTTACCCGCGTATGCAAAAAATAAATAAATAAATAAATAATTATGAGACATGCCGTGTTTACAGATTATAATCAATTGCCATTTTTTCTCATTTGAAATGTGCAGTAAATCAACTGATCATTGACTATAATTAGTGATCATCCCATCAACACTTTTGTCTCATTTTTCTTTTTCTGATTTAAAGTTAACGAATAGGAATCCTGAGATAATGTGCTACCCGGTGGTACAGTATGGTACAAAAAAAAAAGGTTTTGCCCTTTTATCAGGAGACTGCACGTTTGAATCCTGACAATGCCAGATCCATGCTGCATGGGCAATAATGACAGTAACCTCATTAGAACCCTTTGTCTACATATAATGACATGACATTTTCTCTCATTTACGCTGTGTGTATTTCTTTGTAAGATCCTTACACAAGGACCATAAAGTATTATGCTTTTCCCAGACTGTTTCCTGTTTTCGGTGGCACGGTAGTGTAGTGGTTAGCCAGGGTCAAAGCTCGATTCCCGTCTCTGTGTGCATGGAGTTTGCATGTTCTCCCCGTGCTTGGTGGGTTTCCTCCGGGTACTCCGGTTTCCTCCCACAGTCCAAAGACATGTAGGTTAGGTTAATTGGCGTTCCCAAATTGCCCGTAGTGTGTGAATGAGTGTGTGAGTGTGTGTATGTGCCCTGCAATGGATTGGCACCCTGTCCAGGATGTACCCTGTCATGTGCCCCAAGTCTCCTGGGATAGGCTCCAGGCCGCGTGACCCTAAATACAGGATTAAGCGGTATAGATGATGAGTGAGTGAGTGTTTCCTGTTTTAATACATTGATCAAATTCATTATTTGTTGAGTCATGATGTGTTAATGAGGAGAAAAAGGAGTTGAAATTACAAAGGACACAACATCAGAGGTTGGGTCTGAGAAGGCTAAAATCATCTGTGCTCTCTAAGTGTCAATCATAACGAGTGCCTGTGAGCTCATGAGGGGGAAAACTGTTGCGCAATGTTTACATTTTTATCTTGGAGAAATGGGCTTTAATATTGTTTTGACCCCAGCCATGAACTTTGATTTGAAATCATTGTTGATGTGCCTGATGGGGTT
The DNA here is from genome assembly GCA_013621035.1 of Clarias magur. NCBI lineage: Eukaryota > Metazoa > Chordata > Actinopteri > Siluriformes > Clariidae > Clarias > Clarias magur. Next base: position 778,933 of record QNUK01000229.1, on the reverse strand, counting down.
GGAGTGGTGACGCTGGGGCTGTGATATCCATCAGTAGGGCTTAGCATCACACATTTCCCTTGACATTTGACATTTTAGTTGCTAATTCTATAAACACTATGAATACTAAAAAGATGACAAATTCTCCACTGTGGCACTTGTGCTTAGGCTACTCTTTTTACTGATCAGTGATGTAACTTTTCTCATAATCTTTCATATGTTTTTTTTCCAGTTATTAAGAATTTGCAATCATGGGATCAGGTTAGGTAAGCTGACACAGATAGAAACACATAGCTGTCCAGTACAACACCACACCCATCATAATCAGAAAAAAGCTGCTGTTCATTGAGATTTGTTCTGAAAACTGTGTCGAGACCACTTACAATATTTTGCCAGCGAAGTATAATCGAGCCAAATAAACGTGAGATCTGAAAATTATTGCACTAAAAGCTTTTCTAATTAGATTACATAATGACTGCTTCGAGAGGAGCAAACTGAGGAATAATCTCATGCAATAAATATATTTGTGGAATTGGAACAAGGATAAATATATTTCTCTGCGCATAAAAAATGATCGCGTTTAAACAATGCAGGCACTTCATAAATCATGATTCATAATTCAGTTGTGTAAATTTACATAATAGTTTTTTTTATGAAAAGTAGAACATGACTAATGCATAATATTCACTAATATAATTTATACATTGCAAAAGTATTAAAAAAATTTCCTTATTAGATTTGTACAGGAGTTTTTTTTTTTTTTTTTTTGGTGGGGGAAAAACAACCACTCTGTATATTGAGTTGAAAAGTATTTGGAGACGAAAAGTAGGTAAATAATTGATCAAACAACTTGGAACTTGGTATATCAATCTCTTGATCTAATTGCTTTGATCCAATGTTTGACTAAAATCCAATGAAAGCTATTCAATTATTTAATTATCCATTGACTGATACAACTTCACTATGAGCAGGCTATATCTCGAATGCTGTTTATTATAGAGATGTTTTATTGAAATAAAAATATTTCCTTTTCTTGTATAACTGTCCTCAAGACCATGATCTTTTTACTAAAAACATCAGGTGATATTAATCCAAACTTTTGGTGAATGAACCTACAAACTACACTGATCAAAACGTTGCTACTTCAGAAGGGTAAAAGAAAACGTTAAAATTGTTGTTGAAATTTGGTCTAACACTTTAGGAAAACCTTCAACTGCAGTGATAAAATATAAACTTTGCAAACTGATAGAAATCACAGCTATAGTAATAGTGTAATGTAATGTATAATAGTAACATAATAGTTTACATAAAATAATTTACACACAATGCAATGAGAAGAAAAGCTAGGGAGACTCACCAGAAAAAAAGGCTTGATTTGGCTAGGGAGCATAAATATCGGACTTTAGAGCAATGGGAAAAGGTCATGCGGTATGATGAGCACAGACTGACCCAATTCCAGAACAATGGGTGCATCAGGGTAAGAAGAGAAGCACATGAAGCGATGCACTGATCATGTATAATTGTCAGTATACAAGCCTCTGGAGGCAGTGTTATGATCTGGGGTTGCTTCAGGTGCTCAGGTCTAGACTCAGCAACGTTATATGGCAAAAAAATGAAGTCAGCTGACTTCATGTACTGAATGACCAGGGACATCCCGTCTCAGATGTAAGTGAGTTTGCATAAAAGCATGAGTCCTAGAATATGCCTGTGACATGACATCAGAAAATAAACTGCATAGATGTGATAACCTGGTCATTCAGTACATGAAGTCAGCTGACTTCATTTTTTTTACAGCTGAGCAGCTAAGAAATAATGGTCTTACTGAAGGAACCGACCCGCCGGCTTGGCAATGCGGGTGTTCCTCACAACCTTGCAGTTAGAAGCCCAAATCCCCATCCACAGTGCTTTCCCCAAGACTACACAGTGAATGACTCTAAGTCACATCTGAGCCAGAGCTTAGTCCACCAGTCCATGCCATGATTTATTTTTCCATCAAATTATAGTATTTTCCTTTTGGCGTTTATGTAAACCCATTGTGCTCTGCTCTCCATGTGCTTATTCACTACATGAAAGGTTACAGTAGGCTTTCTATATTGTATTGCTTAAAGAACTATAAGGAAAAAAAAGAATATGAAGGAAAAAGTACTTAAATATTATTACTTAAGAAAGTTATTACATAAGTCTCTAGTCTAATGACTAATCTAATGCTTTAAAAGTATGTAAAAATGCATTGTTCTAATTTTGTCATGTAACTACATGGTATGTATAATGGTAAGTATAGTGTATACTGTATATACAGTGTGTGTGATTTCCGTGGTGGTGCTGGTAACCATGGCATGCTTTTGGGTGCTAAGGTATCTGAACAACAGGTTCTAGAGTTTAGGTACACAGTAATGGTAGGAAAAACAAGAATCATACAGTGAATGTAAATTCATCAGGTAAAAAAAGGAATAAAAAAGCCGTTTTGATGAGAGGAGAATGGCCAAACTAATAGCAAGGCTACAGTAACCACTCTTTGCAAATGCGTTGAGCCGAAAAACATCTCAAAATGCAGAAATGTCTAGCCTTGGAGGAGGAGATGGACCACAAAGAAAGAAGACCTGCTACGTTCCACCACTCCTGTTGGCCAAAAATAGGAATGTGAGGTTCCAGAGGGCACTTTTGTCACACGCAGAAGGTGAGTTACCATCAGGATTTGGCCTTAACTGCACAAATCAATGAGAACCCGCTAGTTAACAGTGGACATGGTGCTGTTTGTTTTTACTTCTTTACACAGCACGTCTCTGAGATTTTGTGACAAGGGAAGTGAGATTCAGGGCTCATGTGCAGCAAACAGGGATCTATTTAAGAAGAACCAGCAAAACACTAAGTACAGCTATATTTCAAGGGAAATGAAAACAGGATGGGAGATTGCCCCCATTAGCTTGTTCAGATTACTCACATAGCTGAGCTTCCCTGCTGAACTGAAGAGGTTGGATAAGCTTCACTGGCCCATGACCACAGGGGAAAAAGACAAGATGCTCTTAACACGAGCAAAAATCGGAGAAATGCCTTGGCAGTTGGCACGTCACACTCTACCTAGTGCAATGTTTATTTGTGTACCCACTCTCTCCCTTACGATTATCCCTTGTGATGAAAATTACATACCGATCCATTTCTCACAAGCCCTAACTAAATTGCAAATCATTCATTCCATGCAAATGTGTTATCCATCCTGAAGCCCTGTCGGCAACACACTGAGACCGTGTTTCAATTAAGTGCACTGGTGTAAGTGTTTGATAAATTTCATTTTGACCTGAAGTCTGGGGTGATCATTTGCTAAAGTATGCATCAATACAGTTCTTAAGGATGTCAAAAAATGACTGGTGATACACTTAATAAAGGTACATACACTTAAAATTTGGAACAACAAAGACGTTCATTAGATTTTTAATGAAGAAAAAGTTCCTAGACAGGAATTAACATCATTATATTATGGGGAAAAACCAGTAACCCTATTGAATGTTTGTCCTCAAGTTCTGAAGGATAAAACATCTGTATAAGTTTTGTAAAATCTTTTTTTACAACCTATACAACATGTATTTTTTTATAATGCTTATTTTTCAAAATCATAAACCTATGAATTTATGTTGTAATATAATATCCATAATTTGATAGAGATTATGGGGGGGGGGCAATCTGTGGTAGGGGGCCATTTAGCGCATAACACCGGTCTTCCGCGGTGAAATAGCGAATAAATTTCTTCATCCGTAGTCTGATACTGAGTGCGGCTTGCACCACCACTTTGGGCCGAACACGCACTCATCAATGTGTTGACCATCTCTTCATTTCTCACAATTGCAGCAACCAAGTTTCTCGCCGACTCACTCATTCTTTCTAAAGATGGCGCTGTGTTTCGATGACGTCATGTTTCATTCACTATATACTTAGTTTTCATTCAATATATTCAGACTTTCCATTCAATATATCAGTTTTCAATCCATATATCCAGATTTCATTCAATATATATATATATATTTTCAATCAATATATTCGAAATCCATTCAATATTCTCACGTTTCATTCAATATATTCAGAGTTTTCATTAAGTTCTCTCATGAATATTTTCCTAAACGGCATGCCATAATATCCAAGTGCACATCTAAGGAGATCTATAGAGTAAAATTTCTAATCTCGAAGAAGAACGTATATTAAATTCTATTTTGCAGGGAAATTACCACATTGGCAAGTTGAAGTTCCAGTATGCTGCCCTGGACCATGTTACTTGGAAGCCATATGAATTATTCTAAAATGTAATACGGGGAGTAATATGGGGAGCCAGTTAACAAGTGGAACAAATAAGAACAAATAATTTAAAGAACTTCTGTTACTGTATATCGAACTTTCAGCTGCATAACACACATGATGTTGTACAATTTCAGTTATCCGTTATCACCCAAATGAGGATGGGTTCCCTGTTGAGTCTGGTTCCTCTCAAGGTTTCTTCCTATTGCCATCTCAGGGGGTTTTTCCTTGCCACTGTCGCCGTCACCCTTGGCTTGCTCATCAGGGACAATTCCATTATCTAGACACATTTTTCTTACACATATATACACTTCCATAAATTTTCTTTTCATTTTCTTTTCATTTATGTGAAGGTGCTTTGAGACAATGACCATTGTTAAAAGCGCTATAGAAATTGAATTGAATTGAATTGAATTGAATTGAATTGAATTGAATTGAATAAGTAGGTGAATTGCTGGAAAGGAATGTCTACAAACCCAATGTCAAAAAGTTGGGGAAACTGTACAAATTGTGAATAAAAACAGAATGCAATTGTGTGGAAGTTTCAGATTTCAATATTTTATGCAGAATACAACACAGATTACATACAAATGTTTAAACTGAGAAAATGTATAATTTTAACGATAAAATAAGTTGATTTAAAATTCCATGGCATCAACACCTCTCAAAAAAAGTTGGGACAAGGCCATGTTTACCACTGTGTGGAATCCCCTCTTCTTTTTATAACAGTCTGCAAACGTCTGGGGACTGAGGAGACAAGTTGCTCAAGTTTAGGAATAGGAATGTCTCATTCTTGTCTAATAGGCTTCTAGTTGTTCAACTGTCTTAGGTCTTCTTTGTCACATCTTCCTCTTTATGATGCGCCAAATTATTTCCATGGTGAAAGATCTGGACTGCAGGCTGGTCATTTCAGTACCTGGATCCTTCTCCTACACAGTCATGATGCAGTATGTGGTCTGTCATTGTCATGTTGAAAAATGCAAGGTCTTCCCTGAAAGAGATGACGTCTGGATGGGAGCATATGTTGTTCTAGAACTTGGATATACCCATCAGCATTGATGGTGCCTTTCCAGATGTGTAAGCTGCCCATGCCACACGCACTCATGCAACCCCATACCATCAGAGATGCAGGCTTCCAAACTGAGTGCTGATAACACCTTGGGTTGTCCTTGTTCTCTTTAGTCTGGATGATATGGCGTCCCAGTTTCCCAAAACGAACTTCACATTTTGATTTGTCTGACCACAGATCAGTTTTTGCCACAGTGCATTTTAAATGAGCTTTTGCCCAGAGAAAATGCCAGTGCTTCTGGATCATGTTTAGATATGGCTTCTTTTTAGACCTATAGAGTTTTAGCCGGCAACGGATTGTGTTCATCGATAATGTTTTCTGGAAATGTTCCTGAGCCCATGTTGTGATTTCCATTACAGCAGCATTCCTGTATGTGATGCAGTGCTGTCTAAGGGCCCGAAGATCACGGGTATCCAGTATGGTCTTCCAGCCTTGACCCACAGAGATTGTTCCAGATTCTCTGAATCTTTGGATGATATTATGCACTGTAGATGATGATAACTTTAAACTCTTTGCAATTTTTCTCTGAGAAACTCCTTTCTGATATGGCGCCAATAGTTTTCACCACAGCATTGGCGGAATTGGTGATCCACTGGCCATCTTGACTTCTGAGAGACACTTCCACTCTGAGAGGCTCTTTTTATACCCAGTCATGTGGCAAATTGACCTAATAAGTTGCAAATTGGTCCTCCAGCCAATTCTTATATGTACATTTACCTTTTCTGGCCTCTTATTGCTACCTGCCCCAACTATTTTTTTGAATGTGTAGCTCTCATGAAATCCAAAACGAGCCAATATTTGGCAGGACATTTAAAAATGTCTCACTTTCAACGTTTGATATGTTATCTATATTCTATTCTGAATAAAATATTGAAATTTGAAGTTTCCACTTCATTGCATTCTGTTTTTATTCACAAGTTGTTCAGTGACCCAACTTTTTTGGAATCAGGTTTGTATATGGCCATTAACTTGTGCATTGCTGCTTCTGAAAAAAATTAGCTGTCATGCTGCTTAATCCAACTGGTTAAAATTGCTCTACATTTAGCCAGATCATGGCCTCAGCTGATGTGTGTAGTGCAGCAGGTGGTGGAATTGAGAAGCAGAGGCTATCGCTACAGAACTAAGGTTTGTTGCAGCACAATGAAGTGAGTATATAATATTTAAACATTTATACCATGAAAACTTTTGTTCTGAGAAAGTTAGTAAGAAGTACAGATTTATGTCCTGGTTATTGAACCTCCACTAAGAACTGAATCTGCTTGTCCCTAATGCCCATGCAACCGAGTTGTGCTCTGTTGGATAAGGCTCAAGCCTTGTCTTTAAGTCATACAACCATAATATACATTTACAAAGAAAAATGAGCATCCATCCCTGAGAAGGCAGTTCTGTCAAATAGTATAGACTTGACCGAAAAAAAAAAAGTAAACCTTAAAGGCTTACAGTCCAGGATTATTTTAAAGGGAAACTTCAGGTGGGGAAAAAAGACACTCAAAGCAGAAAGCAGGAGTAGGAGAGCAGCTGAGGCAGACCTGCGGTGACAAGGACAGATAAGAGAGGGTAGGAAGACCCGGTGGAGGCTTAAAGCCTAATTGAAGTCTATAAAGATAAAAGTAAAAAAAAAAAAAAAAAGTAAATAAAAAAAAGAAAAAATGCTAATTCAGATCATGAAGGGCAAGCCAAAACACAAACATGCACACACATTAGACCTTCTCCACATTCAAGGAAGCAAGCGTTTTCTTGTGCTCATCATGTATACAGTATGTACGAAAATGTGTTTGCACTTAGGCAAGCTGAATAGATGCGTCAGGTTAAAGGCTAATTGCATTTTTGTCAGAAATCAAACTTTCTATAGTCCATACATGCGACTCATTACGATCTGAAAAATTCTTGAATGAGCAAGATGGTGGTGTAAATAGACTCCTTCTTGGCTCTGTTTAAGGTTGTTTTTTTTTTCAGTGTTCCAGCTTTTGTTTGCCCATGTTAAATTCAGATGCGAAAGAATCCCACATACAGCCGTCAAGACCTTCTAATCCTGGGTTCACGGTATAATCAAGTTGTCATGAGCAAATTTCTACACATGCACAACATACCGGAGGAGATAACCAGAACACTGGGCGTCTTCACGGATCATCATTGGCTCCATCAGGAGACATAAAGAGCAAAAGTGGGGATGCTAGTCTGGCGTGCTTGCTAGGCAAAGGGGGAAAAATGCAAAATTGCACCTCCTCCCCAACACAAGCAATGTTAATTAGTTGGTTTTACTTTTTAATAAATTGTTTGCTATGGTTTCTGCTTTCCCCTTAAAGGGCACCTATTGTGTGAAAATCGAGAGTCGTTTTAGATTTTCTAATGTGTCTTCAGTTTGCAGAGAAAAAAATGTGAGGGGGAAAAAAAAAAGCATTTTACCCTTTTTTTCCACTTTTGTTCTGGCTGAAGCTCAAACAAGCCAAAGAGATTTTATACCCCAATGTGACATCATATACAATAGCAGATTCCCGTCTGTTCCTCAGCGTTAGCTGATTTACATGGATACTGAAACAGCATATTTGGAGAAGGAGTGAAAAACAAGAAATGTCTGAGACCTGTGCTAACTGGTTAAAGACAGTAAAATACAGGACCTTTAAATATAAACCCCCTGCTACATTCTACCTTTATGGATTTCGAAAAAACCTTGGTTGACATTGTATGATTTTTGGGCAGATGTTGGAATCTCACATTGTAAAAACATTCTCTTTTTTCCCCCAGAACAATGAATGCTGCTATTGCTTCTTTTGTGTTTTGTTCACTCATTAACTCATCGTGTATACTGATTTATCCTGTACTCAAGGTCGCAGGGGGCCTGGAGCCTATACCAAGGGACTTACAGTAGGGCACGAGGCAGGGTGCCAATCCATCGCACACACACATACACACACTATATGCAATTTGGAAACACCAATTAGCCTAATCTGCATATTATTGAACTGTGGGAGGAAACCCACAAAGCAGAGGGGAAGAACATGCAAACTCCTTGCACACAGAGACGGGAATCAAGCCTGGCCAGGAATCGAACCCAGACCCTGGAGGTGCAAGGCGATAGTGCTAACCACTATACCACCGCTGGTTTTTGTTCACTTCATTTTATTTTTATTTTTCATTTCCATGTTAATTCCTGTCCTTGTCCTGTCCCCATATTGTCCTTGCCTGCATTATCTGATTGTGTTCATTGTGCCATGGTTCATGGTAGCACCAAACTTCACTACCCATCAGCCCAAGATCTTCACAAGTCTCTAATGACTAGCCTGTCTATCCTGTAATGCTTTGTTTAGCACCAGTATTCAATTTCCTGTTTTCACTGTCTCAAGGTTTTTGCTGTGCACGTCACTTCTTTTTGTACTGTATTACTCATAGTCGGTGTCTCTTTGCCAAGTTTCATTGGCATTATTTTGTGTAGTGTGACATGTAATAAACATTAAAATAATAAGTTTTAAAGATGCAATATAAAAATGCCTGACTGCATGCAGCTGCAATAGATACATACAGTAACTTAAAGGTCACGTATTTTACTATTTTAATTAGTATTAACAAGCTAAGCTAGTGAACTTGTGGTAGGGGCCAGTGCCTATCCCAGGAGACTTAAGGCACGAGGCAGCGTACACCCTTCACAATCGAACACACACACTCATTCACACACTACAAGCAATTTGTGAATGTCATTCAGCCTGATTTGCATGTCTTTGGACTGTGGGAGGAAACCGAAGTACCCGGGGGAAACCCACCAAGCAATGGGGAGGGGGCCCATGCAAACTCCATGCACACAGGAACCCGGGGCAGGAATTTAACCCAGACCCTAGAGGTCACTGTGCTGCCTTGGAAATTGTATAAGCACTACAAAGTGAATTTTGCACAACAGGTGCCCTTCATATTACATTTTGAATGAACGTAAATAGTTTTAACTGTTCTACTTTGCAGTCAGGCTTCACTCTTTGCATATGTAAAAACCTTGAATGACTTGCTTATCCTTTTGTTGTGAAGTTACATGTCCTTCTCATGAGTGTGAAGAAATGTCATTTTGTCCCCTTAAATTTTTTTTGTAACTAAAAATATATATATATTTCAACACGAGCTGCTTAGAATCTCATCATGCAACGGTTTTCTCTCATTAGTTCTGCTATGAAAGGTCAGTGGCAAGCTGTGCCAAACAAAGATGAGTATGACTGATGTGTCAACGCACAGGCAAAAGTGTTAAATGCAAGTGGAATGCAGTGCCCAAGGCAGCATCTCTTTCTCTCTCTCTCTCTCTCTCTCTCTCTCTCTCTCTCATGCACACACACACACACACACACACACACACACACACACACACTGTGTATCCTTAGGAGAACCACTGGAGCAAAGCAATTTTGTCATTTATCTGTCAGCAGCTCGGGGTGAGTTATCCACCCATCCAATCTTAACCCAATCCATATACCAGCCCAATCACTATCACTGGGGCTGATGTTAGTTTTGAAGGCAATAAAAATGAAGGTGCGATAAAGTTAAGAGTAACGTTAATAGATAGCTCAGCCACATCAGCTCCACCTTTATTAGTTTTTTTTTTATTTTTTTAGTGAAGATGTGACAGCTGGTTTTGATATTAGACTGGAAGGAAAATCGTAATATCTATCAATTTCTTTTACACAATTGGTTGGAGAATTCTGGTCTCCAACTTCTCATTGAAATGGCTGTGTGCCAAAGAAAAAATAAATAAATAAAAAAGTAGACTGAATATACTGTAAGTGTGCTGAATATAAGTGTGAGAAAGGATGCTACTGCTGTATTTTGTAGGGAGAGAAAGAAAAAAAAGAAATAAATTAATAAGAGATTTATAACACAAAGTGTTTACTGCAGTTGGTAGTAACGTTACCATGTGCAGAGTTGCATGCGGCAAATCTTCAAGTCAAAAATGTGTTTATATGATCTATCTTATTTTTATTCTCTCACTCATCGACTGTGACACTTCACTGGGGGTCCAGAGGCCATCCCAGGAGACTTAGGGCACAATGCGGGGTACACCTTGGATGGGGTGCAAACCCATTGCAGGGTGCACACATACTGTACACACAATCATTCACACACTACAGGAAAGTAGTGTCGATTTCCTCATTTACACACTACAGGAAATTTGGGAACACCAATTAAACTAATCTGTATGTCTTTGGCTGTGGGAGGAAACTGGAGAATCAGATGGAAACCCACCAAACACAGGCAGGGTTTGCGAGTTTAATTCCTGCCTCGGGCCTGTGTGCATGACGTTTGCAGTGCTAAATTCTGAGCCACTGTGCCACCACTATCCTTTTTATTTTACTTTATGTTTCATTAAATTCAATTAAAAGCACATGCTTTAGCTTTAAAATTCCTCTTCATAGTCACCTGTCTTGACATTGTTGTAAACAAAAGGCAACATGCATATGCACTGTTAACTCACAGCTAATGATACTGTACGTACACACATTTGATAAATCAGGTGTTGCTGGATCATCAATCAAGTATGATTATTAAATTAAGCCAACATCAATATCCAGGGCTTATGATGTCAAGTTCCCATCCTGCTTTTGCACTCTTGCTCATTTCTTAATATTAACAAATCTGAATGGAATTCATTCAAATCCATGCAGATCAAACGCAGCTGTGATTTTGTACCTTGTGCTTAGTAAACACCTTGTCCTTCACTGTCAGTTATAGTAGGTGAAGCAAAAACCTCATGATTTATGAGCTCTATAAAAATTCACCCAAATATGTAAGTTCTCATTTAGATTTATGCATCGTACATCATACAGAATAATCCAGGTGATTAGAACAGGAACATTTCTAGCATTCAGTAGTATAGTAGCATTCAATATGTAATAGCTTTTGAGTAATTTATGAGCAACTAAACAGATCGCAAAGTGATTTTGTGCATGACTGGAGTTTGCGATGTTTAAAAATGTAAAAGGTAAAATGAATTCAATCCATTCTACATGATGTGAATTCCAAGGAAAACACAACGAGTCTTCTTCTGTATGTATGGTGGTTGAGAATTGCAAAACAAAATAACAAAAGCAAAAACAAAATAACAAATTTAAAAAACAAGTGACAAAACCAAGTAACAAACCTAAAAAAAAAATAAAATAATAAAATTGAAAACAAAATAATGAATCTAAAAACAAATAAAAAAACCGAAAACAAAATAACAAAACCAACAACAAAATAAATAAATAAAAAAAGAGTTAGACAAAAAGTGACAAAACCAAAAACAAAGTAACAGACACCCCCCCCTACCCCCCGCAAAAAATAACAAAACCGAAACCAAAATAATGAATCCAAAATCAAAATAACAAAACTGAAAACAAAATAACAAATCCAAAAAAAAAAACTGGGAACAAAATAACAAGTCAGAAAGCACAAAGACAATTCAAACAAACCGAAAAAGGTATAGTTTGCTAATTAAAGTCGTACCACTGATTGGGCGAGACATCAGCACTCAAGCTCAGTGGGTAAAATTTCATTTGCAAACTAAAGGAAGTACTGCTGTCTCATGGACATTCAAATGCCATATGAGGCTGGAGTACTTCTTGTATATCTTGAATGGCAGATGTGACCAGTCAGAATTTCATTTGCAGACTGTACCTACCTTTTCTAAAATGTTTGTTTGATCAATCTGTTACTTTGTTTCCTGTTTGTTTTGTTTTAGTTCTTGTTATTTTGCTTTCTAATTTGCTCTTTAGTTTTACACTTCTTAGCCACCGTACAGTATATCTGTAACAGGAAAAGTCAAGTTGTTCCAAATAATACAAAGTTTACTTGTAACTTTTAGTGAAGGAAACCAAAAAAATAAGATTCTTTGAAAAAATAAGATTTGGAGTGACTAAGGTGGCAGAGCGAGCATACACACACACACACACACACACACACACACACACACACACACACACACACACACACACACACACACGCACACACACATTGAGCCGACCCTCATCAAATCCACTGCTGCCTAGTCAGATTCTTTGTTGCACTCGTTATAAAAATGATGAATCACGCCATAGTGCTAGCAAAGCACAGCTGTCCTTGGATATCCTAAAGTAAATTTGACCATCGTATATATACACTGTGAAGAAATAATTGAAGGTAAAGGCTGGCTCTGAATTTGAGACTGTATGTTCATAACAATACATATTTTTGCGTTGAGTTAAATGAATGACAGGCAGCCTTTAGGTGGTGGTTCAAAAGAAAGAAACTTCAAGACTTGAGTGATTTAGTACAAAGCCAGACTGGGTAAAAAGCATGTCATTGCTATAAATGTCACTGTAATGTTCAGCATCATGAGTCACCCTATGTGTGCTTTATTATAGAGACTCCGCAAATCATAGCAGGGTTCAGACAACAACAGACTTCAGAAAAATAAGTAAAATTGCCCAAGGGTTAGGTCTAACGAGCCAATAATTAAGCAATATCACATGAGAGGAAATGCTGTTTCGCTCTATATAGCACTGCTGTGATGCGCTCATAAACTCCTTTTATACAAATAGTTCTGCAAACACCATTTGTTATCAACTGATAATTATTATTATTTTTTTTACTAGTTATTTTGCTCTGCCATCAAATATCCTCCTGTGATTGTGGAGATAATGAACCACGACTGGTGGAGAGGGCAACTGACAGTTAGAATAATTACCAAAGGTAAAAGTAGTTGTAAATTCTTACCGGAACTACAGTATGTAGCTGAAAGTTGATTGAACCACGGAGGTGGTGGACAGTCCTGTAAATCTCATAAGTTTCTTTTTATATAGCCACCTATTCCACTTTGAATATCAGATCTGCTAACTTCCGGGTTCTGGGGTTGAATCCCAAATAGATTTAAATGCAAAGTGAGTGCGCTGTGGAGTGTGTACAATACAATGTCACTTGATCAGGGGTTGGGGAGCAATTTGAAACTCCTTCTGTTAGAAGATAGTTAGTATTATAGAAAAACACAGCAATGCTTTGTACCGACTTAGAACCAATTACATTTAAACCTTGGATTGTGAGTATAATTAGTTATAAGCGTGCATCAATAGCTCACATATACTCATATATCAAAGAAATAATGAAAATTCGTTCCACAAACCAAAAATATTTATATAAAAATAATTAATACAAAATATACAGTAAAAATAAAACAAATTAACCTGCACTTTACTTTTAAAAATAGTTGTCATGGTTGAAGTAAGATGAGAGAGAAGAGACGGAGGAAGGGAGCTACTGTGTAGGATGACTCCCACACACACACACTGCTCCGTCGGCAGTTATTAACACGGAATCTTTCTAATTACATTTTTTAAAATCCTTTTGAAGATGTGACAATGCATTGTCATTAAACATATTCATCTTCTGCACTGCCACAGCTTTTTCAATTTTTACTACTTTTTCTTCACATGGACCAGTGTTGCATTACAGTTACTTAAGAACAGTCATTACAGTTGGTCACAAAATGTAAAAAAAAAAAAAAAATGCTTTACATGCATGCACACACATGGTCACATTGTTACAGTAAATAGTACACGCGTGCACAGATGTTGACTATTACTGCATGTGCAATAAATAGAAACCTAGGATGCGGAGTAATACATACAGTATAGTTAAGCATCCCAGCATCTATTATCATTGTTGTATAAATGCACGACAAGACTTTGTCACACATGCTGTAAATAAACAAACAAACAAATTAATAATTAAACACAGAACATGTGCCAACATTCAGGGTTTGGGTTTCCTATTGGGCTCATGCCAGGTGCCTGAATTTAAGCTCTGTTGCTAAAATAACATATATATAAATATGACGTCTTGGCAGGTAGACAACATTAGATATAATTTTATAATTATTAATAACAACTACAAATAATTGTATAACTGTCAATTATTTGTGTGAAAAGCGTCCAAAGAATGAATTCAAAAGTGTGGCCTTTTTTTTGGAAAGGCAAACAGTTTGTATGTTTCTCTCTTTGTGTAGCTGGGATGCCTGAATAAAGTCATTGCTATAGAAACATTACCACATTTAACCCTGTGTGTAATAGGCCTATCAAGGCTAACAGAACAGACATCAGTGCCTTATTTTACTGTGACCAAGGCCGAATAAAACCCAGGCACTCAATTTTAGTATAACATGAAATAAAAAGGTATTCCATTTGGTCTGGATGAAGCTGGCCATCCAATCACTCATATCACAAATAAACACTGTTCTCCTTAGAGATAGTCTCAAACACGATCATAGTGTAAACCAAACACAAACAACCACAAAGTTAGATGTATCCGTTGGATGAATCTTATTTTTCTTGTGATTTTTTCCCAGATTTTCTCCCTAATTCAGTTGTAGGCAATTTCCAACTGTCATTAGGGCACTCCCTCAATGAGGCTATAACTACCAGCCAGATAGGGCGAAGGCTATCACGTTTCCTCCGAGCCATGTAACCCTGACTCACTGCATCTTTTCAAACTGCTTGCCCATAAATTGTTGGAAAGTAGCAATCGTATCTGCCTACATGAGCTCACAGTTGCCCGTGATTGACTTGTAGAGCTTCAGTTGATGTAAGGGCACTTGATCCCTTCACTCTGAGAGAGCTTGACTAATCACCTCCCGCTAGGCTCCCAACTGCGGGAGACTGACACATAACCTGGAAATCAAACTACTTGAACTGATTAACTCTGCAAATGATGTAGATTAATTAAAGTAAATGGAACAAACGTTTTACTAAGACAGCCTACAAAGTGCCTAAAGATCCAATTCAATAATTTTTTGTATATGTAACAACCTCAGCAGCTACCTCATTTCCCATCTCATCCATTCTAACCACTCAGCGTTCAGCTTCACTAGTATACTGTACTAATCACCGGCCTGCTCATCTATCATCATCTGCGTCTGTTTCTCACTGGGTCCTGCCTTAAGTTAGATGTTTTTTATGCTTGAATGATTCACAGGTCACTGTGTGGCTTGACAAGCAAAAACTATTTTTCTGAAACTGGTCACGTACTGAAAATGCATGCTACAGTAAAAAGTCCTTCAGGAAGCCTGGAGAACTATTCCTCAATAATGCAATAAGAAAATACAAGAAAGTCTAGCTCTTTGAAAGCAAAATATGAAGAAATTGAGGGTTGGCTCAAATATTTTTCACAGAACTTTAGGTTGCAACATGATAAACCTTTTACTTTAAAGTTTTGGTATCATGTCTTTGCACAATGCTTGTTTCTTTCTGTTATATGATTAGTGACGCAAAAAATATTTTCTGCTCAACACAGTGGCTGCTGTGATTGCTATAAATGGGATCAAGCGAGACGTTCTCTGAAATATTACATTATGCGATTTGGATGTTGTACAAACCCCACATTATATATTTAACAAAGGTATGTACTAAAGATATGTCTTTTGTCTTACATTCTTTCTCCTGCTTTCACTTGTAATGGTTTTGCTGCATTATAAAGAATAAAGATTTACAGTATCATCACAACACAGCATGAGTGATTTGTGTACATGAGACATGAGATGCATGTGGAAAGATGATGCACCCGCAGTGTGTGTGATGGTGTTGCATTTACTTTGTCTAGATTTGTTACTGTAATGTTATAAACCTTTGGGGATGTCTGATGGACACAAAATAAAAGTCAGAGTAGGTCTCTGATGATGATGTAAAATAACATTTTTGTTTTGTTGAGAACTAAATAAGGTTTTGTGCGAAACTAAAAAAAACATGTTTCTTGCTGGTTGATTCACTACAAAATCACAATAAAATCATGAGTTTGCTATATTTTTTATTAAAACTCATCCAACATATTATTGATATTCATATCACAATCACAATATTACATAATTAAATGACCACAAACACAACTGCGTGCTGATTTATCCACTGTGACAAGAAATCCATTTTCTATGAGAGATGGATTTACCGCTTAAAAAAAAATGATCACACAAAATTCAAAATGATACAAACCAAACAATTATGATACAATATTTTGGCATCTAAGCTTTTGAACACCCTTGTGACTCAAAGAAGACACGCCCAAAACATTCAATAGTTTTGCAAACTGGTTTTCTCAAAACTGTAAAAATCTCGTTTTGCTGCCAAACTGTTCAGATAATGTTGTGTTCGTTGAACAAGAAGAATTTTAACTTGCAAAAATTAAACAGACAAACAGCCTTGGTTAATTCTTCCTGCTCATGTAAGGAAACCCTCTCAGACTACTTTCCTTTATATGTCCCTTCATGTGCTTGTTTTCAGGCTCGCTCAGTCCGTCAGTCATTTTCATAATATTTGCAGATCAGAAAGGACGTCAAGATCTAACTGAAATCCATGCAGACACTTGATCAAATGTGGCTGTGATCACCGTCTGTGTGCTTGACTAAACACTGTACTTTGCTGTCAGTTATAGAAGGTGAAGCAGAAATGTGTTAGTCATGAATTATGGGTTACTGCAAATATGTGCAAGCTGATACACATACGTAATCATATTCCATGCTGCACATGTGAGTGGCCAAGTAAAATTTCTAAAGAGCTCTTGTACTAGCAGATTTAATAACTGATGATACAGTATAATACATTGGCAGCAAGGTGGCTTAGTGGTTAGCATTGTCGCCTTCAGCACCTTCAGCGTCCATAATCGATTCCTGCATCGGGGGCCGGGGGGCATGGTGTTTGCATGTTCTCCCTGTTTGTGGTGTTTCCTCCTGGTTTCCTGGTTTCCTCCCACAGTCCAAAGACATAAGTGGCGTTCCCGAATTTCCTGGGGTGTGTGAATACATGTGCAAATATTGACCAAGTTAGTAAAAATGCTAAAATATTAATGTTAGTAAAAAAAAAAGGAAATAAATACAGTGGTCACCATTGGCCTCTGATGGTCATCATTGGCCTCCACGGTCCCTAGTGGGACTACAAAGGTTCCATGATGGATGGATGGATATAGTACTTTATAAGCAAATAAACAGGATTGTAATTTGGTTATTTGTTGCAATTTGCAAAGCATGTAAAAGAAAATGAAGGGAAAGTCTGAAAGTGGTATAAGATTAATGAAAACATGCATTGAGTATAAGAAGTTGAGACACACATTTACATCAGCTGCATTATGTACTGTACAGAAAAACACAGCTAACCTGTATTGCTTTTGTTCTGCTGAATTTATATCCCTTAGGGTTTGTTGGTGTTGTTGTCATCGTATTGGCAAAACTAAGAAGTGAAAATGGACTTTTATGGTCTGTGTGTCAAATCACCCAAATTAACACAATATCTACATCTGATGTTTGAGGCATTATTTAAAAAACATATCTTGTTATGATAGATAAAGCAACATAGATTAAGCAATTTCAGCAGAACCGGCCACACTACACTTAAATGAAATTATATAGAAATCTAATTGCCGACTTTGCTCAGCAATATTGTTTTCTGCTTGAAAACGGCAAGCATGAATGCGGAGTGTATGCGTGTTTCTCATGCGATATTAACATCCCTGGCTGCGTCCAACTTTCTAAATAAAAGTGCTTATCCATATTCAGCTGAATCCTCCTCTTTAGAGGATTTGAAATAATAAATAGCAGCGCGCATGTTCTCTTTTGTGCTGGAGAAACACGTAAGAGGCTTCTTTCATTTACATCGGCCGTAGCTGATTCAGATTAGTCAGAACTCATTAAAGCCTGAACAATGGCAGATCATTTGCATCCTTGCCATCCATTCTACTCCCAGCTGAAGTAGAGGAAAACAATTTGGCCATCTCATTTATGAGAAATAAAAGCTAAAAAAAAGATTCAAGGATGCTTTAAATCCTGGTCAGATTTGCTTGATTGTAATCAGGGCCTGTGGTTCCACGCATCTGTCAGATTAATGAGTGTGCGAACTTCAGAAAAAAAAACATAACAGCCATGGCAAATAGACACCAAGAGAACATGAAGCCTTTCTTTCAGGTGATTCAAAGGATCTTGGAGGCCAGTTCAGCCTTCATAGTGTCAGTCTCAGACTACCAGATTAACACCTTTAGTGAGAGCTTTGACAGAATTCAGACATTTACATCAATCACAAGCGAGTTTATTTTCAGTGACGCATGGCAGTAGTAGCGTAATGTTGTGGGAACAATGTTGTAAATTCTTGGAAACTGGTCCAGACTGATAGCAAGACGGATGGTGAGGACTACCTCAGTTGTTCCTAAAATGAAAATAAACTTCAATCAAGATTAATGTACTATATCATGTAATGTAAAGTTAAGGTCCATTACATCTTAAGGAAACATTCAATTTCTCTTTCATAAATAAACCACCTTATTTTCAATGTTATCATGATGCACTTCGAGCACATACTGTATAATATCTCACTGTAGTCCATCCATATTTTAACAGCACCCATCTAATGCCACTTTCAAAAGGACCACCAAAGGGTTGTGTAGGGTTTTCAGAACATAAAAACTGCTAGGGTGAGAAACATTTTGCCAACAACACTGCTGAGATTAACTGTAGGCATTGTATTGTATAGAAACTCTGTTAAAACTCTGTAACTCTGTATAAATTATGTTGTATGTTGCACCTTAGTCCTGGGGGAACATTGTTTCGTTTCACTGTGTACTGAACTGTACTATATGGTTAAAATGTCAATAAAAACCCTCCTGATTTATTAATAAAAAATAGCCAGAACAATGGTACAGTTCGTAACACTGAGGTAGCCATGTGAATAAGCCAGTGCCCATACGTAAGCCAGTAAGAAGCGAGGACTGAGCTGCTTTACATAAACTTCGTAGCTTCTATGTCATAATGAACAAAAATGTTTTTGGTTTTCCTGTTTGGGTTCCATAATGTTAAATTCCACATCAATTCCATGTACTGTTTTAATTTCACTGTTCCACGAACAGTGTACACTTTCATCCTGTCTCAACACCCAACATCAACCTGCCAATAAGTCTAGTCCTCTTTGTTACTTTCTATATTCACATAGAATAATGAGCCAGTTTTCTGCATGAGTCTGGATCATGCTGATTGATGACATAAGCAATAGGACTAACAGATCTATAATTAGACCATCGTTATTCTATAATCTGACACAGGACATGTGATATAGAACTCAGCATTAGAGTCTCAAACGATTAGTTTGAGATTAGTAAATTCAATAAAAAGATAAATTTAAGCATGGCTATTGTTTGTGTTAGATTGGGCAGGAACGACGGTTTGGTATTTGCTGTCTGTGTCCACTGTATATAACGATTTAGAAGGATTAACTTGTCCCGCACTTTGTTATGTACATCTCCGACACCTCATTCTACAACAGCTGCTCAAAATTAGCGCATCGCCTAAGTCGCGCATAAGCAAAAAGTTCTTTGTCTATGAGAACATGTGACAGTGATGATGATGGGGAAGGAACTTGAATACTCTGGATATGCCAATAAAATAAATCAAATATGTTAATTCGTGTTCAGACCCATATACTGTGTTCATTGCAGAATGAGAAGGGGAACAAAATGAACCTACATTGATAGATCTTAAGGTAAAGGTTTTCAGAGAGAATCTCTGATAGATCTAACTAATAATTTGCACTCAGATAATGACTTTCCATTCCTGCTTTTTTCCCCCATTTTATTTTTTATTTTTTAGTCCCAGGTTCGCTTATTTGCATCTCAATTATGGCTTGTAAAAGGAAATGAAGATTTCTATAATGATGCAAAATTACAAAAAGGATACATTGATACAGTGGGTTCTAGCACTCCACGGAGGACTTCACTGCCTCGCTATATTCTTCGCTTAGACATAGTGCAGGAGTAAAACAATTACTCTAGTTTAATGAGGGGTGTTAGTGTTCGGTATGTGATATCTGCTGCTGTGCTACTTTTACTTTCTTTGAAACATCTTGGAAGTATTTGTAGGCATTCTCATTATGAGTTCATTTCGTTTTCTCAAAAACAAAAATCACACGGACAGAGGTAGAGTACATATAATGACAGAAATTGCCCATGATTGCTGGGGAATTATGTTTAAAAGTAGCTGATGATGAGGGACATACGGAAGGGTAAGTGCTATTACTGTGTAAATGTCTCCATTCTGCACTCGGTGTCATTTCAAAAGCTTGCACAGCGCAAGGATAAAGACACAACAAAAAATCAAGCTACAGTACATTCAAGCATCTATGATTTGCTGAAAACAGCAATAGGGATGTTAGTTACTGGATTCCAGTGCCAAAACCCACATTCAAAACCAGTCTCGGAAGCACCTTCGGCAATAAACCACATCTGATAATTTTGTGTCATCATAAACAACGCTCTGTCTGCTTAGTAACAGCTTGAAGTGATTCACAGCTTGAAGAATAACGACCGTACTACTTCCAGGTCCATATCATAGGTGAAGTGGTGAAGGGTTTTAGCTGAGTAGTATGGAATACTGGGTGGATCCGGAGCGCCGCAGGCAGCTGGAGCCGGTAGGTGACGGGGTTGATTTGGAGGGTGATGCGGTATGGACCGATGAAGCAAAGTGATAATTTCCTGGATTCTGTCTGCAGTTGTAGATTTTTTGTAGACAGCCATACCTTGTCACCTACATGGTACAATCGCCCCGGTGGGTGTCGACGGCGGTGCTGAGTGATGTAGCGGGTGTTGGCGTGTTTGATGGCAAGGTTTGCTTGGTTCCATAGCCGTCGACACCGACGGACCAACTGTTCAACCTCCGATTCTTGGTGGTCGAACATCAGAGGCTGGAAGTCGTGGCATGCCTCAAATGGGCTTAAGCCGGTGGCGGATGAAACGTGGAGGTTGTGTGATAGTTCAGCTGAGATGACGGTCGGCGACAAAGCACCTCAGGTAGCGCTCCAGTTGTTGGTTGGTCCGTTCCGTCTGACCGTCTGTGGGTGGTAGCCGGAGGACAGACTACAGATGGAATGGATCAGACGGCAGAAGGCCTTCCAGAACCGTGAGGTGAACTGAGGCCCCCTGTCCGAGACGATGTCCTTTGGGAACCCATGCAGGCGGACTACATGTTCTAATATCAGCTCGGCTGTTTTCTTAGCTGACGGGAGCCCGGGAAGGGCCACCAGGTGCACAGCTTTGGAGAACCAGTTGACGATGGTGAGGATGGTGTTCTTTCCTTTGGAAACCGGCAGGCCCATGATGAAGTCGACAGCCATGTTTGTCCAGGGCTGCCGGGGAACAGGAAGTGGTTGAAGCTCGCCCGGAGATGGTTGATTTACATCCTTGGCCCTGGCGCACACTGGGCACGCCTGGATGAACTCGTGAACATCCTTGGTCATGGTGGGCCACCAGAAGGCGCGCTGTATGAATTGAAGGGTGCGATGTGTTCCGGGGTGTCCAGCGAGGAGAGAGGAATGCCCCCATTGGATGACCTCCGTCCTGATGGTGTCGGGTACATAGAGTCGACCAGGCGGCACACCTGACGGTTCGGTCTCCGCAGCCTGTGCCTGACGCAACCTCGTCTCCAGATCCCAGCGGAGTGGTGCTATGATCCTGGCGGGAGGTAGGACAGGCGCGGGCTCCGCCCGGGGGACGTCTTCCTCATGCTGTCGGGAGAGGGCATCGGCCTTGGTGTTCTTGGACCCCGTGCGGTATGACAGATGAAAGTTGTAATTCTCGAAAAATAACGCCCACCGCGCCTGTCTAGGGTTAAGCTGTTTCATTTTTCGGATGGTGATTAGATTCTGGTGGTCAGTCCAGACGATGAATGGCTTTCTGACGCCCTGGAGCCAGTGACGCCATTCCTCCAGAGGCTACTTTATGGCTAACAGCTCATGGTCCCCTACCCCGTATCGCTGCTGAGTGGGGTCAAATTTTCTGGAGAAGAAGCTACAAGGGTACAGCTTCTGATCTGGACCTCGTTGGGAGAGAAGCGTCCACCTCCACAACAAATGGTTTGCTCGCGTCTGGATGAAGGAGAATTGGTGCGGTGGTGAAGCGGTGACAAAATTCCTGGAAGGCGGAAATGGCGGCAGAGTTGAGGGTTTTGGGGTGAGAAGATGGTCGTGTCAGGGCGGTTAAAGGAGCTGCAACCGTACTGAAGTCCCGGATAAAGCGACGATAGAAATTCGCAAACCCGAGAAACCATTGAAGTTGCTTGAGGGTCTTGGGTAGGGGCCAATGACGCACAACTTCCAGTTGTCCAGCCAATAACGCACAACTTCCAGTCCATGGCCACACCCTGGGGCGAGATAATAAAAACCCAGGAACGTGGTGGAGCGCTCGTGAAAAGCGCACTTCTCCAACTTACTATACAGTTGATGAGTGAGCAATCTCTTGAGGATCGCCCTGATGTGTTGGACATGTTTGTCAACAGTCCGGGAGTAAATGAGGATGTCGTCTAGGTAGACAAACACCCAGCGGCCTAGCATGTCTCTGAGAACATCATTGATGAATTGTTGGAATGCAGCAGGTGCGTTACGGAGTCCAAAAGGGATGACCAGGCTTTCATAGTGTCCTGTGGGGGTGATGAAGGCCGTTTTCCACTCATCACCCTCTCTAATGCGCACCAAGTTGTAGGCGCTCCGGAGGTCCAACTTAGTAAAGATGGTGGCACCAGAGAGGGCGTCCAGGGCAGAGTTGGTAAGCGGCAATGGGTGTCGGTTCTTGATGGTGATATCGTTGAGCGCCCGATAATCAACACATGGACGTCACCTCCTTTTTTCTTTACAAAGAAGAACCCCGCTTTGGCAGGTGAGGAGGAGGGCCGGATGGTACCTTGGCGAAAAGCGCTGGAAACATACTCCTCCATCGCCTGATCTCGGTGGAAGATAGTGAGTAGAGATGGCCACGGGGCGGGACAGAACCCGGCTAAAGGTCAATTGCCAAGTCGTAAGGACGATGAGGAGGTAGGTGGGTGGCGCTTTGTTTACAAAACACTTCAGCCAGGTGATGGGAGGAGATGAGATGGAAGTGACATAGAATTGAACCTGTTCTTCGTGTTGGTTGATGATGAGGGTGATTGGCTGTGTTCGAGAGGTGATAGGGCTGGAAGAGAGGGGCCGACCGTCAACAGAGGTGATGTTTACGGGCTGGGATAACGCCTCGATTTTTACCCCCAGTTTTTTGGCGTAAGAAGAGTCAATAAAGTTACCCGTGGCACCGGAATCGATGAACGCGGTACTTTCGACCCGTTTGTGGCCAAATTGGAGGCATGCTCGTACCGTGAGACGGGAAAAGTTGGTCAAAGTGGCGGAGAGGTGGATGGAACCCGGTGAGCTGCTCCTACTGCTCATCGGGCCTGCGCGTTTCCCGGATGCAGAGGGCAGAAAGCTCTGTGGTGTGCTGCCGATCCACAATATACGCAGAGACCCTCTCTGTAGCGGCGTTCCCGTTCTGCAGCGGTTAAGGAGGTGCATCCTAATTGCATGGGTTCCCCGGCTCCAGTGTCAACCACGGCGGGAGGTGGAGAACCGACTGATCTGGTAGGTGCAGTTGCAAATGAGGAGCGAGCTTCAGGAACAGGCGTGTGAGAAAAGAAGGAGGAGGGTCGGGATGTGAAATGGGGCAGTGATGGCGTTATGGACGGCAGGGTGCGAGGAGCTGGCTTAGTTCTGGCAAGCAGGCGCTGGTCGATTCGGAGGGCGAGTTGAATTAAGCCCTCCAACGTAGCTGGAAGTTCTCATCCAGCGAGCTCGTCCTTGATGCGCGCTGCCAGTCCCTCGTAGTAGGCTGTCCGGAGGGCGGCATCTCCCCAGTCGGTCTGGACAGCCAGGATTCGGAAATCTGCCGTGTAGCGGCTCACGGACGAGCCTCCCTGCCGCAGATGATATAACTTGGAGTCGGTCTCCACCTCAGCAGCAGGATGTTCAAAAGTTAGCTTTAGTTGACGGGTGAACTCTGTGTATGAATAGGCGACATCTGAATCCGAGCGAAGGACCGCCGTGGCCCACTCAGCTGCCTGCCCGGATAGCAACAAGACGAGAAGTGCAACGCGCCGGTCTGTGGAGTATCTGGTGGATGATGTTAAAAACACACTGCATTTCCCATCCGTGCCATCCCACTTATCTGGTAGAGCTATGAAGACATCAGAAGGGGAGGGGGTGGCGGCGCAACAGCCGCTGTGACGGGCGTGGCAACTGCCGGCTGAGCGCCTGCCCCGCGGAGGGTCACGTTCTCCTGCCTTAGCTCCGCCACCTCCACGACGTCTTGGATGCCTTTGCGGAGAATCGCAACTTCACTACGGAGCTGATCAATCAGCTTAGCATGTTGGTCAACCACATCGCAGAGGTGAGCGTAGTCCGCTGGGTTTACTGCTGTTGGCTCAGTCATTCTGTCATAAACACACGGAGATGGACCAGAAGACTAGCAGTTAGCCCTGTAGCGTGGATGGTAAACCCAAACGCGGACGTAGCGCGAGCAGGCAGGATAACCACGCTATTATTTTTAGAACTCTCCCGAAGCGAGAGCAAGAGTCTACACAAATAAACTCGCGTTCTAATAACACACACTCAATCGAAAGCAAAACCCAAGAAAGTGAGTACTCACGATTAGACGGACACAGCGTCGGCGATAGCATGGGCAAACTCAATGACTGAGCAATGTGTGGAGCCATCTTGTCTGCTTTTATGCTTCCTGAATAATGGCCGTACTAGTTCCAGATTCTAGTGCCGGTTGTGTTAGGAGTGCGCATGACATGCACAGATGTATAATAAGATTTAAAAATGTATGTCGCCCTGGATAAAGGTTAATACCTAAATGTAACTGATGCGTTAGCTTTCCATTTAATGCTAAACCCTGGGACAGTTGATAAGTTATTATATAGAAGGCTTGGAATGTGAATATTAGTTAACTTTATCATCTCATTTGCAACAGGGGTACTGAATGAGTTGTGTTGTGCAAAGAATAGGCACTGGAATGCACCATATACCAATATTTACAATTATATACAATATTTTAAAATTTTGATTAGAATAATACGGAGCCCCTACAGGGACATGGGAGAGAGGGAAAATAATCGAAGGAAGAAAAAAAATATACGGGACATGGAACGCAAAAAATGGCGACGAAAAAAAAATCTGAAGAAGGAAATATATTTCCAGCGCCAAACTACTGAAAAGGCAAGCTCCGAGTAGAAACTGAATGTCTTTATATTTTAGGCCAACCTGAAAGTAAAACTCAGCTACTCAGAATTATACTCAGTAATTCTCTCCATGCCTGTATAACAACACACATGTAACTCTAATCCGAGTACTGTATTATCTTACTGTATTATCTCTCGCAAAAAAATCTCGCGAACTGCAAGAAAAATGCAAGGCAAAAAAAAAAAAAACAGGCTAACATGATATGGGTGAAAAGAAAGATTTAAACTAGAATTTTTCCCGACCCATATCATGCTTACCATACCTGCTATCATTTTGTTTTTTTTTGTCCAGGTTGAATATTTTTTTTCCTCTAAAGTTTTTTTTTTTCCACCCATGTCCCTTTAGGGGCTTAGTAGAATAATCCTAATTTTGAAAAATCCTCAACAAAACAGAGTTTACAGTCCAACCAGTCATCGGAAACAGCTCCTGTAACAGGTGGCATATGTGAGTTCCCTTTCAATAGCTACACTCGATGCTGCGTGAAAACGCTATGGGAACATCTCTTTGTTTCCGGTTGTGAAGCCTGTGTATGTCAAAACCGCTGAATACCTCGGCTTATAACCTCTGCCAGGCATGACGTCACCGAATAAGGTCCTGAGGTTGACGTGCCCAGGACCACGGGGGTGTCTCCCCCTGGGGAGGGATGTGTAAAAATTCCAATAAGGGAGAAAGACTCCTCCCTGGCACCCTATGGGGGCCGTTGTCTAATCTCCGCCACCACTGGTGTTTCGGGAAGCAGCGGTCTCCAGCGAAATGTTAGGTGCTCGGTTCCTTGCTGCCTTGTTTCAGGATGCCGGACACCTAACACCCCCCCCCCCCCTCTGGTGCACATCGTTCTCTGCGTTTCAATGGCGTGGTCGGAACGAGTGCATCTGCTGATTTGGCAATTACAGACTTTTCTCGGAAAAGGGGCCATAGATTATGTTCCATTTCCAGATGAGAAATGGGGGGGGGGAGGGGTTGCGTCCAATTTTACATCTTCTTGGGCTGAACATCAAAATGTTGACAGCCAAAATTATCATTCTCAAATTCAGCCAGAGGTTTGGTTTGTGATGATCAACCTGAATGACACATATTTTTATATAGAAATATTGCCAGAACACAGGAGGTTCCTGAGGTTTGCTTTTGGGGGCGAAGCTTACCAGTATTGGGTCCTTCTATCTGGCCTAGCCCTGTCTCCCAGCACATAAAAAAAGCACGGATGCAGCTCTGGCTCTATGATTCCAGGGCATCCGTATTCTCAATTGTATAGACAACTGGCTGATCCTATCGCAGTCTTAATAGCTAGCGCTTCGACATCAGGATGTCGTCCTAGCTCATCTCCATTCTTTAGGATTGAGACTCAACTCTACGAAAGGCGTTCTCTTTCCTGTTCAGAGGACAACATATTTGGGTGTCACATGGGATTCGATCACAAGGTGGGCACAGCTGTTTCCCACTTGTGTCGAACCCATCCTCCAACACCTTGAAGGAAATCAAGCTAGGCCAGAAAGTGACTCCATCACTTTCAAAGATCTTAGGTCTCATGGCAGCTGCGTCCACGGTGATACCTTTGGGCCTTCTGCACATTAGGGTGTTTTCAGTTGTGGCTAAGAGCCAGGAGATTTCACTCAAGGGCCAATCCCCAGAGGCTAATAAGGGTTACGCCGGGGCTTCATACCCTTTCTATGTGGTTCAGACCCCAGTTTCTGACTTTTCTGACCACTTTAGGTTTGTCTTGTCGTGGCAAGATGCTAACGACAGACGCTTCCCCCATGGGCTTGGGTGCGGTCTTGGATTGTCGTCCAGCACAAGGGAGCATCTTCTCGCATGGCACACCAATTGCCTCGAAATGATGGTTTCTGGCCCTAAAACACTTCCTCCAGCAGTTGATAGACTACCATGTCCTAGTGCGGGTGGACAACACTGTGGTAGGCTCGTACATAAATCGCAAGGGTGGACTGTGCTCACGCCGCTTGAACAAGCTAGCGCACCAGTTTCTGCTTTGGGCACAGGACAAGTTCCTGTCCCTCAGAGCGATTTACATTCCGGGGCACATGAATGTAGGAGCGGACTTGCTATCCAGACAAGCTGTGACACATGGGGACTGGAAACTCCACCCCAAAGTAGTCAGTCAATCTGGGAAAGATTTTATATAGCAGAGGTGGACCTCTTCGTCTAACAAGAGGCAGCACAATGTCCCCTTTACTACTCTGACTCCTCCAGCTCCCCTGGGTCTGGACGTCAAGATTATGCCTTTATGGGTTTCCTCTGATATTTCTGCTTCCAGGAGTCCTGACGAGGGTCCGTCAACAGGGTTTGTGCCTCTTATCGATAGCGCCCCAGTGGCCGACCAGAGTGTGGTTCTCAGATCTAATATATCTCCTCGAAGGCTCACCCTGGGTGATTCCAGTGAGGAGGGATCTTCTGTGCAGGGGACAATATTTCATCCCCGCCCCGAGCTCTGGGACCTTCACGTTTGGCCCCTGAAGGGGACCAACTAAGACATGCTGGTCTTCCAGCCAGCGTAATTGAAACCATTTTAAGTGCCAGGGCTCCCTTCACTAGACTTATGGGCATAAACTTATGACCTCAAATGGAGTGTATTTGAAAGTTTGTGTATGGTAAGACATGTAGACCTAGTCCACTGCCAGATTGTTTCAGTGCTGGAGTTTCTGCAAGAAAAGTTGTCCTCTGGCTTATGCCCTAGTACTCTCAGAACATACATAGCTGCTATTTCGGCATGCTCTGACCGATGAGGTTTCTGTGGAAAAGCACCATTTAGTTGCCTGTTTTATTCGTGGAGCTAGATGGTTGAGGCCGCCCACTAGAGCGACGGTCCCTGCATGGGACTTAGCTATCGTACTCAAAGGCCTGGCTGACACCTCTTTCGAACCACTAGAGTCAGCGCCTGTCAGGCTTCTGTCTCTTAAGATGGTTTTTCTTATGGCTATTACTTCTTTGAAGAGGATTGGGGATCTGCAGGCTCTGTCAGTCTCCCCATTCTGCCTAGACTTTGCCCCTGGGGCTAGTCAAAGCTATTCTGCATCCTCACCCGAACTTCTTCCCAAGGTTCCATTCTCAACCATGCACCCAGTTGTTCTCAAAGCCTTCTGTCCTCCGCCTTTCACAGCTCCGGAGCAGGAAAGACTTCACTTACTGTGCCCAGTATGTGCTCTTTGAATTTACATCCACCACACTAGCCAGTGGCGTAAGTCAGAGCAGCTCTTTATTTGCCATGGGGGTCGCAACCGGGGGAGCGGCCCCACTAGACAGACTCTGTCACACTGGGTGAGAGATTCTATTGCCCTAGCCTATGAGGCACATGGTCACACTTCGCCTCTGGGAATCAGGGCTCATTCAACCAGGGGGATTGCCTCATCAATTGCTCTGGCAAGAGGCGTCCCCTTGCAGTAGGTGTGTGATGCAGCAGGCTGGTCCTCTCCACACACATTTGTTAGATTTTATAGTCTGGATGTCAATGCTACTCCGGACTCGTGGATCCTTGAGTCAACATCCCAGAGCTAGGTCTGAGACTTCCTTGGCTATTGTGTGCACACGCTACACAACCTAGTTGTCCAGACACTTCCAGTGCGGCGGCGTTGGTATTCTCGTTCCCATAGCGTTTTCACACAGCATCGAGTGTAGCTATTGAAAGGGAACCTCTCGGGAACGAGATGCTGCCTGGATGTCCTTCAGACAAAATTGACCTGAGGATGTTTCTGGTTCACTCCTATTTATAACCTGCAGGTGCACCTTATTCGGTGACGTCATGCCTGGCAGAGGTTATAAGCCGAGGTATTCGGCGGTTTTGACATACACAGGCTTCACAACCGGAAACAAAGAGATGTTCCCATAGCGTTTTCACGCAGCATCTCGTTCCCACTTTATCAGGGAACAGGGTTACAGCTAAGTAACCCGAGACGATTCATTTGCTTAGGCACAGTTATAGTTTTTGGCCACATAATGGGAATAGGGGACGGACTTTTTATGCTTTACATTCATATATTCATACATTCATGTATATTCATGTCCAAAGCATATGTAGATGGATAATAGATGAATGCTGTCTGCACATACTGCATATGAAAACAATCAACAGAACCAAATCTATCAATTGCTAGTTTAGTATTTTTTCTGTATGACAAAGCAGCAGGTAATCCAGAAGGTCATCAGGGCATTGTCAGGAAATCTTTCTGATTTTATTTTGATACCCACATGTCTGCAATATTCTATACTGAGCATCGGAAAAAAAAAAAAACCCTTGACGCGTTGTTACAGTTTTTTTGTTTAAAAAAGCATTAAGACAAAATAAAAACACATTTTCCTTTCGACTGTGCAACTGAAACTCATAGATTCACACAATTTATAGATATTCATAGATAGACACAATTCTTTCATGGTTGGAATAAAATGTCATGCTAGATTACTCGAGGATAATCAAGAATGCCTAATCATGCAAACCCATGAGGTGTACTTATTAAAAAGCTTTCACAGCATTTAAGGGCATACAGTAATTGGGATGCTGGAGTCTTGTTTTAAGCTAGCGTGAGGTTGCTCTTCATCTTAGGTGCTCACAGCCAGCAGTTTTAAACCTTGCTAAACACTACGATGGAACAAGGTAGATTGAGTGCGTCAGAGTACAGGAAGGACACACATAATACTGAGGGCTGCAATCTTTAACTGGGACTGGTACTTGTTCCACTGTTCATGTTTAACATGCTGCATATACACTGATTGCTGTTTAACCAACCTTTAGCATGATTGGCACTACTGCTTTGTTTTAATTAATTCCATCTGATGCTTTAAATTTTTAAATAGCTTGACATAACATACTTTCATAGGTGCTAATTGTTCATTTATTCATTCGGTCATTCATTTATTCATTTATTTTTACTTTTGTATACTGCTTATCTTGTGCAGAGATGTAGGAAGCTTGGGTACAAGTCAGGGTACATGCTGGACTGGTCGACAATCCATTGCACACTCACACACTACGGACAATTTGGGAAAGCCAGTTAGCCTAATCTGTCTGTAGGAGGAAACCAGAGTACCTGGAGAAACCCACCAAGCATGGGGAGAAAAATGCAAACTCCGTGCACAGTGACCCAATGTGGGGATCAAACATTTTTGATCCTGAACGTCCGACACCACAGTGCCAACTTAATAAATGTTTATATGCTCAATATGTTATACATTGGACTCATAGATAAACTGGGTTTGCATATAATGATTTTCAGTCCCAGGGTTTGCAATCTGCATGTTCTCCCTCAATGCTTGGTGGGTTTCCTCAAGGTACTCTGGTGTCCTCAAAACAGAACACAAAGACTTTCAATGTAGGTCGATTGGTGTTTTCAGACTGCCCGTAGTGTAAGATTGTGTGTGCTTGTGTCCTGAAATAGATGGACACATACTGTAGGCTCCAGGTCCATCACGAGCAAAGAATAAGCGGACAATAGATGGACAATAGTGTCTTCTTACTTATCTATCAACAGTGATTCTTGGTTTGTCAAAAATAAAACACATTCTGTGCACAGCTTCAAAAACACTAGTGGCAACGGCAAAATTCAATAAAATGCTAATACAAAGAGAAGTATCTTCACTACCTCAAGCTCATATGCCTGGAACGTGCTGACTGATGATATAAGCAGAGCATACAGTAGTATTAAGGATTCATTTATTTATTTATTTAATCAGATCTATCTGTATAATTTTTTTTATTTCTGTATCTTCTGATATACTGTTGACATCACATGGTCAGGCTAGATTTTATTGGGATCATCTTAAACCATGTGACAAGTAACGATCTCAAAAGATGTACCAGTATTATCCTTCACTCTCTCTCTCTGGTGTTTGATAGGTGAGATGTGCCTAAGTAGGAATTTATGAAAATGACCAAACTGGGGAGATGAAAAGAGGAAAATAAACAGAAAAACAGACTTCAGTGGATGAATAAGAATAAGGATAGCGGTGCATATCACATAACTTGCAAATTAGAAAGAGAAAAACAATATTTAAATTAGAATCTTGCACGTCTCAGAAGAGTACAAGTGAAACTGAACCTTGCAGCTCAAATGCGCTCTTGTGCATCAGGATAATTGCACCGGTTAAATGTGTGGTAAGATGCATCAAAATAGACAAGTGGGCATTCTGTTCCTAAAGCAAACTTTTAATTGGCAAATCGGTGTGGAGAGTATCTAATTCAGACAACTTTGCCATTGTAATTCCAAGAAAGATTTTAAGATCTGAAATGCAGATACTTCATAGTACAACACAGCAGTAAAGTTTTCATTTATTTGTTTACTTCCTTGTTTTTCTGTCACAGGTAAAGTGGGTCTTTGGTCTGTCCTGTAACCTCTCAATTGTAAAAATGGTAAGGTCTCTAGTGATGAAAATAACACCCAGATCAGGAGACTAACAACCTGCAGTGTTTATAAGTGAACCATAAATCCATAATAAATAAATCCAACACTGGGGATTTTATTGTGTGAAAAATGTGTTTTGTATTTTTTTTATTACATTGTTGCATGGTGTTGTGGGTGGTCTGATGTTTCATCAGTATAATAATGGGTGTGTTCCGATCGCCTTGAGGTTCCCTGCACAGTATACTGCACATGGTGTGAAGCCATGTTAAGTACAATTCCAAACCGCAGGAAGCGAACTGCTCACTTCAAAGGGAACAGTAAACAGTGTAAGGAACAAGTGAACAATGGCCCTTCACTTTGCCGGAAATGGATGAGAAAAATTTCCCATCAGTCACTGTGCCTTGCTGGAGCATGAGAAAAAAGCAGCTTGCAATGGGATTTATATATTTGTTATCGTTATTATACAACATCATATTAATAGTGCACAATAATTTTAAATTTTATTTAATCATTAATAATAGGTTGGCGGCACGGTGGCTTAGTGGTTAGCGACTGTCGCCTTGCATCTCCAGGGTCTGGGTAGATTCCCGCCTCTCGTGTACTGTTCGCAGAGTTTGCATGTTCTCTCCGTGCTTGTGGGGTTTCTTCTAGGTGCTCCTGTTTCCTCCCCACAAGCAGCCAGATTAGATTTATTGCTGTTCCCAAATTGCCCGTAGTGTGTGTCTGTTGACTGGAGGTCTATGGATTAAGTGTTTGGGTGTTCATATGCATGTGAAGGCAGATGAGCTAATACTTTTGGCAATACAGTGTATGAAGATACAATGAAACAGCATGCTTGGAAAAAAAAAATCTAGCATGCCAAAATTCATGATATGATCCGAATTACACCTCTAAGAGACCCCTAAGACTTATATAAACAGTAAAATATGATACCATTAAGAAACAGTAAGACCTTTCATTAAATGTTTATCATGACATTATGATGAAAAATAAGACTGCGTTAGAGAGATATTGGTCATGCGTATCTCTTCACATTCCCATAATTCGTACTGATAAAGGAAACATTACTGCTTAAAACTGTATATTAACTGAACAGCATGGAATGCAGCAGGAGTGCGTGAAATGCTTGACTAGTATCCATCCTAAGATAAGAAAAGCATACAGAATGTTTTCCCAATATCTCTTCCTCTCTATCTCTCTCTCTTTATTTTATTTCAAAGAGGTCAGGAAAGATAAATGAATTCATAATTCACAGAAAAACAAATTACCTTGAGTTTTTTTTTATTATCATTACAGTCATAACTTGGAGTGTAGGCTGAAGCCACCAATAAACATTTATCCCACAGAATAATAAACCTTACAGGATTATGTAATTAGAGGTTTAATTTATTAATTATCATTACCAGGCTGCTGAAATGAAACATCGTGCTCATTAAGATGTAATTACTGACAGTTTGGGTCTATTTCACAGCCGAGCAAGCAGCTAAACCCAGAGGCCGATAAACATTTGCTATAGCCTAACAGTGTTTAAATACAACGCTGGTTAAGACGAGCAGATCAGTTCACTCTTCCATTACTGCGTTACTGATCAGGGAAGAACAATAATACCTGCTGCATGCATCCACACACACACACACACACACACACTGTTCAAGAACAAGAAACTGTTCCAGTATATACTCCCGTGGTTTCAACAATAGCAATTACTAAACCTTTTTCTCCCACTTTTACAGTAATGATGTGGTTGCACCTCTTGTACAAAGCATTTCTTCATGAGCAGTCCTGTTGACGTTGCCGGTTCATTCCGTCTACAAAGCAGTCCTAATGAATACAAAACAATCTCTACAGTATCCACATTCAGAAAACCCCAGCAGTAAAGAAAGGAAATTCTCACAAAGCAGAAATGTACAATAGTAATTATGCATTGTTTGTACAAGCAGCAAGATTTATGTTTATACCTCCATGAAGTGAGGCAAAAAATTCTGATTAGTTAAAACCCATTCCTAGAATGCAAAACGTCAATGAATTAAGCAGCAAAATTACAATTTCTTTTTATCCATCCAACCATCCATCTGTCGTCTGTACCGCTTATCTGGTGTAGAGTTGCTGCCTGGGGTTGAACTCAATATACTGTATATTGAAAATATTTGCGAAAATAATTTTCCGGTGGATATAAGATGACTAACAGAACACATCAACATGTTTTTTTTTATATATATATTTGTTTGTCTTTTTGTTTATGCATGCATCATAAACTTTTTCTTATTTTGTATGCTTATTTTTGCATAAATGTATTTATTTGTATTTGAATATAAAAAAGTATTAAATTTAATGTGTTAAATGTTTAAAAATTAAATTCCACAAAGTCACAGGCACATCTAAAATACTAAATGTGCCTGCAACTTTGTTTGCGTGGAATTTAATTGCTCAAAAGTGCATTTAAAAAAAAAAAGTACAACGCCATCTGTTGAATTTTTTAATATAACTACATTTTTTATGGGTTACCATAAAGTGCACGGAATCAAGGTGCACTTTATGGTAATAAAGTACACCTTCAATGAATACACTTAATGAATACATTTATAGACATCAGTTGCACACTAAAAAAAATGCATACTACAAAATTTATTTTATAATATAAGGGCATTTTCCATTTAAATTTCAAAATAACATATCTTCTTTTCCAGTGGGTTGATTGCAATGAAACAATGCCTATACGCTACGTCAAGTTCAGCCAAATATGCCTGTGAAAACCCCATTAACGTTTGATTAGTAGTTTTTACGTGATGCGTGCACAAACAAACAGACAAACAGACAGAAATTCCCAAAACCATCTCGATGTGTTCTATTACTCATCAAACATCCCCAAATTATTTTCCGCAAATATGTCCAATGTACAGAAATGCCTAAAACTTACAGTTGTAATACACACGTAAGCACACATACCTCCCTAGATGGAACCATATATGATCATTTTACTGACCACAATTTGCAACATATATAAACATGACATATATAAACTAAAATCACAAAAAACTACAACAACAACAACAACAACAACACAGAAGTCTTGGAAAAGGTTTTACATTTCCATGTAGTTCAATGATTGATCTAAAAAGAATTAGGCATGTAAACAGTTAAATTGGAAAGTCTAATCAGAATCATTTAAATTAAATGAAATATTGTTAAGTCAGCCTTTATTGGTCACACATACATTACTGCAAAGTGAAATTCTTTATTCTTCACATATCCCAGCTTCTTGTTGGTAGGCCGGGGTCAGAGTGCAGGGTCAGCCATTTAGTATTTACTATTGTTCATGTAAACGCATCTATTGTGCCTGAATTGTCAGTTATTCAATATTCAATTTCTTGTATATAAAACTCTTGTACAAAAGCAAACAGTATAAGCGAAGTTTGCCTACAACAATCAATCAATCAGACTTCCTATGTTATTTGCCATCTTTTCTGTTGATAATAGCAATGTTCTAGTTATTCTTGTGTTCTTCATATTAATAACTATTTGGACTGAAGTGCAACAGTGTCTTTGTAGCAACAAAATGGCACAAGAAATGTATTTAATCTTGAAAAAAAAAGGAGCAAGAGACAATCATCCTTTCATAAATCATACCTGCTAATTTCCGAAGACCTGTCAGGTGTGGAATAAAGTAAATAGTCAAGGTTGTCAAGCAGTAGATCTGAGAACAGCAGCCTCTCCAGGAGAATACTATTAGATAAAACAGGAAAATAAGCCTGCCATACTTAAACATATCTGTAATAAAATGCCTGTTGAATGGCATCCAATATTGTATCAGGGACTGTGTGAAATAATAGCTATCATTAGCCAAGATGCACAGCTCCAAAACTCAATAAGGTATTTTTCTGAGCTCACTCTCTGAAATAGAACTCCCGCTTCCATCAGTGACAGGTGTCTTCAAAGAGGCTTGCTAAATTAAATTTCACATTGTGGCAGAATGAAAATGGAGCATCTATTGCTTCAAACGACTCTAGAATGTTCGAGCACAAATTGGATTGAAATAGCGGCTCAACAAATCTACTCTTCAAACAACAAGTCATCGGAGACCGAATAAACGGAGAGCCATTTGAACGCTATTAAAACTAAGCTTGAGAAAAAATAAGAGCTTTGGGTAACCATACAGAGCGTTCTATAAAGTCTGAAACCAGCAAAGCATTTACACGCTAAACAAAAGAATCATTCGAGTGTGACTTACAGAACTGGAAAGAAAAAGGGAGATGAAGGGACAGGAGACAAATAGGCCTGATTCGCATCGCTGCATCCTCAGATTGGTGGATATGTTATCAGCTGCCAGACGTTTTTTTTTTTTTTTTGCAAGCAACTTATAAATTACATGCATCAATTACATGCAGACCCCAAATTCTCTTTGTGTAGTTTGTGTGGGTTAGGACATTTCAGCTATTGCGAACATTAGTCGGATATGGTTGGGCATTGATTTTCTTTCATTGTTTTGTCAAAAATATCAGAGCAAAGACATGAGTACAAGACTGATTCAACAAAGAACATTCGGTAGCAACAAGTTGATCCGTTATTCATGGTGTTCACTTGTCTCAGGTTAACATTTTATTAGTTTCTCTATAGTTGCAGAGTGGTTTTGTGGTTAGCACTATCACCTCCAGAGTTGGGGGTTCAACTCTCACGTTTGCTGAGTGTGCACCAGGATTGCATGTCCTCCGAGAAATGCAGGTTAGGTTGATTGGTGTTTTCATATTGCTCCTAGTCTGGATATGTGAGTATGTGCTTGCATCCAGGGTGTACCTCGTGTACCTTGTGTCCTAAGTTTCCTAAGATAGGCCCCAGGCCCACCGTGACCCTACACAGCATAAGATGTATCGATAATGGACAGATGAATAGTTTTCTACTCAAACCCTACTGCATCTATGACTATTGTCATAGATGCAGTACCATGCATTACTAAGACTTGTTTTACTGCACTAATATCTATATATCTATTGTTTGACTCATGTCTGTTTATTTGACTTACTTTTGGATATGACTACGGTTTTCATGTTCGTCTGTGCCCTGACTTTTGCTTTAAAACTCCCATATTGTAGTTAACGTAGACATCAGAGATCACTGAATGTGTGGGTGTTAATGCACCCAGCTGAGATAGCACTCAGATAATGCATTTAGTCCTAGTGTCTATCTCAATTACATTCATAGACGATGAAAAACAAGGTAGGGATTTTTTTTTAAAATAAAAGGTCACATAAATGGGAAAATTTTAATTTGCATGTACTGTATAATGCAAAAATGGAAAAAAAGGTCAAAATGCAGACAATGTTACAACCTTAGACATACAACAACATATAACTTTTCCCCCTATATATATATATATATATATATTTTTTTTTTACCATTATTTGTTTCACAAAGACATTGGGTATGAGATGTTTCTGCTGAAATGTTGTTTGGTTTCCCCAAACACGGCGCTGAGCATTTAGCCTTAACAACTTCACTCTCACTTCAATCTGATCTGTCCACAGGACGTTGTTCCAAAAGCCTTGTAGTTTGTTCAGATGCAGTTTTTTGAAACTCAGTCGTGCTTTGTGTTCTTTTTAGACAGAATAGGTTTCTCCTCACAACCCGTCCAAACTAACCAAACTTCTTCAGTCTTCTTGTAATTGTGCTGTCATGGTATTTGTGACCAGTATTATCTGAGATGTTTTTTTTTTGTGTATTTCTCTGAGCATTGCGCAACATTGCATGGTCAGTCTGAACATGGGGTGAATGTGCTGGGATGTCCACTCCTGGGAAGATCATCTTGAATGCTTTCCAACTAAGAGTAATCTTTCTTGTAAATATTGAACTCCAAATTTTTCGGAAATGGTTTCATACAGTAAGCCTTTCCATATTGATGTGCAGCAACAATTGCTTCTTTGAGGCCATTGCTTTTGCCTTTCCCTCTTGGCACAAACTAGACCAGCAAACTTCTGCTTTTATAGACGTCTGCACAACTTTTGATAAACAATTAATCAAGGATTAAGGATTAGCAGCAATTGACTGCAACTTACATCCTTACAATCCGGTAATCAGGGACTACTTTGTATTGCCCACAGTCTTTTTGGCTTCATTTTTGTTAAATAAATAATGGCTTGAGGAAAATAGTTATACATTGTTGTTCGTCTAAGGTTGTACTTACAGAACACTACTACTGTATCTGATGATTTTAATTTTAATTTGTGTTACACACAGATACATAGAATTAAAAGACAGGGTACTAACTTTTGAACATGACTGTATATCCTGGTTTATTATTTCACATATTACAATTTGACTCTTTTTCTACTTGCATAGTTCTTTTTGAATAACTAAATGCAATAGTCTTAGGACAAGCAAGCCAGCTAATCTAAAGGAATTTCAACATTTAACCACTAAAATTCTAATTACCACGAACATTGCAGTGAGCATCTTTATTTCATAACTAGCATGGTGAGCGTGACTCAGCCCTGTGTTCAATAACAATAGGGTTTATCAGAGCAACTTACATTAGGGAGCTTTGTGCACTGTTATCACTCCCTGGAGGAGGACACGCTGGAGACTGTGACTTTGGGCTTTAATTAAGAGTTTGACTCGGTGGAGTTGTGATTTGTTAACGCTCTGTTCAGTTTCATCCTCAGAGAAAGCTTGTGTCTTATCTAACAAATAAGCATTGTGCAAAGACACGATGGAGGCTTGGTTTATTATGAGCTCTCACAGGTACCAGATTTTTAAAGTGTAAGGTTTATCATGTTCCAACCTACAGTTCTGTGCAAAATACTTGTGCCACTTCTCAATTTCTTCTTTTTGCTTCTGAAGAGCTGGACTTTTTTCTATTTTTAATGTAGTATTGAGGAATAGTTCTTCAGTCTTCCCATAGGACTTTTTTGCCTCTAATTTTCTGTCCAGTCCATGTACCTGACCAGTTTTTTCGAGGAATATTTTTCACTTTTTAAGCCACACGGTATCAATCATTCAAGCATAAAAAAACTGAAGGTGATCCAGTGGGAAACATGTGCAGATGATGACAGATGATCAGACCGGTGATTTGTATACTGATGATCCTAAATGCTGAGTGCTTGGAACTGATGAGAAGGGAAATGAGGTTGCTGCTGAGGTTGGTACATGAGTACTCTCTAATCGTACCTTGACACCGACTAACATGCTGATCACTATGTGAGCACTGCTTCTATAATAACTACTTCAACAAAATAGACTGTACACATGAACAGATTTAATGTAACCCTGGATATATTTCTGTGCTCCAGTCGCCAGTTTCCAAAATTTACTTCAGTAATGAAAGTTTTTTTTTAGGTGGCATAGTGGTTAGCCCTGTCACCATGCACCTCTAGGGTCGAAGGTTCGATTACCGCCTCCTCCCTGTGTGCATGGAGTTCTCCCCATGCTTGGTGGTTTCCTCTGGGTACTCTGGTTTCCTCCCACAGTCCAAAGACGTTGAGATTAATTGCCGTTCCAAAATTGCACCATAGTGTGCGAATGGGCATGTGTATGCCCCAGAATGTACCCCGTCTTGTGCCCCGAGTCTCCAGGGACAGGGTCCAGGTTCCTCCGTGACTATTATTGTACACAGGATAAAGTGGTCTAGATTATGCGTGAGTGGGTGCAGTTCCTCTAATTTTGCTTTGATGGCAAAGTACACAGTTTCTCGATATCATATCATGATATGCTGCTTATTTTTGTTCTATTTACTTACAAAGACAAAATAATGCAAGTCAAAAAGAGCACCGTTCATTGAGCATGCTCATTTTTCGATGCACAGTGAACTGAATGAATTAGAATGTGACCGGCAAAGGGTATGTTTATTTGC
This sequence comes from Clarias magur, assembly GCA_013621035.1. Lineage (NCBI taxonomy): Eukaryota > Metazoa > Chordata > Actinopteri > Siluriformes > Clariidae > Clarias > Clarias magur. Next base: position 739,375 of record QNUK01000229.1, on the reverse strand, counting down.
TTTCCGATTTTGAGTTGAAGAAATAAGTAGAGCTAATCACACGAGATTCAGATTCACAGTGTGTGCATTGTTACGAGATTGGGCGGGTTCCAGTTTAATTAGGCGGTATGATCTTGATTGTGGCGGCAATAAATTGGTTTGAACGGGTGAATATACTGTATTTTGCGATGCATTTGATGGTTTTTCCAATATCGTACACTATGCTTTATGTTATCCTAATCTAAAAAAAATCCTAACCCAAGTGCCTGTACTCAATCCAATCAGTCGTCATGACATTAATTTACAGACAAGTGATTAAAGTTACCAGAAACTGGCCTTGTCAGGCCCATTGTATTTTTTATCATTTATTTATAGATTTTTTAAAAAAAAAAAACAAGGCTAGTAGCAGACGCCAGCAGGAATTTGTAGTTATAATGCAGAAGTGGGAGAAAACGTCCCGAAAGAAGTGAGAGACTGATTCAAGATTTCCGCAGTCTATCTAAGGACAAATCTAAAAATGAAAGGGTGACAAGGGGGCGTCATTATTGTCATTATTGTGCTTACTCCCGACAAGTGGTAGTTGTTTACAGGCACTCTATTTATCCCCCAGCCTGAGCCACTGATGATTCCTCTGATGATAGACAGAAGTGCTCTGTGCTTTTGTGTTGCTGCTGTTGTTTAAGGCCATTGAAAGGCTTGTTTAGAGTAGCTCCATTTTGGGAAGAGAGGATATAGCAGAATTGTATGCCAGTATGCACTGCTTGTGTTGTGATATTAAACTGTGAAATAATGGGTTTTGAATAGTTTTTGGGAAACTAGTGTATCTGGCAACACTAATATTAATTATGGCCAGTGCAAAGTTTTTGGGGATGGATGGATGGATAGGAGGTTCTATTGAGAGAACAAAGCCTTCTACTGCTAATATCATCATGACAATATGAATGTGAGCTATATACAGTATGTATTAGGAGTCTTTCTTACATGTATAACAAAAGGAAATGTGGTCATGTGGTCTGCTGAGTTACAATAATGCCCCGACTGCAGAGGGATGGATGTGTCAGAGTAAGAAGACGTACAGGATGACCAGGTTATCACATCTATGGAGTTTTTCTTCCCTGATGGCCTGGTCATATTCCAGGCCTCAGACTGTGTTCTCTGTGTTCTGAGAGCATGAGGAATCATTTTCAAACATGAACTGGACACCACATTGTGTGCTGTAATTAAAAGCTAAAAGTCAGCTAATTAAATCTTAGGGTGGATATTGTGTGATGTAATGTAATGCATTGTAATGTAATGTCATGTATATCATATATCCTATCACATATCATACCCGTTAAGCACCATGATGAATTTGGCTCTCATGAAACCTTCCCAGGAAAGCAAGATCAAAACTTACCTCTGCAGCAGAGGAAAAGTTCATTTAGAGTTCAGAGCCTCAGGAATCACCAATTAAAAGCAATTCGGATTAGAGCTATTATGAAGACTTTACAGAGTATAAGTAGCAGTACCATCTCAATATCAACTGTTCAAAGGAGATTATTGCATATTTTAAATATCTTTAGCATTGTTTTACAATGTAGAAAGAAATAAAAATCATGTAAATAGTGTAAATAATTAATAGAATCAACTTTCAAATATCAGAACCACCCTACATTGTACTAGACTGGCAGGTGCTCAAAGGCACATGGAAAAAGATTTTTTTTTTAAACCTACTGTACATAATTTACAGTATAACCTGTTGAATTATAGAGAACCACGTTCAATCAGAATGTAACCTCTTTCTCTGGGTCCTCTTTTCACTCCAGTGTCTGTCTCTGTCTCCTGGGTTGCTGCTCCCTGTACACGTTCTGCTGGCTGTTGCTCAGTGCCTTTTTCTTTCACTTCACCCCCTGGCTCCATCTCCTCATCTGACCTCACATTTCACTCCACCAAGAACACAATTTGCATTTTTTTTTTTTTCTGGTGGGGGGGGTTCCCAGATTTTCTCTCTAATTTAGTCGTATCCAATTACCGTCTCTCACCAGCGCTCTCCAACATTAAGGCTACTACTACCAGTCAGAAGGGACGGGGGCGGAAACTATCGCGTGATTCCACCAAACCATGTGATGCCAGCTGACTGCATTTTTTCGCATACTCATATGCTAATTTATACATTACAGGCAATTTGGGAATTAGCCTAATCTGCACGTCTTTGGACTATGGGAGGAAACTGGAGTATCTTAAGCATGGGGAGAGCATGCAAACTCAATGCACACAGACTCCAAAGTGGGAATCGAACCTGGGCCCTTGAGATTGGGAACCACAAAGCCACCGCGCTGTCCTCTGTCTAATCATAATATGAATAAAGCTGTACATTTCAGTGTGAACTATTAATGACACAAATAGTTTTGAACCAGGAAAGAGTTACCAAGATCTAATGTGCCCTTTAACACCCACTCATACCTGTATTTTCCTAAAATATTTGAAATTGAAAAATGCTTGAGCAGCCTTAAAGTCTCCACCCCTTTGCTGGAAACTGAAAAAAACTTATGTGTAACAAACCAGGTCTTACAATTGTGTGGAAACAGTGCTCATCTCACAGGTTATGTTTAATATTTAAAAAATATCTAAAAACAGCATGACCACATTTGTTTTGTTGTTTATTATAGCGAGGCAGCAAAGGAAAAAAGATCTCAGCTCAAGACACATACAAAGAGTCGTCCCATTGCTCTTTCTCGTTGTGTGCCTCACCCTGATGGAGTTCACCTTCTCTTCTGCATAATCAAGTTGATAAAGAAGTCGACCGCCGGCTGCGTGCCAAGTTCCAACCAACCCGCGCTAGCAGGAGCGTGTTACACAGATGAAAGGACGACGCTCAGAATGTTGTCTGACTATCCGAGCGCGTGTTCAAGTGCGCACGGATTACTACTGTGTAGCGTTCGGAACAATCTTGAATACACTGCAGGCAATTTTGCCTATGAGCACTGCTGGGGTAAACAATTTGATTTGTCTCCTCCAGGACATGTTCAAGTTGATTATCGCCCACTTGATATACAGATGTTGAAAATACTAGCAAAAACAAGCTCATATTTTCATGATTAGTCAATGTAAATGTAATCTCTTCTAATGCTGGTGCTGCACCACACACCCACTCCTGAATATCAAGGTTTTTTTCCCTAATATGCAAACAATATCACACATCGAAATTCCTGTTTATCTCTTGTAACCACTCTTCAAATTAGTGCATCGTGTTTTGTGGCTCATTAGCATGTCACTTCTCATATTTCACAGCCGCATGCTCGTAGGAGAAGCTGTCAATCACATCAAGTAATAATTAAAACAGTTAACCTATGAACCCATATCCATATGGAGGCATATGATCCACTACATCACTGTGGTCTGGGTGAATTCAATGACAAAACAAAAACAACAACAATAATAATAATAATAATAATAATAATAATAATAATAATAATAATAATAATAACTTTTAACAAATGTTTACACCAGCACAAGTTTTCGATCTGGAACTTTGCTTAATCAATTCTTTTTAATGGCTGAAATATTGCACATATAATGTAACTGCTATATATTAAATATAGAAATATAGCACATATATTATTTATTTTCTTTATTTACACATTTGAAAATTATTACATTATGGATCTCTGCACCCACAACTGCAACCACTCTGTACTGCATCTAATGTGATAGCAGAGCTTGTGTCATGCAAACATATCAGTTCCATCCAGCCACAAATGCTGCTTTGATCTGATCCACACAAGGGCATTGATCTGATAAAGTAATCTATCTAAATAAGGGCATCTCATGAATACATGCTAGTGAATAGACTGAAGTTTAGTTGATGTATTGCATTGTATTATGTAACGTTTTACTAAGTGCACTGAACAAATGAGAACATTTAAAAAACAACACAAATGGTATAATATATACAGTTTCTTCCAAAAGTGAGTTATTCCTCACATTTCAGCAACCAGTTATACAGTATGTTCTCAAGGGACAAAACTAGAGAAAAAAAAATGGATATATATGGAGTCATCAGTATATATACATCAATAAATATTTTGTGTGAGCACTGTTGTTATCTAGCACGGACTTAATCCTCCTGGGCATGGAATTCACCAGAGCTGCACATGTTTCGGGGATCCTCTTCCACTTCTTCATAATGATGCGTCGCCATTAGGGGGTAATTACTTTTGTTGCCAGCTATTTTGACAATCAAGTCTGCATGTTGAGTTATTTTTAGAGGACAGTAAATCTGTACAGTTGTACAAGCTGCACATTGACCACTCTAAAATATATCCAAGTTTCATACTATCGTATTTTCCTTTGAGATGATATACTAAAATGTTTGCTGAAATTAAAGGGGTGTACGCACTAATACTTCAAACAAAACATACTAAGTAAAAATAACATAACATAATAACTAACATAATAAGTAAAAATAAAATCATACTTTACTACTTTAAAAAGTAAAAGTACCCCAAAATACTTTGTTGTAACCCTGTTTCCTGAAAAAGCGGGAATGAGATGCTGTGTGAAAACGCAATGAGAACATTTCTTTGTTCAACCGGTTGTGAAGCATGTGTGTATCAAAAACGCCAAATTGTGGCTTTTATTACCTTGGTCAAGTGACGTCATCTGATGAGGTGCACCTGCAGGTTATAAATAGGAGTGAACCGGAAAGAACTTCAGGTAATTTTTTTTTTCCTGAAAAGACATCCAGCCAGAGATTGAGAGTAGCATCTCTTTCCCACTTTTTCAGGGAACAGGGTTATAACAAAGGAACCGGAGACATTTCCTTACAAAAGCTACACTTGATGCTGCGCGAAAACACTATAGGAGTGAGAATACCACTGCCGCCGCACTGCAAGTGTCTGGACCCCCAGGTTGTGTTGTGTGTGCACAAAATAGCCAAAGAGGTCTCAGACATAACTTTGGGATGCTGACTCGAGAACCCACAAGTAAAGTCAGTAAGTAAAGTCTTTATTTTGTCACATATACATTATAGCACAGTGAAATTCCTTCAAGGTTAAGGGCCTTGCTCAAGGGCCCAACAATGGCAACCTGGCTGAGCTGGGAATTGAACCGCCGATCTTCTGATCAGTAATTCAGTGCCTTAGCCCTCTGAGCCACCACTGCCCTGAGCTTACAGCACCTGGTATTCCCAGGAGGTCTCCCATCCAAGTACTAACCAGGCCCAAGCCTGCTAACCAGCTAACAAGCCAGGAGTAGCATGGACATCCAAACTATAAAATCTGATAAATGTGTGCAAAGAGGACCAACCTGCCGCATCACACACTTGCTGCAAGGGGACACCTCTTGCGAAAGCATTTGAGTAGGCAGTCCCCCTGGTCGAATGAGCTCTGATCCCTAGTGGCCAAGTGTGACCAATAGCATCTCTCACCCAATGTGACAGCGTTCATCTAGTGGCGGCCACCCCCCGGTTGTGGCCCCCATAGCAAATGAAAATCTACTCTGACTTATGCCACTGGCTAGTGCGGTGGACGTAAATCTGAAGAGCACGTACTGGACACAGTAAGTAAATCTTTCCTGCTCCGGAGCTGTAAAAGACGGAGGACAGAATGCTTTGAGAACAACTGAGTGCATGGTCGAAAATGGAACTTTCGGAAGATGAGGATGCAGAATAGCTTTGACTATCCCAAGGGCAAAGTCTAGGCAGGATGGGGAGACTGACAAAGCCTGCAGATTTCCAATTCTCTTCAAAGAAGTAATGGTCATAAGAAAAACCATCTTAAGAGTCAGAAGCCTGACAGGCGCTGACTCTAGTGGTTTGAAAGGGGTGTCAATCAGACCTTTGAACACAATAGTCCCACAAAGGGACTGTCACTCTAGTGGGCGGCCTTAACCGTTTAGCTCCCCGAATAAAATGGGCAACTAAAGGGTGCTTTCCCACAGAAACCCCATCGGTCAGAACATTACAAGCCGAAATAACAGCTAAGTATGTTCTAAGAGTACTAGGGCATAAGCCAGAGGACAACTTTTCTTGCAGAAACTCCAGCACTAAAACAATTCGACAGTGGACTGGGTCTACATTTTTTGCCATGCAAATACACTCCATCTGAGGGCATAAGTTCTTCTAGTGGAGGGAGGCGCAAACCCTGTTGACGGACCCTCACTACGACTCCTGGGAGCAGACCTATCAGAGGAAATGCATTAAGGCGTAATCTGGGCCACGTATGGGCCATCGCGTCCAGACCCAGGGGAGCTGGAGGAGTCAGAGAGTAGAAAAGGGGACATTGTGCTGTTTCTTGTGAGGCAAAGAGGTCCCCATGTGTCACAGTTTGTCTGGATAGCAATTCTGCTCCCACATTTATATGCCCCAGAATGTAAATCGCCCTGGGGGACAGGAATTTGTCCTGTGCCCAAAGCAGAACCTGGTGCACTAGCTTGTTCAAACAGCGTGAGTGCAGTGCGCCCTGGCGATTTATGTACGAGACTACCATAGTGTTGTCCACCCGCACTAGGACATGGTAGCCTCTCAACTGCCATCATTTCGGGCCTGAAATAGAGCCATCATTTCAAGGCAAATGATGTGCCATGCGAGAAGATGACCCCCTCCAACTCCCTTGGGCTGGATGGCCATCTAAGACCGCACCCCAGCCTGTGAGGGAAGCGTCTGTCGTTAGCATCTTGCCACGACAAGACGGACCTAAAGTGGGACCCAAAGTCTGAAACCGGGGCCTGAACCACATAAAAAGGGTATGAAGCTCTTGGCGCGTAACACTTATTTGTCTCTGGGGATTGGCCCTTGAGTGAAATCCCCTGCCTCTTAGCCACACCTGAAATGCTCTCATGTGCAGAAGGCCCAAAGGTATCACCGTGGATGCAGCTGCCATAAGACCTAAAGATCTCTGAAAGTGATGAACAGTCACTTTCTGGCCTAGCTTGATTTCCTTCAGGGTGTTGAGAATGGATTCGACACAAGCGGGAGACAGCTGTGTCCGCATTGTGATCGAATCCCATGTGACACCCAAATATGTTGTCCTCTAAACAGGAAAAAGAATGCTTTTCGTGGTGTTGAGTCTCAATCCTAAAGAGTGTTAGATGTTTGGCATCCTGAAACGTGACAGGAGGTGACTGAACACCTAACATTTCGTTGGAGACCAGAGCTCCACGAAAACACCAGTGGTGGCAGGGGGTGCCAGGGAGGAGATTTTATTCTGTGAAGTGATTCTATGCGGGGGGGGGAGGGGTCCTGGATGGTCCTGGATGTGTAAGCCTCAGGACTTCTTTTTTGCGAAATTATATTTCTCAGGTCCGGTCTTTTTGAGACAGATTGCGAAGAGTAGCGACCCCCTACCCAGTCTCTACGAGGGGGGTGTCCGGCTGGTTACACTCTCCCTCTACACCTCACGTCTTGTGAGAGCCTGACCTGGACTGGGTGGCCGACGGTCCCGTCTTTTGAGCACGGCGGGGAAGAAATCTCCCAAAGGCCTGTTCATATAGTTTCGCCTCCCAAAACCTAATGGTGACGGAATTAACAGCATCTCCAAAAAAGGCCGGAAGGTGAGATGGGGGCATCAAGGGGGAAAGCAAGATCCTTATCCTTAATGCTCATGAGTTTTAGTCACGGATGTCTCATGGTGTGCCTGAAAAGCTTTCCCCACCAGGGAAGATGTCAGTCTACACAGCTTGGTGGGAAGTGTGGGCTTTTGTTTCTTTCCACCTCTGCCTGTGATGCAGACTGATTTATATAGTTAAAAGTCGCAGTGCTGTTACAGGCTATTATCAGAACTCGTGGAATGCCTATCATCCAATCAGATTGCTGGGTTGTAACTAATTGTTGTATAATTCTCATTTTAGGGTTATTATAAAAGAAGTACAAGACTGTTAAACCTATTTAAATATTAGGACATCCTGTTTTACAGTACAAACTCAACTTCTTCATATTTCTTGCACTGGTTTAATCCATATAACGTTCAGCTATCTGTAAATATTATAAAATTATTAATATTATATAGAGTTTTTAATAATAATAAAAAAATTATCATACAGGATATGATTGCACAAATTTTGTTACTCTAATGAGATTTTAATTTTAATTTCTGCCCCTTCAGCAATCCCATCCACTCCCTGGATCCCAAGGTTGTAAAAGGAAAAAAAAAACTTTTTTTACAAGAAAACCCAAAAAAATAATGCATTGGCAGTTTTTTTTTTTTTTTTTAGTATTCTTGTTCCAATTTAGTGTTTGCACCAGGTACTCACATGCACATTGTGTGAATGATGAGACACATCTACACTCGCCCCTGCTCTTCATTCCACAGGCTGTACAAATAACATGCCTCTTATTATAAGCATAAGCAGAGTTCACTAATTTCTACTGTAATAAAAAAGTGGTGCCCTTCAGTTGACGTTTTTAATATATGTCTTATCCCTTGCTTTGAAAGTGACGAACAGTTGAATAGGGGAAGGATGACTGTTTATACTCCTTGAAGCCATTACATGTGCTCTCTAATGCATACTGAACAGCTTGTACAGGGGCAAAAATCTCAGTTTTTTTTTTTATTATATCTATTTTTTTTTCTGTAACTCACATTACAGAAGAACAGATTTTATACTTCAAAGGTAACTTCTATCATTTTGATAATATCTGAATTTTAGATACAAATCAAAGGCATAAGCACAAATGCATATGCCTTATAATAATTTAATTGTACAAAATTAAACATTTTAGTCAATGAAAGAGTATTATACACCAGTTAAACAGTTAAAAATTAACACATTCATATTAATTAATAAATATTTCCCAGCAAAATGGCGACAGGATCAGGACCAAAAGCCAGCCCGTCCAGTCCGATCCTACATCAAAAAACCAATGTAGGACAAGTTGCTGTAAAATGTCAATGATGGTCAGGAAACAAAAGGCAACAGAACAGACAGTGCACCGCAGCCTGACATGACCAGAGTCCAGCAGCCAAAAAGCGGATGCAGACCAGGCCTCCAAACTCCCCTGATCCCAATCCAATCACGCACACATGGGATGCACCAGACAAACAGGTCCAATCCACAGATCCCACTACGCAACCCACAGCACCCAACTGCCAACATTCTGGAGCCAGGCACCAAAGCACACCACCAGAAGTCATGCCTCGAGGGTGACAGAACTGCTCCAATGGCACAAGGAAAATCTACAGGGAATGTGGCTAATCAGTGTATAAAAATGCTATTGGCTAATCAGTGTATAAAAATGCTATTGAAGTGCTGAAGAATTGTATAATCATTTCACAGTAAAAAAAATGACATCTCAGCAAGTGAAAATATGAATAGTCTACAGGTACTTAATATAAGATTACAACAAACCAAATATATGATGGGCAGTCATAAAAGTATTATTACTAAGAAAATTAATGTAATAAAAATAAACATTGGTCATTAGCTTAGTCCGTCTCTATATATTTTCCACCTAAGATGACACATGAGCTGGTGGAGACCGTCTTTGAAGAAGCCTTCTTTTACGCTCTTAAGGAAAAGTTCATAAAGGTTACCACCTCATCATCAAACGCCTGCCACAAAGTGGTTTCTTCAAGTGATGGAAGAGGAAGAAGTAACTGGGTGCGAGGTTGGGGGAGTAGGGGGGATGAGACAGAATTTCGTACAGCAAGTTGCCCACAAATTTCACCAATTCTTGAAGGCACTTTTCAATTTTTTCAACCAGGTGTTTCCAATCTTAAGTAAACAGAACTATGAGTTTTTGAGTCTGTTGTACTCATTCATATTAATCGTTCTTTACTTGCATTATTGAGTCACCTAACTCATACTATTTAATAGCAATTATAATTTTTTTAGTTGATGCAAATCTTGGTCTTTCGGCTGCACTGGGTCGCCACAGCAGACAATCCGGTCCGCACACAAGCTTGGCACAGGTTTTACACCAGATGCCCTTCCTGACACAACCCTCCCATTTTATCTGGGTTTGGGACAGGCACTTCATCCAGTTGTTGGGAATCAAACCCGGGCCTTTGGCATGGTAGACGAAACACCTCCCACTGAGCCACCAGTGCCCTATTGCCCTGATGACGTCAGACACAAAATCGCTAGTCTGAAAGATTTTAAGTTAGTGGAACTTTAAGGTGACAGTTACTGTTACTTAAGTACTTACAGTTACTTAAAATATCTAATTTGTTCAGCTAACTTGAAAAATGTTATTCCTACAAACTTATAAATACCAAAAAGTTCTAAATACTCATCAAGGTCTATTAATTTGAACTAATTGTAATTATTTAAGTTAACAGTACTCAGTATGTTTAATTACATTGAGCATTAAGGTTTACAGTGCAAAAGGGCATTTTTTTTAAATTTTCTCCTATGATATCACAAATTTTATGAATGCCCCGCTTAAAATTGTTAATTTTATTTCTAGACATTTTGCTAAAAAACACACAACCATATATTTCCTGTACTTTTAGCAACTATTTTTTTCTTCTGTCAGTAAATCCATGCTTAAAACTATCAAAATTATCTGCCAAAAAAACCTGAAATTTATTCTTAAGAATTTGCAAAAACAATACAACAGCAGAACATCACATTAGGTTCCACTCCTGTCAGCATTTGGCACAGGCTCACCAAAACTGGACAAATGAAGAATTAGAAAATCTCTCCTGTTTGGATGAATCTTGATTTCTACCTCAATGTGTAGATGGGTCCGAATGTGTAATCGTTTTATAATACTCATTTCCATAAATATAATATCATGAAGCACAAGACTGGTTACATTTAGACATTTCGCAACCGCCCTTACCCAGAGTGACTTACATTTTTATCTCAGGGTCTTTAAGGGTCTTGCTCAAGGGCCCAACAGGGACAACTTGTCAGTCTTAGGATTTGAACCTGATTCCATGTACAGTATGCCTCGAGGTGCTCCAGGAGAGCACCTCTGGCATGTGGTAGACTGTAAGATTCACACGAATATGCAAGACATCAGGGGACCAATTGTATTAAAATATTGAAGATGTCAACGAAGTGTCCACAGCTGCACCGCGCTTATAGAATGTAATAACAAAATGCTTATGCATTTACAATCTACACAGTGCTTCTAAAACTAATCTGCACCCAATGAGCTAAGATTTTTCCCCAAGGGATGAACCCTAAAAGTGGTTTGAGGGACCTTGATGGAATGATCATCGATTATAGTCAATGATTAGTTAATTTCAAGAGATCAATTATAAAAATATATATATAAATCTACAAAAAGGTGTTTATTTTGAAGATTAAAAATATATAAAACGTATTCCGGGTTACTACATCTTGTTAACTATGTAATTTTATATTTATTTTTTTAGAATTTTTATGTATTCAATATTAATATTCAATTTCGAAAATAATAAAGATTGATAAGAAAAATAAACATTGAATAAGAAGTCCAAAATTTTGACTTGAACTGTTTAATGTACATTTTTGAAGCAAGGGATAAATCCCACTTGTGTTACTATTAACAGGTAATCAAATGGCATTGTAGGTCATGTAGAAAACTAAAATAATCAAAAATAGACCAATACATTAATAAAAGAGGAAGTGACAACTTTCATTATTAAATAACTTTTTAACACTACTGAAAATGATGTTGAATGTTGTACACAGTATATGCAAGTTGTCAAGGGTGGATTTTATTTTATTTTATTTTAAATTTTTTGTTTGGATTTTGTTTAAAGAAGCTGCTTGAGAAGCACCAGAAAGTCTATTCACGCTGTATGAAATCGCTTTAGAAATGAGGCAGGTGCTTGGACTCCGCTGTGACTCAAACTTGTGCCCTCAAATTACCAATGAAAATGAGGTCTTGCCGCTCCAGTGCTGCAGCAGTGCTCCCTTTCAGAGCGGCTCAGGTGGAGAGGCAAAGATGCATCACGCAGGCTGATCGGGTAGCAAAGAGCATGACTGACTGACTGAATGATGCTTTGTAAAAGCAGAACACCAGAAGAGCTACCAAATCTGAATCTACAGAATGGATTTTTTTTTTTTTTGGTAAAAACAGATAAATAATTAAATTAAATATTTCACATGAGCATTAATGCTGCAATTCACTGTGTTTATAATTTAGAAACAGCTGACTCCTAACACAGAATTCTCAGTTCCCAGAAAAATATGCTGTACAAGCGGAGTTCCACTTGTGACTTGTGATGAAATTTCTTTCGAATGAGGGAGTAAAAGTGATTGACAATACCAGAAGACTTCAAGCTCAGGACAATGATGAGACTCTTAGCCGCAGGAAAACTTTTGAATAATGCAAATGTTTTAAAGAAGGTCCACTGCAGTCGTTCCTGCAAAGTTTCAGCGAGTGGATCGGCTGATCCTTGAAAATCGATGGATAACAGAATAGGCGCATCTGTCTAAAAGAACTGTACACACAATCACAACTTGCACATTACAGAAACTGATCTGGGAGTAATTTTCACATCCCCTGCACAGTCCTGACTTCACTCCAAGACATTTTCATATGTTTGGGCCATTAAAGGAGTACTGAGAAAACTTTCTACCTTGATGAATCACTGGGCTAAGTGCATTAGTGTATACTGTATATGCAGGGGTTGGACAAGGAAATTGAAACACAGGCTAATTTAGTGATGGAGGTTTCATGGCTAAATTTGACCAGCCTGGGGGCCAATTTTCATAATTGCACGTTCCACCAGTAAGAGCACAGTGTGAAGGTTTAATTAGCAGAGTAATAGCACAGTTTTCTATTGTAATGCACACAAATGTTTCAATGCACACAACATTATGGGTGACATATCAGAGTTCAAAAGACGACAAATTGTTGGTGCGTCTCGCTGGCGCATCTGTGACCAAGACAGCAAGTCTTTGTGATGTATCAAGAGTCACAGTATCCAGGGTAATGTCAGCATACCACCAAGAAGGACGAACCACATCCAACAGGAGTAACTGTGGACGCAAGAGGAAGCTGTCTGAATGGGATGTCCGGGTGCTAACCCGCATTGTATCCAAAAAACATAAAACCACAGCTGCCCAACCCACTGCAGAATTAAATGTGCACCTCAACTCTCCTGTTTCCACCAAAACTGTTCATCGGGAGCCCCACAGGGTCAATGTACATGGCCGGGCTGCCATACCCAAACCTTTGGTCACTCGTGCCGATGCCAAATATCGGTTTCAATGGTGCCAGCAGTGAAAATCTTGAGCTGGGGACAGGTGAGCTAGATTATTGGATGATATTGTGCATGTCATTTTTCAGAAATGTTCTTTATTTGTTAGTTAGCTCTCTGCGAACTGTTTCCCTTTCATGGAGGTTTGGGTGTCTCTAATTGTTAACACACTTTGGTAAATTACACGTGACTGTCATATATCAATATACTGGCTTGGATTGTTACAGTAGTTCCTATGAAAAGCTATACACATACAAGTAATATCACACACTGTCAAATTGACATGTCTCTCTGTATTTGAGTATCGAACCCTTCCTTGAGAAATGCATGATACATTTATCGCAATAGAATCGCAAAATCACGTTAAGGTAATTTAACAAAACCCCTGTAGCTCAGAAGAAAACATTCTCATAACTATGTGTCACAGTTAATTCTCATTCGGTGTGTTTTATGCCATTTGACTCAGTGGCTGCAGAGGAAATGAAACGGTCTGCCAATGTAATAACACTAATGGCGTCTTGGATTTCCCGAGTGCCAGTAGGTCTGTTTGACCTCCATTGCTTCATGCTAACAAATGCATGCCGTCAAGTGCTCTAGGGGCTCCACCACCAAGCTTATCATTTCATTTCCTCAATGCCAATCAATCCTGGTAAACAAAACTGCTCTCTGAGTAAACCTTTGGCAGATTGGAGTGAGTGCTATGAGAGAGTCGTTAAGTTGTCATTCAACAGACAAAAAAAGACTGTGAAGAATACCTACCTCACCTAAGCTAAGCTGTCTAGTGTTGTCAAGTGTGTCATCTGTCATGGATGACTATTGGAACTAGGGAACATAGTTATGAACATCTTTTATGGCTGTCTGTGCAAAAGTGTAGCAAACTGAATGGAGACTAATGCACGTATCCCAATGCTTGGATACCATTGAATTAGAAATTTTTCTCAAAATATCAGGGCCATGATCAGACTGCCTGCTTCACGTCTGAAACGCTGGCCTCCCAGGAATTCCTTTAATGGCCCAAACATGTAGAAATGGCTTGAAACAAGGTCGGGACTGTACGGAGAATGTGGCAATAAATCCCAGCGGAGTTGGTGTAATGTGTGAAGTGGTGTTGGTGAATGATTATAAGTACAGATTCCACAGTCAGATGTGTCTCAAGTTATCCATCCTTTTTTCAGGGATTAGGTGTTACACTCAGCTGATTGTTCAAAGGAAACGACTGCAGTAGTCTTCGAGCCACCTCGGCCAGGATCATCGTTCATGGAGCCTTCTTTAAAATGGTCTTATCACCATTCTATGCTTGAAGTCTTCTGTAAATATCAATCAGTTTTACACCTTTATTCACAATTCAAAGTCCCAGTTTGACTTGAACACCATTATAGTATCATCATGTATTTTTGCGAATAAATACAATCGCCAACATTGGCCTCCATGGTGCCTAGTTGGACAATACAGGTTCCTGGATGGATGGATGGAGATGGGTGGATAATTTTTTTAGTTTCAATATGAGGCACAACTTAACATAATGGACTCATTTAGAGTTTGCATAATTCTTGTAAACTGCACATAATGCAATTTCCAAGAGTCATAAAAAAGCAATGAAAAAAATGAAATCCATTGTGGAAAGCATACAATGTAAAAAGTGGTTAGTCTGTTTGAAGAATAGAAATCGCAACCCTGAATATCACTCAGCAGCGAATGTTCAGAGTTTGTCAACCTCCGCTAGGCAGAAATTTCACCGGCTTATAATATAGTAATGTTGCACCTTTTTGACTCAGAAATGGGGCTGTTTGTGCTGGTAATGGACACTCTATGAATGTGTTTTTCTCATTACTCATTCCAGGCTGACATTTCACGTGTCTCAGGATGCTGTCGGGAAAAATGCAGTACCGTCTTTTTCTCCCCATTTAAAAAATAACAAAGAAAGAAAACATAAAAAGATGTGTTATTTGGTTTAGGCTGGTGTGGGCCAGAAAATGACAATTTATTGCCACCCTGTGCAGAATCATGTGTAGAGTTTGTGCAGAGAAAGAAAAACGGACATACAGATTTCAACATCCTTGAAAACTTGCTGAAATAATCAGTTCTGCACACAGCTTTCACGAATTTAGAGCCTTCAGTGGGAAATCAAATTGTCTATAAAGCCAGCGAGTCATTAAGCACACTCTTGTCAACTGGAATTTGTCTAAAACACTGAAGAAAAATCCTTCTCTCCTCGTCTGGATTATGGACCGTGCAGTAGAGAAAAGCGCTTGTCAGATACATGACAGATGTCTATTTGGCAGCAAAAGGAAACATGAATACAAAATGTGTACTGAACCCAGATTGTTTGTACAAATTTAGCCAATACATTCTCGTTCACTGTGTCAATTTGCGTTTTTGTGTGCATCTTTCGTTTTTTTTTTTTCCTATTGGTTTGTACGCTCACTGGCCATTTCATTAGGTACACCTGTTCAGCTGCTCGTTAACGCAAATACAGTATATAATTGGCCACATCTAATCACACAACAGCAAGTCAATCAGAATGGGGAAGAAAGGTGACTTAAGTAGCTTTGAATGTGGCATGGTATATGGCATCAGACCGGTTGGTCTGAGTATTTCCAAAAGTGATTTATTGGGATTTTCACATACAACCACCTCTGGGATTTACAGAGAATGTGAAATATACAGTGAGTTGCAAAAAATAATTGAATTACAATGGGATCTTTAGTGCATAGACATTTTCAAATAATTTCACAGGTTTTCAGTTAGAATTAGACCTGACCTCTGACTGAACCATCCCAAAACTTTCAAGAAAATGATTTTCTTCATTTTTTATTTATATTTATTTATTTATTTATTTTTTAATCTGCACATGTGTATCAGATGCCTGTATGTTTTAAATAAAACAGATTGGTATTTGAAGCTATATAGAGTAGTATGAGACTGTATGATTAAATTTATCGTGACAAAAAAAAAAAAAACGTTCCCTCTGCATAGCATGATGTTTCCGCCACCAGGTTTTTTTTTACTATGGGTACAAAATGTGAGTTATTTATATAATACGCTGTCTTGTATTTGCTCCAAATTTTATAATTATTCACAAACATTTTTACCCTGACCTTGTCTGACCATTATACATTTTATGACATGGTTTATGGTGAGCAAGCTTGAATCTTTTTTTTCCCCAGCTTAGCCACCCAACCTTAAAACCCAGACGAGGAACACTACTGTTTTCATATCCAGGCAGTAAGCAGTACTTTCTCTATAGAAAATGTTAAGGATTGGTGTTGGAAGCTGGGCCTTCCTACGCCTTCTCAGGAAGAAAAGATGTTTGTGCTTTCTTGTGCAAGGAGCTGGTGTTTAGGGACCAGGTGAGATTCTCCTCCAGGTGGACACCCAGGAATTTGGTCCTGCTGACAATCTCCACGGAGGAGCCGTTAATGTTCAGTGGAGAGTGGTCGCTCGGTGTCCTCCTCAAAAGAGACCACAACCATCTCTTTTGTTTTAGCAACGTTTAGAGACAGGTTGTTGTCTTTACACCAGTCCGTTAGCCTCTGCACTTCCTCTCTGAGTTGTTGTTTTTGCTGATGAGACCCACCAAGGTAGTGTCATCCGCAAAACTGATGATGTAGTTGGTCGTGAGTCAGCAGTGTGAACAGCAGGGGACTGAGCACACAACCCTGGGGGGCCCCAGTACTCAGTGTGATGGTGCTGGAGGAGCAGTTACCGATCCGCACTGACTGAGGTCTTCCTGTCAGAAAGTCCAGAATCCAGTTACAAAGGGAAGTGTTCAGGCTCAGGCTCAGTTCAGCATCCATTACCTGATGATAGTAATGGATGCTGAACTGTAATCTATGTACAGCATTCGAACGTAGGTGTCCTTCTTGCCTAGGTATGTGAGGGCCAGATGTAATATGGTGGAGATGGCATTGTACATTGAATGATTGGGACAATACGTAAACTGCAGTGGGTCTAGTGAGGGGGGCAGCAGTCTCATGACGAGCAACTCGAAGCACTTCATGATAATAGTTGTAGTGCAACAAGTGGTAGTCATTGAGGCAGGACACAGAAAACTTCTTCGGCACAGGGACGAAGGTGGTGGACTTGAAGCATGTGGAAACACCAGTGCTGCTCAGAGAAATGTTGAAGATTTCAGTGAGAACATCTGCCAGCTGTTCAGCACATTCTCTGAGCACACAGGTTTACGTAGAGTTTTCCTCACATCAACTGTGGTGAGACACAGCAACTGGTCGTTGGGAGGAGGGGTAGTCTTCCTTGTCGTCACGTCGTTCTGAATGTCGAACAAAGCGTAGAAGCTGTTCAGTGCATATGGAAGGGAGTCGTCACAGGCAAGTGATGACGTCCTGCTGTTGGTGATGCCTTGTGTGCCCTGTCACAGTGGCTGTGGATTCTCTGGGCGTGTGCACTCTTCGCCTTACTGAAGGCCTGGGACAGTTTGGCCCTTGTCCCCAGCTCTGAAGTCGGAGTCTCGAGTCTTCAGCAGTGCACGCACCTCCGCAGTAATCCACAACCAGTTTCTGGTTGGGGCATCAGCTGATGTTCTTGGAGATAGTGACGTCACTGGTGCACTTGTTGATGTAGCTGGTCACTGATGACATACTCCTCCAAGTCGGTGAAGTCACCATAAGTTGCAGCCTTCCTGAACATGTTCCAGTCCGTGTTTTCAAGACAGTCCTGAAGAGCAGAAATGGCTCCTGCTGGCCAGGTATTCACCTGCTTCAGAACCGGTTTTGAGCGCCTGACAAGTGGTCTGTATGCTGGAATGAACATAACAGAGATGCGGTCTGAATAGCTGAGGTGGGGGTGGGTTTCTGCCTGTTATGCACCGGGAATGTTTGTGTAAATAAGATCCAGCGTGTTTTCCCCTCTCGTTGCAAAGTCCTCACTCTAAAATCACTTGCACTAGAACTTCCAACACATCCAGCAACAGGGTTCAGATGAGGAAAAAAGTTTATGTGAAATATGCATAGGCTCTATGAGTACAGATTAGCATAACATTATTAATTAATCCCACATTTCTTTCCCTAATGAATATCTGCATATACTGCATTCTCCTCGCAATATCTTACTTGTACCTACGCAGCACAACAAAGCCATGCTCGCAGTCCCTAACCTAAATGATATTTGTGGTCAGACCTTGAGCCTGAGGTGTATTTTCTTTTATTTATTGTTTGATTCTACTGTAGATAGATGGATGGAACACCAAACCCTCCGGAAACTCCTAATAAGAAAATCTTAAAACCAACTCACATTTGTGCTTCTCCAAATCAACAACCAGATAGTTGCATTAGCAACCAAATAGAATGAAGCAAGGCATTATTTGTACAGAATGCTCTGCTGTAAAAACAGATACTTTAATGACCCCATGTGGGAAATTGTCTTGTTACAGAAAACAAACAAAGACCTTCACACCAATGAAGAACCATTTGTGTACATAAGCTGAAATCAGACAAGCAAGAAACTCTCAGTTAGACCTAGTTCATATCATCGTACAGGTGGACTAAATTATTTATAATAAAAATATATCATGGGTTATCATGTTAGTTATACAGTGTGTACCTGTACTAAGTGTGGAAGCTCTCATTAACTACTGAAGTAAAAGATGGAAATTGGAAATTGATAGAGAACAAGGCTGATAATGCTTTTTGTACTGTTTTTAATGTTTATTATCATCTTCAAAAAATTCCTTGAGATAATTTGCTGCCTCTGCTTTCTGTTCAACTCACTATAAAATCACAATCAAAGTGTGAGCTTGCTCTTATTTTTGTTTTTATTAAAACTAATTCTAAATACTACTGATAATGATCAGCATACCTAAATAACCACAAACACAATTGAAGTCTGATTTATGCGTTGTGACAAAACTGATGAAGATAAAGTTATAGCTTTTTGAAAAATCACACAAAATTCACACTTAAATAATTTGTCCCTTTTAACACCCCCATGACAAAAAAAAAACATGCACAAAATATTCTCCATAATTCTTGCTTCATTTAAAAACGTCTCAAAACTGTCATTTTGCCGCCAAACTGTCAAAATATAGATGCCTTAGTCATGTGTCCACATACATTTGGCCATGTAGTGTATATCTTGCATTGCTTAACCTTAATAGTTTCATGGTAAATCTGTTACCACAGTATATTACATATATGTGGTTTATCCCTCCTATCCAATATCCCGACCACCCGTCATGTTGTCATGTTGTCATTAAAATATATTGAATCCTTCACTGTAATTTTCAGGCCACAGAATTCTGAGCTCTCAGGCCATGGTTGAGACAGGCATGTGAATCAAGAGCCTGAACTTAGTCATTAATTAGACTGTCATGTCACTGGAGCAAAGTACTTCATTGAAATGGGGGCTGAAACTACATTACGTGTCAATAGAGTAGCATTATTCTGAAGATTTTGTGGGAAAAGTATGATTCATGTACAAAGAGACAGGCTTGAATGAGACAGATGCGTCAACGGCTACGTCACGATTCTCTTGCCACAACGCGACACAAACACAGTCCATTGTGTCACTCGCATTTCCACTACAGCGAAACTAAACCCAGGATGTGTCTTCATGTTTGTTTAGCTGAACCTCAGATTTGAGCCGTTTGGAAAATAAATGATTAAATTAGTCCGAACTCAGCCTTCTGTCCTCATTTAAAAAAAAAAAGATTAACTGGCTCTACCTTTATTAAACAGCAGCGCCACTGCTAGCACACTAGGACCGTACTATTTCATATTTACACAGTTACCCTGAGTAAGCCTACTCTATGATAAATTCAGCAGTGAAATAAATTGAGAATTCAGCATGGCACTTATGAGTGTAGTTTGTTTTATCTATTTAATGAGCAGTATGAAGCAGAAGGACTGCACAATGCCTCATTTACTCACTTAACACATTGCAGCTGAACGTCGAAACATGATGCATTGGGCACATAAGGATTATAATGTACATCCTCATCCTCCAAGGTGACACAGTTAATGTAAAAAGTGAACAGGGTTATAAATGGACCCTTAATACAACTTAATTGTTAGATAACATCATGCACCAAAGGTGAGAAAAGCTGGTCTTGGGACAAATATGCAGAATTGTGGTAGACTATAAAGCTCTTCCCAGTGGTCTTCATTTAACAACTTGGGTCAGTATCACTGAGTAGTGATACTTTTCTTTTGTACACTCACGACCACTGCTATGCCAGTCTTATCATGCTACAGTATAACATGATATACTGTAAGCCAAATAAGTAAAGAAATATCAGAGCATTACAGGTAGTCCCCGACTTAAGAATGTCCACAATAGTTCCCATCCACAAAAAATAATATATTACCTGTCTAACTGATTACAGACCGGCCGCACTTACACCTATATCTTCAAAATGTTTAGAGAGGCTGGTGATTAAGCCCATTAAGGATGTCATACCACACACTGTACCATTACCAGTTTGCATACAGACCAAACAGATCGACAGAGGATGCAGTGGCTATTGTGTTCCATTCTATATTAGAACATCTGGAACACAAAAATACAGTACATACGTATGCTAGGCTCCTCTATGTTGATTTTAGCTCAGCATTTAACACCAAACAAACTCCAAACTAAGCTTTGTGAGCTTGGATTAAGCACTGTACTTTGCAACTGGTCTATGGACTTTCTAACGAATCGCTCTCAGTGTGTGCGAATAGACAAACACAGGTTATCCACAGTTCATATTAGCACTTAATAATCCCTCAGGGATGTGTACTAAGTCCCTTACTTTATACATTATACACATGACTGCTCCGCCTCTCTTCCTTCTAACGACATCATAAAATTCTCTGATGACATCATAGTGTTAGGCCTCACCTCATCACTAAAAATAATAAAGAGTCCTTATATAGAAGGGAGGTGGAAGATCTGACAGCTTGGTGTGATGTCCACAACCTGGCCCTAAATATCAGGAATTCTCAGCAGCTTTTGGTGAACTGGTGACCGATGTGCTATAAAGAGTGTGGTTTTCTAGCTGCACTAAGGCGGAACAGTGGTGGTGGTGAAAACAGCAGGGAAAATTACCGGGACTAATCTCCGGGAGGTTAGCACCATTTACACCACACGCTGCCTTTGAAGAGTGAACAGTATCCTACGTGATCAGCATCACCCTACACGTCATCTGTTCCAGCTACTGCCCTCAAGCAGAAGGTGCAAGTCCATATGTGCCAGAACCATAGACTGACCCACAGCCTTTTTTCAACGGCTGTAAGGCTGTTAAACGAGCAGTTACCTCCCTCTCTGCCTTTGCCCCCACCTACTCTTACATATCATACATCACTATTACAATAACTGTGAACTGGACTTTGCATTGCTGCAGCACACACAATAGACACTTTCTTTGGTTTGTGCCCATCCTCTCCTTTTATGATTACTGCACTGCTGCACTATGGTCGCACTTTATTACATGACGGAAGATGATGCTCTAATGATATTGTGTTATTTATACTTTGTTATTTATAACAATGACAATAAAGTTGAATTGAATTAAATTGAATTGAATTGAAGAATCAAGTAACCAATTTCTGCACATACGAACAGACCACAGTTCTACTTCTGATTTAATCACAGAAGTAGCTCACATGCATAAAAAAAAAATAGACACTGCAGTGTATTGGTAAAGATACCAATATTTACCATTATTTTAAATATTTTCATTGTGTAAGTGAATGTATAAAATGTATAAAGTCCGGTATATTCTATGTGTGTTGAGGGGGCGGAGGGATGTGGGATAAATGAGCCGGCCTCACCGGTTGCAATGAATCACTTTGGAAGCACAATGATAGAAAATGGCTGTAAAGCTGTCCTGATGGTGAATAATCCTAATTTTGGAAAATCCTCAACAGAAGTTCACCGTCCAATATAGTGGAAAACAGCTCTGAGACAAAATGGGGATTCCCCTCGCGATTTAAAGGCGCAACACTCATATACTGTAACAACATGTGTTATATTTCACAGCTTGTTAGGAAGCAGGGTCAGCCATGATACAGCATCGCTGGAATAGAATTGTTAATAAACTTAGTGGCAGCCCCAGCCGTAGATCGGATGTGTTGGAGCTTGAACCTCCAACGTTCAGATTACTCCCTACATGAAAAAAGCCTAGACTTGTCTTAAACAAGTTAACCAATCAAATTTGAATTTGAAATACAAAAAAAGTCAAAATTGAAGTTGATACAAGTTAAACATCTAGAACAGTTAATCTCCTAAAAGAAAGTAGTGTAGACGTTAAGCAATGCATACCTGTAATTCATTACTGCTGTGGAAGTAAATGTGTAAATATTCTTTTCTTGACATTTTTTACGGACCCTTTGAAGAAACTAATCATGGCAGACACTGTGTTGCAGAGGAAATATCTTCAGGTTATTGATCATGTGACAGAAAGAAGTGATGCAATTGGCTGGTCACAATGTGTTGGCTTTTGTTTAGAAAATCCAACAAATTCCAAAGACCATTCAATGAAATATATTTATTTCTTTTTTATTATTATTCATTCACTTAATTTTTGGCATTAATGTATATACAGTGGTGTGAAAAAGATTTATATTTTTTCTGCATGTTTGTCACACTTTAATGTTTCAGATCATCAAACAAATTTAAATATTAGTCAAAAATAACACAAGTAAACACATCAAGGTTTTTATTAAGGGAAAGCAAAATTCAAAACTACACAGCCCCCCCCCCCCCCCCGCCCTTGTTAAAACATAACTTAACTCTGGTTTATCATACTTGAATTTAATTTCTCTAGTCAGTCTTGATTCCTGCCACACCTGTTCGCTATCAAGAAATCATTAAATAGGACCAGCCTGACAAAGTGATGTACTGTAGACTAAAAGATCCTCAAAAGCTAGACGTCATGCTGAGATCCAAAGAAATTCAAAAATAAATGAGAAAGAAAAGAATTGATCTATCAGTCCGAAAAAGGTTATACAGCCATCTCTAAAGCTTTGGGACTGCAGCGAACCACATTAAGAGCCATTGTCGACAAACAACAAATGGCAAAAACATGGAACAATGGAGAACCTTCCCAGGAGTGGCCGGCTGACCAAAATTAATCAAAAACCCTCTGATGTGGCTAAATTTCAACAATTCTGCAAAGATGAGTGGTCCAAAATCCCTCCACAGCGCTGTAACAGACTCGAATTATCGAAGGCAATTGATTGCAGTAGTTGTTGCTAAGGTTGGGCCAACCAGTTATTAGGTTTTGGAGGCAAACACTTTTTCATGCAAGGCTGTGGAGGTTTGGATTTAGTTTTCCCTTAATAATAAAAATCTTAATTTAAAAATTGCATGATGTGTTTACTTGTGTTATCTTTGACTAATATTTAAATTTGTTTGATGATCTGAAACATTAAAGTGTAACAAACATGAAAAAAAAAAAAGAAATCAGTAAGGGGGCAAACACTTCACACCACTATTTGTATTTAGCAAGCTTATAAATCACATGCTGTGCTGAAATCACATTATACTGCATTTTTTAAATATAGTCTTTAGCACGAATCCTTATTTCTTTGTTCAAACCCCAAAATCTAATATTCTAGTTGACTTGCATTTGTTACATTTTACATTTCCTTTACTGTCTCTATTTAAAATCTTATTACTGAGTAATTTATGAACTGTAGCTAATAATTGGATTTCAGATAGATTTTATAAAGAACAAAACCAAAAAAAAAAAAAAAACCTAATAATAATAATAATAATAATGTTAAAACATAATCCAAGGACTAGATTTAATCGCTGTATAAAATATTCAAATGTTATATTTTATACAGCAATAGCAGATAAAGTGACACATACATAAAGAGATACTTTTTTGTTGTTTCTGGTCTTCATTATATGAAATAAGACACTATTTAACAAACAAACAAACAAACAAACAAAAACTCTTATCAAAGAGTTCCCTGAGGCACACTGATCAGCTCTGGTGAAGGGTGGAGAATGACAGATGAACACCAGATATGGTTAAAGCCCCCTGCATTCTCGGAGCAGTCTTATGACAGAGCAGAAAAACTATGTTGGTTAACGTAATCTGTAGCTGCCACAACAACGAACTGTCTCTATGTACCTCCTACACGAAGACAAAACCAGAAGTGAATCAGGGTTAAGCAAGTTTGCCATCTAACGTCAACTGTGTGCAACAGCAGACTAAAACTTCAGGTTGATGGGACATAATATATAAAGCAGGAGTTTTAATGAGGAAGCCTGATTACAGCTATTAGAGTGAATGGATCACTCAAATATGACACCAGTTAGGAGACGCAAAGCATCTCAATTGCTTTTAAACCTCTTTGACAAGCATTTAACTATAAAAGCTTTGGTAAATATGCTGTTTTAAAAGGGATCATTTGAGACTAAGGACCTGTTACCAAACATGTCACTGAAACAAGTAGATAATAAAGTGTGGATAATTTTTTACACCAAGGAATTATCTTGTCATTTTATTCAGATTGCAGACTGACTGGAATATTAGATCAAGTCGGAGTTTAATGAGATTTCTTTCTGAGCTTGATGACGGTCCTCCACCATGCACAGGTTTGAGCTCAAAATAGTTATAATTAATAATAAATTAATAATAGTTTGCTCTGAACATGGCCTAAAGAGAAGATCTAAGGTTTTTCTTATCCATGTCCTTAGTCCGGGTCATCTGCTTTTAAATTAGTCAAAGCATGGACCTCTCTGAACTGAGAATGAATATAACATCTGTGACAAGCAAGGGATAAAACACATAAGAATGTGCTTTATTATTTATTTTTTTTACAAGAACATTGTTTAGTTTTCTAAACCAGGATGCCTCAAAGTGTTTTATGCCCC
This sequence comes from Clarias magur, assembly GCA_013621035.1. NCBI lineage: Eukaryota > Metazoa > Chordata > Actinopteri > Siluriformes > Clariidae > Clarias > Clarias magur. The sequence goes on along the minus strand of QNUK01000229.1, from coordinate 714,452 downwards.
TTATAAAATAAAATAAAAAAGTTATTTAATAATGGATTGACAATTTTTTTTGACAAAAAGTGAGATTTGATATTTATGAATATATCAACATATTGCTTAAAAGTGCTTTAAAAGCATTGTTGTACATTGTAACCTATTTGCAGTAGTAAGCAAATTACAAACAAATCCTGCACTTTAGAAAAAGATGAGATATTCTATATAAATATTACTCAAATAGAAGTAGAAGTAGAAGTCCTCCATTCACATAAGTAAAAGTACAAAAGTACTCACCTTTGATTTTACTTAAGTATTAAACAAAGTACTGAGCTTGTGTGAGCTCACACACCATTGGGAGCGGCATAACACACTCGGAGGACAATGCTATCCGTTCCTTCAGCTTGCGTGACGCCCGTGATTGGCGATAGAGCTGTGGATGATGTGAGAGCGTTAAGTGCCCTCAGCTCACTTTAGGGCCACAGCTGCTGGAGGCAACAGCATCACCCGGGATTCCAACTTGCAATCTCTGGGTGAGCATTTACCGCTGCGCCACTTGGGGGCGTCACTGCATATTTATGTCATAATAAAAGTTGAATAAAATCAGTTTGTCTGCTCTTCCTGACTATCTACCCTGAAACTCTTTCTGCATCTGATTTCAAACACCTGCTTTTAATGGCGGGAAGGCAAATCATGCAATTATGCATAATAGTCAGCAGGTGGCGATATTTTCACTTCAAATACTAAGTGCCACAGTGGTTGTGTAACACATATATAAAGTGAAGTAAAAAGTACTTATTTGCTCTAGGATGTAGTTGAGTAAAAGTAAAGAGTATCCTCTCTCAAGGATAAAACTACTCAAGCAAAGTACAGATTCATGAAATTTGTATTTATGTACAGTGTAAACTAAGTAAACTAAGTAAATGTGCTTAGTTACCTTCCATCTCTACTTATTTGAGCCTACTATTGGTCAATATTTTAAAATCACATCAGAACCTTATAATTCTAGCTGGATAGCTATTTTCCTCAATTAGTAGAAGCAGGAGGCTCAGATTAAAATTCTGTGATATGATAGCATTTACACCTCGCAACCCTTTAAGAAGTAAAATTACGTTTTGTCTTTATAAGAAAGTTTATTATTGTTATATTGTTTGTGAAAAGTTTAAATATACCCCATCTTAGGTTTCTTTCTGGACCAGGGCTGCTTTTTGTCCTTAAGTTATTTAACAAATTGTATACTGACTTTATTTAATTGTCTTTGAATTGACAAATATCTGGCATAAAACGTGTGTCAAGTTAAATGTCTGAATCTGACGGCAAGTCTGTGGCAAGACCTTAATTGGACTCGGCAAAAGAACCTTTAATATATAATTTGGGTAACAGATTATAATAATATTATGATAGCATTGGGGGGAAAATACAATGAGAGCTTACAGTACTTTTCTTTATATGTGATCTTAAGGAAATATGGACAAGTAGCTTGTGGAATATTCCAAATAATTCATGTGTTTACATAGCAGGTTTGAGTAGATGTGAACTAACAAGAACCAAAAATTTTTTTCGTAACCTATTGTGCATGTATTGGAAGAAAATATTATTATAGAAATATAAGGCATGATAAAAAAAAAGATGGTTCAGTATATAAATGTTTAAAATGTTTTGAAATTTCTAATTATATTTTACAATAAAGTGTGTGGTTTGGACAGGACAAATTGCTGATATTTTAAATGCCTTACATTTACTTTACATAAATACTTGTATGTATATCTACAGTAGTAACAATGAAAAACAAAAGGCACCATAATCATGGACGCTGTAGCTTCTGTATAGCTATCTAGTCATTTATGGCAATTGGCTTAAGTTGAAATTATTTTGTTCTTGATGCTCGTGTTGAAGAAAGCCTCCTCCGCATGGTCTTACCCTTGTAAAGAAGTCCTTGTAACATTTAGAGGAGCCCAAACAGTACAGTATATCCAAGTACTGGCTTGACTGACAACCGCTGAAACACAAACAAAATACTAATGCAAGTACCTGCAATCAAGTATACAGAGTCATTCATGTAAATGTCCCTTGTAAATTGTCCTAGTTTTTGTTATGTAACAAAGCTATTTGCTGAAGCTGTCCCAAGAGTATGATTAAGCAGCTTCCTGAATGCATATCACCGAGCTCATTACTGTTAATGAAGACAGCTTAATGTACCGTCCTAATATTTGTGCTTTGTTTGATGAGCAGGCATAATATGGCATTCTGTTAAATGCATCATTTTAAGACCTTTCCTCCAAACACCAGATAGTGAACGGATGAGCATGTCAGCCTCCATTAGAGTCGAATGGATCCTAGTCTTTGAGCGAATCTCTGGAATTATTAAACACTTCAACCCTTCAATCTGTTGATGAATTTAAGAATGTTTATCTATCATTTTGAATTGTTTGTCTAAGTATTTCAGGGTGCAAGGCTTTTTCATTTATATTAACAGCAATGTTGGATTCTCACATTACAGTATAATAATAACAGCTAATTCACATGGACTCTTATGGTTGAAGCATAACAAGCGAATTCATGTAGTTATTTAGTAAAAGAAACCAGAATGCTACGATGAACCACTATGGATTGACTTGTAACTCTAAATCAACTTCTCCTCTGCTGCAGAGGTAAGTTTTGGTCTTTGGACTGTGGGAGGAAACTGGAGAACCCGGAGGAAACCCACTAAACACGGGGAAAACATGCAAACTCCATGCACACAGAGACAGGAATCGAACTGACAAATGTAAAACCGGGAAACCATCGAGGAAGGCACGTGGTCAGAAAACCAATGAATGATCATAATGACCATGAATGATCATAACTAAAGATAATTTAAAGTTTACTTTGGTGAAATTAAACCATACAAAAATAGAGCAGACACCAAGAGAACTATGCTGGCTGAACCCACTGCTCGTGTCCCTAACCGTTCTTCGAACTTGGATTACCGAGTTAAGTGGATTGAATTGTTCATTATTTGACATAATCCTGGATTTGTCCATTCTTTGTGGCTATTTTTGGATCCGTTGCCTAGACAACAGGAAACCGGGATCAATCCTTCTCAGGAGCAGGCTTATTCGATCACACTATTCAATCAAATGTACATATAGCCATCTATTAAATCATGTGCGTTATATACGTATGGTTAACAGTTTTTGATTGAAGTTTTCAGAATCTATTAAAGAGTAGATTAAAGTGCATGATAAAATGTTCGTTTAATGTTAAGTGAATGGGAGAAATTCCTTAAGGGGTCTAAGAAAATGGTGTATAAAACATTTTAGTAGTATTGAACCTTTTTTTTTGTAGTTAAAGCTAGTTTATTTTGCTTTAACAAGCACTTGTTTAGTCTTAATCAAAAAGGTTATACATGCTTTTGTTTCAAGTTGACTTTACTTTTATTGTAATGCCCTCTATGTCAGGGTTGGGTGCTTGCTTTTGGTCCAAATTGGTGCTGCACACTAAGGAACTAAGGAACACTTATGCAGAAACACATCCTGGTATCCCTACAGTACACTGGCTCCATGTGCAGTTCAAGGTCAAGTTATTTTCCCTGTTTTTTATTTCATGGCTTGTGAAATCCCCTGTTACATTTAACTTCCAGTCTGTATTATGACTGCAGAACAATCCCTGCTATCAGTTATCTCCCAAATGAGGATGGGTTCAAGGATCGAGGTCTCTTCCTATCATCATCTCAGGAAGTTTTTTCCTAAAGTTGAGGGTTCGATTCCCCTCTCGGGTCTGTGAACATGGTCCCCCCCGTACTGAGCCCTGCGATGGATTGGCAATTGGTTCAAGGTGTACCCAGCCTTGTTCTTTAAGTCTTCTGGGATAGGCTCCAGGCTCCCAGTGACCCTGTATAAAGCAGTATAGATCATGTGATTATTTAATGTGAACGTGTAAATAGTGTAAAATGTAATGTAATTCGTGTAAATAGCCATTTGTGCAAAAAACACCTTGTTGAGGTGAGAGCAGAATGACCCTGATAATGAGAATGATATACAGTAGTGTGTGTGCATGTGCATGTTATTAAGACTCGAAATATCTCAACCTTTCCATGCTTTGAGCAAGTCTCCACTGTGAATAGACATCATCTTTAATTAAAGTATGAGCATGAGATGCGAGACTTATCCTGAAGCAATCGCCTCCCACAAAAGAAGTGTAGGAGGACTAAGTCTACATTACATGTACTGTATACAGTATGTGTCTAGAGTTGTGCTTTAAGAGTGAAAACAAAGACTGAATTCCTTTTTCTAAAATTATTGCCTGAATTCCATTACTCACTGTTCAAGAAAACTCACAGTAGAGGTTGTATAAGAGAGAAGCAGCAGAACAAGCACAGATCCATTTCATGGGTATATAATATAAACACTCATAAATATAATATTGTGCTATGAGTAGTCCTTTATACTGCATACGGGGCCATGGGGGGGTTGACGTATATTCTAGGGGACAAGGTGGGGTACGGGGTGCCAATCTATGGCAGGGCACACACACCCCAGGGAGCACATGAAAACTCCATGCACACAGACCCAAGGCGGGAATCGAACCCGGTCCCTGGAAGTGCGAGGCGACAGTGCTAACCACTACGTTATTGTAGCGCCACCCAGACAGATTGAATAACTACAAGTGCAATTATTCTAGTGTTGTAGAGTAAGAATAACTTCAATATGTCACAAATTATGTTCTGTTTTTAGTTTATAGCCAAGATATTTTTTTTTCTCCAATAATGCAAAGCTGGCTGTATATTTCACTGATTTACAGTAGGAATTGAAATTATTGATCTGTATGAGGCAGATGCTTAGTTGCTGATGTTTCTGAGCAATAACTTTGTATCTGATTATTTGATTTTGGTGACAGCTGATTGATTATTATTGGACACTGGAAAAAGCTTTTTAACTGTAAATGACATTGAAAATAATATGATCAACCTAACGAGTGGTTTTGGACATTTTCATTCCCAATTAATTGTGACAGAGCTTTTTTGCTTTCTCTAGAGAAGAGTCACCGTGACAGAACGTGAGAGATCAACCCTATTCCGGTCACTCAGTAACCACCACGTTCAGCCAACAGAGACACAAATTAGCTGTGCATGTATGTGTGTGCCAGAGCTCCCGCATGACCCCACAAAATACATGCTTGCTTGCGGAGCTTTATTTTTTTTTGTATTCGCTATATTTCATTTATTTTTTTATCTCTTTATATGTGATCCAGAGGTCATTGCAGAAGTTTCTCCACACCAACCGCAGTAAACCAAGTCTTTACGGACTTCGCACTGGGTTATTGCTGTGCTGCAACAGATTTAGGGCCGCTTGTTCTAGTGATGCAAAACTATGATGCTACAACAGGAGCAGGAACAGAAGGACTTCCAGCTTTAGGGAAGAATTGTCCAAATTCACATTCATATATAATCTTACATCTCCATCTGCAGGACAAACTGCATACTGCAGCAGGTTTACATTACTACATGCTGTAATATTACACATGGGGCAAACCAGGACTTGATTGCGTAAATAACAGAACAGTGATGAAATTAATAACTCTCTTTATATTTCTATATAATCTCCTACTACACAAAAGCCCTTATCCATGTGTTTCACTAGTGCTTGAATACCCTCAGGGTAGAAAAGTCTGCTTCACGTCTGCAACGCTGGCCTCCCAGGAAACCCTTAAATGGCCCAAATATGAGGAAATGGCTTGGTATTTGTGAATGATTGTGTGTACAGTTCCCACAGACAGATGCATCTCTTCCACGGGTTGGTGACAAGTCATACATCGATTTTCAAGGATCAGACGTTACACTCTGAACGCTGAATGTTCACTTTATTGACTACAGTGAGCCATCATGGATGTACAGACTTGTTTAAAACTTTTCAGATATTTTACTGCAGCAAAGTGTCTCATCACCATCCCGGTTTGACTTGAACACTCCTCATTGTAAGAAAACCACCATGGGATGTCACATTTCCTGAACCACACAACTAATATCAGATAACCTGATGTCATAAAAACCTAAGCTATTTTGCAGAAAACTAATAACACAAAAGCATTATGCAGATTAATTCAGATTTCATAGAACTGATAATGGGTTTTTAGAACTGAATGAATGAACGAATGATATGCTTTATTTTAGTGACAACCGGATCTGAAGCAGGGTTTGTTGACACCATAGGGATTGGTGTATTGTTAAACTGTTATCACAATCTTGTTGTTATGGTAATTTTTTATGTGGTATAAAAAACAAAATCACAATAAAATGGTAATAATTATTTGAATACTATTCAAATTCACAAACAGATAAATGTGTATAAGAAATGCATAATAAATTATGATGAATGTTCATTTCTACCAGACATTTATTTTTATTTACAAGAGATTATAATGAGGATTTATTTTTAATTTCCTTCCTTTATTCATCGTCTTTACTGCTTATCCTGTACAGGGTTGTGGGGGATTTGGAGCCTATCCCAGGAGATTTAGGGCACAAGGTGGGCTATAGTGTGTGCCAATGCATTGTAGGGCACACACACACTCACACTACAAGCAATTTGGGAACTGCAATTAACCTAACGTCTTTGGTTTGTGCGAGGCATGCATCAAGCATGTGGAGAGCATGCAAACTTCACACGCACAGACCCAAGGTGGGACTCTAACCCTTGATGCGCAAGATGCAAGGCGACAGTATGGAAACGTGCTAACAACTACGCCACCATGCCACTATATTTAATAATTGATATAATTTATTAGTTCATGGTTGTTAACATAATAGTCAGTATGTCTCTCATTCACAATATGGTTTATCTTCTACAGGGTCGCAGAAAGCCTGGAGCCTATAAAGAGGACTGGAGGCATGATAAGAGCGAGGTACACCTTGGACAGGGTGCCGATCCATGCACACACTAGGGGCAAATTGGAAACACCGATCAGTTTAATCTGACTGTCTTTGGACTGTAGGAGGAAACTGGAGTACCTGGAGAAAACCCACCAAGTATGGGGAGAACATACAAATTCCATGCATGTAGACCCAAGGTGAGAATTAGGGTGCCTCAACCTTGGAGGTACAAGATGACAGAGCTAACCACTACGCCATCGTGCTAGATAGATAGTGTGGTATAGAAAAAAATGCCTATCTGTCTCACTCTCACTCACTCTGTATACTGTATACAGGGTCAAGGGGGGCCTGGAACCTATAACAAGAGACTTAGGGCACAAGTCAGGGTACACCCTGGGCGGGTTATCAATCCATCGCAGGGCACACACATTCACACACTATGGACAAGGTGAGAGGAAACCAGAGTACCTGGAGGAAACCCCCCAAGCATGGGGAGAACACGCAAACTCCATCACACGTACCCGAGGCATCTGGACCTTGACCCTTGATGCAGGTGGTCACAGTGCTAACCATTATGCCACCGGGCCGCTCAGATAGATAGTGTGGAATTTAAAAACAAAAAAACAAAAATCTGTCTATCTACTGCATATATCTGTATATATATATATATATATATATATATATTTTTTTTTTTATGTTTTTATTGATGTATGTATTTTTAATTTAATACTTCTGCATGATCATGTACATTAGCTCTGAGACACCTAAGTGCATTAAATAAATGAGCACAAACATAAACAGAACAACAACAACAACAACCCTCCAAGCTATTTTACACACAGAAATTTCTGGGCGTGTTCTCATGAATTATTTATTAAGGCGTCGAGACGGGCGTGGTTTGTGTATCCGGAAGTGAAATGTTGACGTTACTCTATTCCTTTCCACCCGTATTCCTGCAAATCCCGGCTGCAGCATTAGGATTGGTTAGGAGTGTTCTGTAATGTCTATCTTGTAGCTGATTGGCTGATTAGGGAGCGACTGGGCAGGAAAGGACCGATCCTAGAGCAGGAGGCGGGATTTTTCTCGGAATACGGGTGAATACCGTTGACGTTGAGTCACCCTGACTCTAAGCAGCGGGACCCGTTAGATAGCTGAAAACAAACCGAAGCGACTCCGGATACCTCGGCGTGATTAAATGCGGTTTTCCGGTTACGAGCTCAGATTAAACCGTGGAGATATAGTGTGTGAGAAGACCACCGTGTTGGGAAAATGATGGAAGAAATCGACAGATTCCAGGTCCCGCCGATGAGCTCGGAGACGCAGCCACTGGTGAGTAGCGTTACCGCTAGCACTAATGCAGCATCACGGCCGGAGCTCTGAGTTCAGCAGAGACACCGAGACTGGGTGTGAAGTCAGGAACATTCTGGAACGTTCAGGAACATTCTCACTAGCTGGCACTCTCTAGTCATCTGGGGGGAAACAAGGCTGAACTGGTGAATAGACTGATGAGGAGGAGTGTTACTCATTTGTATTGTTTACAGATGATGAAGAGCTGAGGGCCAGTGTTTTCCCCACTGATATTACACAATGTTCACAATTATTACACCTTTTTAAACATGAGGTCATCTTTACAACAACTTAAATGACTTTCAACCCCCTAATGAAACCTAAAAGCATTGTTGTCATGTCGATTATTCTGAATGTACTAGAGATTGTACTAGAGATGGGAGTCACCATGGATCACCTGATCCGACATGATCACGATACCCAGGTTCCGATTCTATCTATTTTTGGCTCAACCCTCCTATTGGACCGCCACTGCATCCAGTGGTGGGGTAGTATGGGGTGTGGCAAACTACCGCATCCTCAGATCAACAACTTAAAGCCTTAGCCACCTGGGCCACCAATGCCCTAACCCTAACCCGACAGACCCCCGCCTCCATCTACTCATAGATTACAGTGAAGAGTACGATGAAGGAGAATATTGTCAGAATTGTGCAATTGTTCAGAGATTTTTAGCACCACCACTTTGACAATAGATTTATGTGATCGCTTGTGGTTGTTTTCAGTTGTTCCTGTAACTAAAAAGAATTAATTTGTGATATAATTTTGTGACCCATATTCCTCTAGCAATTACATTAAACATTTTTAAAAGTAATGATAACTTTCATTCTAAGAGGTTCACTTAGGGGTGACAAGGATGGAAAGGATCAAGAATGAGTTCATCCAACATGCATTAGATGTTTTGGAGATAAAGTCAGACAGGCCAGATTGAGGTGGTTTGGACATGTTCTGAGGAGAGATAGTGAGCATATCGGTAGAAGGATGCTGACGTTGGAATTGGCAGGCAGGAGGTTTAGAGGAAGATCAAAGAGGAGATGTAGTGAGAGAGGACATTAGATGAAGTTAGATGGTGGGCAAATATATTTGGGCAGCCATCATTATACTTGGGCAGCTCACTTTTTACTGCAAAATTTTACCTCAAATACAGACATAAAATTTGAAAAATTATTTAATGTTTTTTTTAAATCAATTTTGGAGTCAGCGTACATGAATTGCCACAAAAATGAATCGTGATACGTCCATGAATCAGTCGCGCCCCCCGCCCCCAATCTCTAATAAGTTTACTTCATTACACATTTTCTCTATCTTTAAACAGAATACTGAAAATATCTCTTAATTTATTACTAATGTGTGAAAAATCCTCTTGCATGAGTCAGCCATTATACACTAATTTATTTAAGTATGTACAGTAGAATTATTTTTTTTTGTCTCATGAAATATCTTCTGTATTCCACATGTCAGATGTTTAACCCAAAGTTGTTATGTCAGTTGTTTTTGTACTGTAGATAATATGCAGAAGTTAACCGAGTTTATTCTTTGATTCTTTTTTTAATTATTGAAATGCTGGTTTTAAATGATGGGGTTACTTTATACATACAAACCTGTTCCTCACAATTAAAGATAAACTACAGTAGGAGATGCCAACAAAAGTACAAAAATGTGGCCAGGACACAAAATTTGGCAAGCTGATTATTGGCCCTGGACACTCATTGGTGTTTGTTAATCATTTCCTAGATACTTAAGAACTCAATTTTAGTTGGTGTTTTAGTTGGTGTTATGGGTTCATGAGGTTAAAAAGAAAACGTCCAGATTCAGTCTAACTGATCAATGGGTCAGTTTTCAGTTCAGAATTGACTTTACACATGTAAAAGTTATTTACGTAAACTTTTAACTGTAAAATGGTCTTAAACCAACTAATTCCTTTAAAAAGCATAATGTGTAGAAAATACAAACCACTTGCATCTTCCTCAAAGTACTTTCAAAATACTCTTATTTTGCAATTCTTTATCTTTTACATTAAAGCGCAGTTCGCACATTACCACCACCTGCTGGACTGGAGTGTCGAGCAGAAGCTTGGCGGTGATAGAAAGATTACCGGTTTGTAGAAGACATGTCATGTAACCATTTTAATGTTTATTAAACACTTTAAGTAGTTTTCAATACTATAATAGCTATAAGAAATGTAGCTGCTTAAGATAGATCAGACAACATTAAAGCTATTGATTAGAATCCAGTTTATCAGATGATTAAAAACCTGTTTCTGTTTCACAGACATTTCAAAACATATAAACAAAACTCTTTAATCAGAAAGAACTTGCAGTTTCTTTTTGGTAGTTTCTGCTGTATAAAAGGAATCGACATATTAGGACTTGCTGTTGTTGGGAAACAAACCTGCAATACAAAATGCTCTAGTAGGGTCACGCCAGCCCTAAGCTTTGCATCGTTCCAGTGTTAAGAAGGATTTTTTTGCATGCTTAAAAGGGTTGTCCTGTGCTGCAGTGTGAAATAGAAATGATTAATTAAAGATGAAAGAAATTACATTATTTTAAAATATCTGCTGACTTACATTTTGAAGTGGTCTGATGAATTACATAGAGTAATTCATCAGACCACTTCAAAAACTTTTAATCAGATTGAAACTGCCAGTGTTGCTGAATTTGGAAAATAGTTTTTTTATTAGTTATTTTTTATTTTTGCTGATTGTGGGTGAAGACTATAAATCAGGCCTATTATTATTTAAACTGTAATTGGATTAATGTAAATGAACAGAACAGTAAAAATAGTTCACAGCGGTCAGTTGTGAGAAGGGAAATGTAAGGGGTGTAAAGTATGGCGTATTAAATCTTGTCATTTGATAAGGAGCGCTGTTGTGCTGGATATCAGCACCGCTGTGATGTGATGCATCGTGACCTCGATTGTGATATGGCTTTTAGACAGAAGTTCCATAAATGGCATTTATTATCAACAGATTATGTTTGGTTTGTTTATTTAACAAGTTATTTTGTCCAACCAGCACATATCCTTCCACGTCTGCTGGAACTTACTAACAGTGACTGGCGGTTCTAGCGACCGACAGTTATTGTAATTAACAGGGGTGAAAGAAGTTTTAAACTCTTACGGGTACGATGTAGTCAAAAGCATAAGAGACTAAAACATGGAGGGGGTCAACACTATTGTAAATCCTTTCTGTAAAAGTTTGTCTTAATATCTCCACTTATTCTGCTTTACAATATCAGCTCCATTAACGTCCGGGTTCCAGGGTTAAATCACAAATAGTGTTAAATGAAACGCTAGTGCGCACAATCCCTTGTTTCTCACACTAAGGTAGTGCCCTTAATGGTCAAACGTCCCAGTGCTGTTACTGCCTATTATCACCAGTAATATTTTTATGCGTTACTGTGATCTGCACGGAATAAAAAGTGTGAGATTGTGTTTATTAAGTAGATTTTATTTTCAAACTCATAAGTGCGTATTAAAAAAAATGTACAGCGCCCATCTGGTGGATTTTGAGAGGAATTAATTTCAAGGTCGAATAAAAATAATTTATTATGATATTGGTTTTCCATTTAAATTTCAAATAAATAAACAAAAGCCAATAGGTTGCCTCAAGCTCGGCCAAACACACCTGTGAAAACCCCATTAAAATTCGTAGATGTTACGTGATGCATACACAAACAAACAGACAAAAAAACAGACAAAAATTCCAAAAATCATCTTGATGTGTTCATCAGAAAGTTACCTCATCTTACATTCCCTCAAATTATTTTCCACAAATATATTCAATGTACAGACGTGCCAACCTTACAGTTTTATTATATGTACAAGTCTATGATGAGGCATAGCAATAAACGGTTCAGCTTGATTAAACCTACAGTCGTTTGTCTGAAATTATCTCATATCAGTAGTACACTAGCAAACTGTCTGATGCTAATAACTAATAATCTCTCTCTTTTTTAAAGCTACCAAGAGCTGTGTGACTTTTACACTAGTTATTAGCAAAATTCAAAAAGTAAGACACACCCATTAGACCTGGCAACCCTGCATATTAACATGACATTAATGTTTAATTAGATGTATTTTATTTTGTTTACATCCTAATAAACATCTTTTGTTTTGTTATGCTGACAATAGTATTAAGAGATAAGACAAACACAATGATGTAATTATTACGTTACTATCTTTTAGTATCCACATAGAAGCAAATGGATACAGGGTATAATTCAGTTCCTTCTTAGAGTAATTTCTCAAATTTCCCTCTTTGGTTATTGACCTAAATGGCTAAGCAGACTAAACAGTTTGTCATGTCTCAAATCAGCTCAATCCACTTCACCCGATCTCTCCACTTCTCCATAGCGATCAATCTTATCGTCTGTTCACCTGACATGAGTGTATGTAGTGTGTTGAGCTCAGCTGGAAATTTGCTCATTGAAATGGAGCTAGGATGAGGTGACACAGCCTGGGGTGATGTTGCTTCTCTCTTTCATCCAGTCCCTCTATTCAGATAGCCAGCTGTTACCCCGCGACACACTTTTCTCATGCTAATTCCAAATTTAAGGCTATTGAGCGTAGACATTAAAATGGGTTGTGGCTCAATGGCTGGAAGTATTGTTGTCTCTTTATTATTGTGACTGTTGAATTCTGGGATCTGATTAGGCAGAAGGTGTTGATTTGTTTTCTAGAACAAGATTGTATTAAGGGTAGTTCTGGCTGTAAGGTTTGTATTGATGTTTTATATTCTATAGTAATAACTTACACTTGTATGGTCGACTTGTTAAGGCATTTTGGGAAGGATTCTTCAGTGTCAGTGTTTCGTAGCAATCAGAAGTAAATATGTAACCTTTCTGGACAGAACATGTTGCACAAAGTGATTGATTACATTAAGTAACTTGTTTCCTAAAGTTTCACAGCTTTAAAGGTAGCTATACATGTATACAATATAAGAAGAATAAAACACTTTTGCTGGTATTGCAAAACAATCAGTTTTCGAATTTCATCATTACCTTTCCTTATCGTACCACCATGGCATTGGTTTTTGTCCTGGCTTGCTATGGCTACACCAAAACAGCGATTATTAAGTAATACATCACCTTAACCTTATCTCAGTGATCTCTTTGGCTGTCCAGCTGGGTCAGCTATGAGCACACATGGAGAAGGGACAAAGCTCATAATGGGGCTTGCTTACATGGTAACGGACCAAGAAGGGCAGTAAGCATTGAGTTTAAACACTGCTTAGTTTTTTTGGATTAGCAAGAGTTTGGGTTAAATATTTGCCCACGGTAAGGCACTCAGTTTGAAAAGATAATTATGTTGACTTGGTTTGGAGAGCTTGAGAAACGCACTACATTGGGTTTAAATGTATATCTATGTTTCTTAACACTTGGAAGTAGTACTGGCGGATTCACCAGTTGAGTTTATGGGATTTCCACCTCAGTGCATTCTACAGAAGAAGTGGGAAACTTCATACACTCATGTTCGTATTATGTTAGCAACATGCTAGGCAGCTAATTCAAGTGAGTGATGTGTACAAATACAAATTTTTATTGCTTCAAAGGTGAACTGTATAGTCAGTCTTTTAGATTTAACAAAATAATATACAGTAAGTTCTTGACTTACAAACATTCGAGTTACGAATTTCCACAGATAGGAACAGAGCGCGGATCCACGAACATTCAGAGATGCAAATAGCAGAAGTAGCTCATGTGTATTGTACACAAAATTGGTCCATCAGATAACAATATTTACAATTTTATATACAATATTTTCAGCATGTAAGTGAGTGTATAAAATGTTCAAAGTCCGGTATTTTGTATGTATGTATGTATGTATGCGTGTGTGTGCGCGCGTGTGCGTGTGCGCGTGTACATCTTGTTTCAAGACTGCAAGTTTTTGCTATATGTTTAAATCTAAAAAAATTTATGTATCATTAAAATTCATTAACTACAAGAACTTTTAGTATAATCTCACCAATGTTACATGTTTCACCAGTGTTGCTGAATTCTCTAATGTAATTGTTAATTTATTTTCTCCAATATCATTTCTTTGATTAGTTTCTTTCTATTAGCTAAATATTCATCTATGTAACATGTAATTCACTAATATAAGAATAATTTAAACAAATATAAAAGAAATTGCAAAATCGCAATATAAATCGAATCAGATAAAATCGAATCAGGTGGTGACTGGTAATTCCCACTCCTACTACTCATTTCTCTCTTGTTGTATTTTGGATTTTTTCACCAAAACTTCAACTAAAGACTTTGTCTATATTTATCTGTATTTTTTTTTTTTTATATATAAAATATTGGCAATATGAAATTTCCCTGTGCACAATCTTTCCATGAGCTAGAAAAAAAAAGAAAAAAAAGAAAACAGCTAGACCCAGAACTTGTACCTGAGAGAATTTTCGGGGTTAGTTTTTTTGTTGGGTTGATGTTAAGATTACACACAGCGTGATCTTTTTCTCAGCTGTCAGTACAGCTGAATTATTTATCATTCCATGTGTTGCCAGTATAAATCAGCGCACACTGTCTGTACACTCATCTGTTTCTAAAAGAACATACAGTAGACATTTGTTCATTCTCTCAGACTGCACTTGGTGTATAATAATGGCCTTTGCAGGCTTGTCCCAGCGTTCCCTGCTTTATCGCCCATGGACGTGTTCTGAAGCATTTTGAGATTTGAGAACTTTGTCCTGAGTTCAAATGGCACGCCTAGACAGGAAGTGGTCCCCTGGGACCACGCATCACTGCAGTTCATGCACATGCTTCTGAAAAACAAATCTTGGTACTGTTCTGGTTGAAACATTGTGTGGTTTTAGTTATAAGCTGCTAAGTTGTTTTTTAGATTCAAAATTATTAGTATTTTGGTAGCATTTGGTTGCATGTGAATATCTGTGCTCCTAAAGATGATAAAAAGTCCCACATTAAACATTTCAGTAAGTTCAGTTAACTTTAATAAAAAGTGTCAGATATAATATATAATGAGCCCGAAGCACAAAAGGGAAGCTAAGGGTGCCTTTTTCTTTTGAATACATGAGCTCATCGATCATGTCATGGACAAGACAAATGAGTACGAAATTTTTTTATAAGAAAGTTACCTTGCGATTTGCCTATAATGCTATAATTATTTGTTGTCTGCAGTGTTGGGTAGGTAGCTTTTATTAAAATTTAAGACTGAAGTAGCCATGTTAAAATATTATAAATAAGGAACTTATTTTATTTGCTTCATCAAAGTAATATAATTTGGTACATTCGATAACTTTGTAATAGGGTTGCACAATTTGGTGTAAAATATTATACTGCAATTATTTTGACACATGCTGCAGTTGAAATTGATATTGAAACGTAATTATTAAAGGTACCATATTATCTAGGCTAACATATTTGATCTAGGCTAACATTCTTTTGTCATGAATGGAGATTAAAGAGAATTATGTAGCCTTTGCGTATAAATAATGTGGATCATGGTTACATTAATGGTCCCATTTTTTGAAAACAGCCGTCGGAAGTGTGTCTGTTAACACTAAAGCTGAAATATTGTTAGATAAGACTTGATTTGAATGAGCTAATGCTGAGCAAAGCCTCTCACGGAAAAACAAACAAAAAAACATCACAGCTAAGCAACAAGCCGGGGGAGGAGATCTTCTTATATGAGGTCACATTGGGGGGGAAAATCTAATAGGCTTGTTTAAGGCCTGTCTAATAGAAAAAATGGAAAAAAAAAAGTGTGTGTTCTTTCTTATGTTTTATTTTTACGCACACACGCTCGCATACACACACACAAACACTAGAGTCTGATCTGAATGTCTTAAAAAAAATTCCAGCGCTAAAAGACACACTTGTGACTTTTGTGTTTATTGATTATTTGACTTTGCTTTGCCCCTCCCCCGGTAACTATACATTACCACCTTCACATTGACCACTGTCAGGGAACAGAACAGTACCAGCCTGCCAACGCACTGGAGACATTTTATCTCAATTACCTTTGTTACCGCCGCACATTTTTAGCGTAGGCGTTCATTTCAAGGCCAGAGGTGAATGCTGAATACGAAGCTGTGCTGCGGATAGTTGTTTTCATTCCGCGGCATTGTGCATCTAATCGTTTTTTTTTTTTTTTCTTCGATTGAAAGCAGTGAGTTTCATTGAAATGCATTTCTATCTAGTACATACCTGTTCTTTTATATTTGTTACCAGAAAAAAAAAAAAATTACTCCTCTTACAGCAACGTTCGCTGAGGAGACCGTGATATTTATAGACTAGCCTATGATTTTGTGGGGGGAGGATAAACAAAACAAAACGTAAAATACCCCTATTTGATGAACAATGACTACTGTTAAAGTGGTTCTGGTCATGTGATCTGTCTTTACCTCAGCTGGGTTTGTATGAGCCTCTTCATTGCGTTCTACATCACTGGCTTGGGGGGTTTTTGAAGACAAGGTCACACATTGAATTGGCGATAATGCCCATCTTTGTTTCGGGTTCTGTGTTCCACTTAGGAACCTTAGTCAGAAAGTAAACACGGTCTGACAGCTACTACGGATAGCGTGGTTATATGCTGTGAGCACCCTGCTCTGCTCTGATTGGTCTGTGACATTTACCCACGGTGCCTCGTGGCCTCCTGTAATAAGGCCGGGCTTGTGCTCATAATAAGAGCTCTGTTGGCAGAGAATATTACTCTCTCTCTCTCTCTCTCTCTCTCTCTCTCTCTCTCTCTCTCTCTCGCCCCCTCTGTTTCCCTAGAACAGACGTTGTCTGTTTGCTTCCCATTTTCTACCAAGGGCCCAAACCTTACAGGGTAAACAAAAGGCTGGCATGGTTTTCTAGAGGAAATACTAGGTGGTAGCTATGGCATCAGGAAGCCTCCCTTTTTTATTTTTAGCAGTCTAGAAAACAAAAGGAGAGAACATACTGTGTTTAGCAGCAAGTATTTATGTTTTAAAAAAGTATTCTTCTATGAAGATACATAATAGATTTATAACGTCTTGCTTGAACGCTTCACTAAAACAAGATTAATTTAAGCATGATGAAACTAGACTTTGTATCTTTGTTATTGTGTATACATTTGATCGTTCTCTTTTACATAAAGCATTTGTTTGACTAAACATGGACATGTTTTGTCTAGTAAGCTCATTTGTTATCGCTGCCTATAAGTTTTTAAATCCTGACCGTTACAGCCTGACTGGTTTTGATTGGCGCAGTGTGGGAGGTAAAGATTGGCAGATTACAATGTTGTACTTCTAAAAGAACATAGCAAAGTTGCAGAATATGACGTAAGTGCAGTGCATGTCATCATGCTAGTGAACAGACAACGCAAAACGACTATATACTGTGGTCTGTTAAAATATGAATAATAGGAATGGCAGGGATAAGGCATGGTGATTTAGTGGTTTGTACTGTCGCCTTGCATCCCCAGGGTCTGGGTTCGATTCCTGACTCGTGTGTGCTGCGAAGGATTGGCACCCCGTCCAGGGTGTACCCCGCCTCATGCCCTAAGTCTCAAGGAATAGGCTCCAGCCCCCCCTGTGACCCTGTTTACACAATAAAGTGGTATAGACGACATTGAGTGAGTGAGTGAGGGAGGAACTACAGGAACTTTTCATGATACAAGTAACCTGATAAAATCTCTACAACATATAACTCAGCTTATTGCTAGAAACACAACTTTGCTGGAGTGGCTAGATGAGATAAAATGACCACAGATAATACTAGCAGAGTGAAAAATAACTTCTCTCAACCTGTACCGTGCACTACTGGCCTTCCAATGAATACAGAAATGTACTCAGCCTGCACAGAACGTTTTTTCTTAAATGAAACAAAATACATTGTTTTTGTAAGGATGGGAATCACCAGCGACCAGAGGATATGATATTATTAGGGTTGGGTATCGTTTCGTTTTTTTTCGATACCGGTGCCAAATCGATACTTTTAAACCGGTACCGGTTGCAAAAGCCACAAAATGATGGTGGATGACTCAAGAATACATTTTTATTGAACAAAAGATTAAATGCTTAAAATTGAACAATGTATTAAATGTTTAAGTACTAGCTGGAAAGCCATAATTATAAACAGAATCCATGTTACATTAGTATTTTACAAATCGTTGACCATTTGTTAGAATGAATGCAAGATTTGCATTTTGTAATTAACATTACTGTACATTAGCCTCCTACTAACCTGCAGAAAGGCTGCTGTCGTCATCATCATCGGTGGACTCCTTTTTGCTACGGTTGATATGACTGAGGCTGGGGTCATCAACACCAGTAGTGCCAGCTGTTGTCCGCAAGCTGTCAAACACGGCGCATCCCTCTGCTTTAAGTTTATTCCGTGTGCCCTCGAATGTTTCATTAGATTTAACGTGTTTCCCCCTTTACACGCAACTGCCGTAAAACATTTACTGCATGTCACGGGATCGGAATCCTTTCTTGTGAAATATAGTCACACTTTCGCCCGTTTCGTTTTAGGCATTTTAACGAAAGTTAATTTAGCAAGTTAAGATAGCGGTAGACCACCTGCTGCCGTCAGAGCAAGTGTAACGTTAGTTGCTGCGTTCACGCGCATCTAGGATGGTCTCATTTCCCGATGATTTGTGCTTTTAATTTTTATATCTAATCTAATAAACGTTTAATCTACAAAAATAAAATGGACAGTAACATTACTGCAACAATGTTTTGGATTTGTATTACCAAAGCTTTCCGAAGTCCTCAAAATTTTTATAATTAAGGAAATAATTTATTTTTCCGATCATTTCTGACACCCCATGAATGCAGTATTTAAATTTTACTAACGATCATGTGTGTTGATGAATCTAATGCTTATTACAACTGTGTCATCATCATAGCCCCAGAGAACAAATATATTAATCGGCAGTTCAGGCATTTAAATGGCACCGAAATGAGGCACCGAAATTCGCGTTCTGTCTCGGTCCGTTACATACCGGTTATATAAGTACCGGTTCCGTATTTTTTTACCGGTTTTCGGCACCCAACCCTAGATATTATCATGATGAATAGGGGCCGATTCGATTTGTGATGCGATCACGATTTTATGAATATCCCTGGTATTGGAATTTGGAAAATCCAAACGGTTCATTTTGCTCTTGGTCTCCGTTCTTGGGCACGCTCGTGTATTTACACGCAGTTTACTTGGTTTTTGAGCCGCCAAGCTCACAAGAGAAAAAGAGAACAAGGAAGCTGACTTTCATGCTGTGCCTGCCATTATTGATGTTTCAGTAAAAATGTCAAGAGCAATGTTCTCGCATGCCTAGTGTATCAGCTATGGATTTGAAGGTTAGAGGATGAGACTGACGTGTGCTATACACACAGTGATGACTTCGCGTCTAAACAGCAGCCGACTAAAGTACTAAGGTACCATAACTTCCACATTTGATCCGAGTATGCTGGAAAAAGTGGTCTCGAGAACGGTTCCAGTGCATGGAAAACACTTTCTTTTTTCAAGATTTCTTTGTAGAAAAGGGTAATATATAAATATCTGTACAGTAAACATCTACACTATATCAGTATCAGCCCAGGATGTCATCGTCTGTGCGTCCCTGGTGAGTCTTTACTCGTTTTTTTAAATATATGGTGCAAAGAAACTAAATGCTGTTTTAAGACTAGGCAACACACTGTATAGTGCATATAATATTATTAGGCTTTGTGTAAATTTGCAAACCTTTCATTAATCTGTAGATTTAAAAAAATATATATCAATATCAATGTTACACCTCAGTCGGAACAGTGTAACCCAGTCTGGCGCTATGAGATGAGGATGGGAGGGAGGGTGGTGTAAACCCTTAATGATCTATTTAATCCATACTTGTAAACACTTGATCTGATAATTTCTCCCTAATTTCTTCTTTTTCTCTGCACATGTTTGCCCCATGTGTGGGTAACATTGGATAAAGTGACAAGTTCCTACATGGGAAGTTTTACTTCCATTCCTGATAGGCAAACTCAGACAAAACAACTCTGTCTTTTCTTCAGACCTTCATCCACTGGGTCTCAGGCTGATTCTGTCTGGGTCTCTAATTGCCTCATGTTTCAGATGCAGTAAAGCATCTAAACAGCCGAGTTCTGCAGAAGACATGTTTTATTGAAAATAAACTATAAAGCCTAGCCTACCCTCAAATTTAAAGAAACATTCTTTTTCTTATATTTCCAGCAGATTAAAACATCAAAAAGTAGCATTCTAACTAAACACTTTGAGCATCTAAACAAACTGGATCTCACATGTGAACAATTAGCCATATCGAAATGTTCTCTCTTTTACATTTCTCTTAGATCTTAATCACCGGGCGGTTAAAGTGGGACAGGCTCTGAAAGGAAGATTAAAATGGTTTTAGAAGACAGCTGAGTCATCCTGTGCAAATGGACTAACACCAGCTTAATCAACACTCTCAGCCCGTCTAGACACCCTCTGGAGCCTCTGTACCAACTTTCTGTTACAGCTTCTTTGTTTTTTTGAGGGAATTGCAAGTTTTTTTGTTTTTTTTTTGGTATTTGGAAATTTGGGTATTTGTTATATTACTAATTACCTTAACTGTAGAAGGTGCTGTTGTTGTTTCAGTCTGGCTTGTTTATACCATGATGTCACTGTACTGTAATTAACTCAACAACGATGCAAATGAACGCCTGTGAGTATGGGACATCGTCCCATCGCATGGAACACGTCATTCTTTACTTTAAAGTTTATTGGAATTTGGTGCAATATCACCACATACCGGACTGAAGCAGAAAATTGGCAGGAATAAAAAGAATCGAATCAAATTAAATTAGGTTTCTGGGACATTGCTGATTTAAAATAGCAAATTAAATATAATTAACAAGCAAACAAAAATACAAGTCAAACCAGGACTTATGAAGGGAGTAAAACTTGCCTGATATTTACCGAAGACCTCAAGCACAGTACGGTGATGAGACTCGTTGCCACTGTAAAAAATTTCAATAACGCAAACGATTAAAGAAGGCCATTTGTCCGTAAATGACGACCAGGCCAAGGTGGCTCAGAGCCCACTTCATGTGAACACTCGGTGACTGGAACGCCTGATCCTTGAAAATCGACAGATAACGTGTCGCCAACTTGGGGAACTGTACACAGAATCAATTACCAGCACCACTTGCACATTACAGGAACTCGGCTGGGAGTTATTGCCACAACCCCCATACAGTCCAAGCCAGGTCCACATGTTTGGGACATTAAAGTTGGCCATTAAAGACTCCTGGGTGTCCAGCGTTTCAGACGTGAACATGGCATGTTGCGAAATCTTTCTACCATGATTGAATCTAAGCACTAGTGAAACACTGGTATGAGTTCATTAGTGTATCAGGGGATTATATGGAGAAATAAAGGAAGTTTTTAACTCTCATAACTGTTTTCTGTTATTCTGCACAATAAAAAGTCCTAGTTTGACTTGAAAACCCTCTTCATGAACAATCCCAACATGAGATCCACCATCTGAATCCTTTATAATAGCAGTATATTGTATAAAATATTTCAGTATTGTATAATTGAATAATATCATGCATGAATTTATAATTTCTGTTTTGTTTGGCATTATATTTCTATGTTTCAAGGACCCAGCAGCGACATCCACGTTAGAAGCTGACTCAAAAACAAGAGAAGCCGAATCCGTGCCCATCAACTACAAGCCTTCGCCTCTGCAAGTGAAGATCGGTGAGTTTTGGTCCATGTATTAAGCCATTGACGTCTAAAATATCGCACGTCGGTGTGCTCTGGACCCAAGGGGTCAGATTACTAGAACAGTATTATTTATTTGCTGATGGCGCACACAGTGTGAAGCAAGAATACTAATTAATTAGGAGCTTCTGTGCTCTCCGAATATATCGCATATGCCGTGTCAGAATCAATATCTACTGCTGCTGAGCACGTCATTCATTGTTTTTCTATTTTGGGTGATGGTTCACGGGTTATGGATCGTACAAAGGCCAATTAATTAAAAGGTCAATTACAAACTATTAACACAGAGCAACGAACCAGACGTAGGCGCAAGTAATTGTCAATATTCGTATCATCAGTTGTAGCTGTATATAAGGAAGGGATCAAACTGAAAATGTAAAACAGTACAGCTATTTATGTAAGCATATTAAGTAAGTATGGAAATCATCAAAGAACACAGTTCAAAGAACCTACAGTAGGTGCCGTTTAAATTTGCATTGCCACAAAAAAATCACAATCACTAGACGTCACGGAATTGATGTTTTCCCCTTATGTCTACCGCACAATATGCAAACATTTATTAAACCAGAATAGCACAATTACACAATTGTTTTACTTATTTTAATGCTAAATAGTGAAACAGACACTTCCAGTAGGAGCACACTTAAATATCAAGAAATCTCAGATCCTCGGACCAGTTACTCCTCTCTGTCCCAAGGTCTAGATTAAAGCTCAGAGGTGACCGAGCGTTTGCTGTCGCTGCGCTAAAATTATGGAATGGTTTACCGTTTAATATTAGAGCAGCACCTACATTAGAAACTTTTAAATCAAGACTGAAAGCTCACTTCTTTTCAATGGCCCTTATACCTGGCTGAGACATTTGATCCCCCTTTATTCTTTTTATTCTTTTTAATTATTTTTTACTTTTTAGTTAAGTTTAATTGATTATTTTTTACATAAACTTATTTATGCATGATTTCATTTGATTATTGTTTTTAGTAACTGTCACTAACTGATTTTATTTACTTTTTACATAGTTATTTTATTTTATTTTGCTTTAATCTTATGCTGTTTCATTCTTTATTATTATTATTATTTTTTTTTATCATTGTACAGCACTTTGATCAACTTCGGTTGTTTTTAAATGTGCTATAAATAAATTTGACTTGACTTGACTTGACACTTAAAAATATTATCCCTAACTATAGTTTCATCAAATTTGTGCTGACTTAGATTTCTGGTTTCAGGAGTTTTAACATGTTGTCTTTCTTGAGATACTTTTCTGTTTAGAGCAGTGGGTGGTTATTCAAGATTCTGTAGACTTCCTTTCAGCTCAGATGACTCTCTTTTGCCTCGCTGCAATTCTAATTCTTATGTGAACATGAACTCGAAGCACTTTACTCTGTATCTGCATGCTTTTTGCATTATGCTGCTTCTGCTTGATTGCCTGAATGAGCAGAGGCCTATTACAGCTGTTAAAGTGGCCTGTGAGTTGATATTATATGGTCAGTCATAAATCTTTATGACGCATATTTAGTGTTCTTACCCTGTTTTATCGTGACACTCGTTTACAAAATGCCTCACGATAACGGCCACTCGCTTATCACTGTTTCAAATCTAGGCTCTTATAGATTTTCTCTCTGATTGCAGAGAAACAGAGAGAGTTGGCCAGGAAAGGCTCGGCAAAAAACGGAACCGTGGGAAGCCCGGTCAATCAGCAGCCCAAGAAAAACAACGTAATGGCCAAAACACGGTAAGTTTATTATAAGTAGGAAGAAAACAACATGGAGCCTTGGTCCTGTTACACATCGTAGAGCTGCAGAGCTGAAACACCATACCGAAGTGTGAGAACAGAAAGTGTGAACGCTAATGAAAAGCAGAGAGAAGACAAGTCCGTGTCACGCTCCTGCTGGGATTAGAAGGAATGAGAACCTGCTGGTGTCGACCAGTAGATAATAGTCCTCTTGGAGAGTGCATAGACTGCAGATTAGACTAAATCTTTGTTCTATGGAGGGGAAGAGAAGTATGGCTCCTCAAACTTTTATAGCAACCCAACTAATGATGTCATTTAAAAATATATAGGTTTTAAAAAAAAAAATAATAATAATAAAAAAAAGAAACTAAGCAATACATCACGTCACATGTAAATATTGAAATATGAAAGCTTTGGTATTATTGTTTTCCTCTATAAAAAAAATTCCAGTCTGTCTTTAGAGAAGTGAGATTTCACCAGATAGTGCTTTAGAAGAGAGAAATGCATTTGTTCTGGTAAAATATGAAGAATGTTATTTAAAATTGTCAAAACATATGTATTAAGGTGAGGTAAGTGATTGTGTGTACAGATAACACAGTCATTCATCGATATTCAAGGATCTGGCATTACACTGACTGAATGCTCATTAGAGTTAGTGGGCTTTTTGCCACCACAGCGGGGTTCTTCCATTTTTATAACACTGTAGACGTTCAAATGTTTTACTGCAGCTAAGAGTCTCATCACCGTACTGTGCTTGAAAGTCTTTTGAAAATGTCAGTCGGTTTTATGCCTTCATTCATGAATGAAGAAATGTCATCACAAGTCCCAGTTGAGACTTGAACGCTCCTTAAGGTGCGATATAAATATCACAATAAATTGTGTGGCAATTTTTTTTTTGCAGGTATAATTACAAACTGAGCGGAAAACTGAAAAAAAAAAGTGCTTTTTGTTGATTTAAATGTTTATTATTAATAATTATAAAGAATGATATATATATATATATATATATATATATATATATATATATATATATATATATATATAATTTCTTTTTTATACAGTGGATCTGAATCTTGATATAGTCTTAAGGAGTTAATAAAATGCATTTACTTTTCTTTAGTGCATTTCAGCCGAACATCAGTTGCTTCTAAATGACCTCTTTATTTTTTGGTTGTGATTATCTATTTCAAGATTTCAGCACAAGTGCAGTAGTGATGCATCTTTTTTTCCTACTTTTGATTTAACAAACTTTTTTATTTAACTCTTGTTTTATCTGTAGGTTGGTTGTCCCTAATAAAGGATACTCATCTTTAGACCAGAGTCCTGATGAGAAGCCCCTGGTAGCACTGGATACAGACAGGTATCTGTACCATAATTTTAAGCATTTATTAATGAATGTCATTTAAAAAAAAGAAAAAGAAATTACTCCAAGCTCAGAAAAAAATAACATGCTTAGCTATCGGCGCTCAGTTGTAATCTCTTCAGCTGAAAGTTCATTCTATTCAAAGCCCTTTTCTTTTGAAAGACAAATTGCAGCAAACCCACGTGATAAATTTCCATCCATACTGTAAAAGCCGGGTAATTCATCCAAAAGATCCATTTATGGTCTCGTTGGACGTGGGAATCTGTATAATTACTTTTGGCCAAAGTCTTTTATGATCAGCATCCAGTGTCCTAGAGGCTAATTATACAAATTATAAAATTCATATAAAACATGAGCAGTTTTTTCAGTTTCAGCTGCATCTCAGTGTCTGTATCTGTAACTGTCCTTAATAATCACCAGGAAGCTGAACAAAAGGAAGTGCTATGCTTTTCGAGAAGTTGAAACATAATGTATTACAGTTATAGTTTTGCATATCAGTAGATGACGCATGTTTGGACTGACACGATAATTTCTCCTATACCAATGTGCTGTTAAATTCTTAATTCTGATTGGTCAAAAAGTTTTCCTGAAACCAGTCAGACCAAATAGAAACTAGAAAATGATTTTAAAATCATGTGCAATTGTTGATTATGGGAAGAGAGAGAGAGATTTTTGGCCTTGGAATAACAGAAATAAAACACTCCAGAATGCAATTTTTAGAAAACAATAATTTTCTTGTTGGTTAATGTAAAGTCATTTATTATCAGATCTCTCATCGCTGATGTCTCTCTTTTTGTGACTGTGCACTTTAATGCAGTTCAGACTTATCTTCCTTTTTCTTGCTCTCATTTCATGTATTTTTTTTTTCTTTAAGTAGAAGAAATAGATGGAGCAAGGATGTCTCTTCTGAATACGACTGTAAAGCAATCCAATTAAAATGACTCATTAATGCATTTTGCAACAAAATCGGTGTACAGTGGCCCTTACTGGTATACAGTGGATATTATAATTGTAGGTTTCTGTAATGTTAAAAAAAATAATGATAAAATCATGATCAGTAATATCAAATCTTTTCTCAGCTTTAATACGGTGGCTGTACTGAAAGTAATGCAAAAGCTGGCATGACTTTTTTTTTTTTTTTTATCCAATGACATGGGTCATTGAAATTGCACATGTTGGTAAACTCTTGGTTTGTCCCCTTGATTGCAGTGGAAGGGTTTCCATTGTGCTACAGAATGTTTATGGAGATGGATGAAGAAGTTTAAAGACCAAGGCAAACAACACAATGGAAGATAATCAACTTTGATACTAAGCGCAATATTAAAAGTTTTACATTTTGTTCCAATTCTAAACAAATTAAGCAAATAATTTGCTCCCATCATACAGGATACTTTGATACATATTTGTTGTCTGCAAATGTGTGAATAGTTTAGAGTGCACCACCTGTAGGGGTATGAGAGAACGGCAACATTTTACCACCTCATATCTACATTTAAAAATAAATTTTAAATTAATCATTTTGTATTGCAATTCGTGAATTGCCATCATTTAATTTAGCTCTGCGTTATGACTGGGCTGTTCTAAAATGTTGATAATTTCCTACTGAAGACATACCTTCAGATTGTGCTTTACATCATTGCTGTGCTGGGGGTGGATTTTTTTTTTCAACTGTCCGAGAGAGACTTAAACTTAGATGTTCTTGCTTGCACATCAACAAATTAAGCCACCTCAAGTGTGTTAATGAAAATCATTCTGTGATTATGAAAATAATTCACTTTCCTTGAGGTAGCAGTAATTAGGCACTGTGGCACTCCATAACACATTACTCGCATAAGACCGCCCCCTTCCTTAAATAGGTTGGTATACTAATTCAACAGAATAAAATCTGGTCTCTTATTCTTATTCTTTTTTTTTTTTTCTTTTTTTTTTTTCCCAGCGACGACGATTTCGACATGTCTAGATACTCCTCGTCAGGATACTCCTCCGCCGAGGTGAGATCTCTGAGGGACCAGGTACCTGTGCAACCACAGCATCGTCTTTTACACATCACAGCTGAACCGTACAATCTTGACCTTTTACTTGTCTGCTCATCAGAAGTTCCTTTAGGATGTCCTTTCAAATACGCAATTTGCTTGTTCCCACTATATTGTTTTACTAGTAACACAGCACAACTGATTGGCATTGATTGATTATTTTTTTTATAATAGATGCATTATCTTGTAGTAATTCCCGTTGTGAGGCCTGTCACAGGTTTATATTTATTAACAAAGTGTAAACATCATGCCACGCTATTATTGATCTCTTCCTATGAAATTTATTCCTCTTTCAATCTGTGAAATTAAAGCGGGTGCTGTTTGTTTTGCTCTTTTTTCCCCTCCCACATCAATCTATTCGCTAACACCAACTCTCCTTCTTGCGTCCTCAGCAAATCAACCAAGACCTGAACATCCAGCTCCTGAAAGACGGCTACCGCCTGGATGAAATCCCAGACGATGAAGATCTCGATCTGATTCCTCCTAAATCAGTCAACCCTACATGCGTGTGCTGCCAGGCAACCTCCTCATCAGCCTGTCAGATTCAATAGCCTTGTATCCATTTCGCCTTCTTTCCCTAACCCGCGTTGTACTGTGAGTTCAACTCACCGCTCGACTTTAACCCTTGAGTAACTACTAAACTAAATGAAATGTCTCTCCTACAACTAATATAGGAAAAAAATTAATACAAGGAAATGCAGGAATAGTGATAGGTATTCAGTTCCTCCTATGGTAGGACATTGTGTTGGTTTCACCACCAGAGGGAGCTAGATTTAGTTAGGTGAGTGTCTTGTATTTATAGGATGCAGTAACTTGAAAAAAAAAGTATTTTAAAAAGGAGAAAAGGTGGAATATTATTATTTGTAAAACATTTCACACAAAGGGTATTCTGTAAAATCTAAAAAATAAGCTTCTGTTACAGCTACTTGTTTCTGGTTTTGGATGTTATAATGCACAATGATGCTCAGATATTGGTATTGAGCAAAAAAAAATTTCTCTCTCTCTCTCTCTCTTTTTCTCTATCTATATCTGTCTATCCCAAAATGCTGTTCTCTGTCTTATTTCTGAACCTTTAATTTGTATCCCATATTGCACTTACTGGCTTTTTATTAGGAACACCTGTACCTGAACACCCAGTTCATTCCTGCAATCAGCCAATCATGTAGAAGCAGCACGGTGCATAGAATCATGCAAACATCAGTGAAGAGCTTCAGGTAATCGGCTCATGAAACATCAGTATAGGGAAAATTGTGGAACGTGATCTCAGTAACTTGATGGTAATTAGTAACATAATGGCCATTGGCCATTTTGCTTTAGTGCCATAAGGGCTGATTTTGGTATTTCCAAAACCCAAAATTGATCTATGGTACTGAGATTGCGCAGAATGTCTGTACATTTTACAAAAGAAGTTTCTAAATCCTAGACACCAGGTTGTATCGGCACAATATCCTTGCTGATGGAAGACATGAGAGGGGAATGGCCAGACTTGTTCGAACTGACAGGACGTCTGCTGTATCTCTTTACAATGGTGGTGAACAGAAAAACATCTCAAAACACAGAGTTGAACCTCACCTGGTCTTTTTTTTTTTCTCCAGTTAAATTGTAGAGACTGTTCCCAGCAGGAGCCCTAACACTGAATGATCATTATAATACACTGCATGTTGTGATCATGGTCAACGTTGGGACAATTTTGGGACTCAAAAATGACATTGACAAAATTACCTTGAAATAATGATGAATTAAAGACCCAAACACAAGCCTGCAAATGCAACCTCAAAGCAATGAAATTCAAAGTTTACATTTTGAGCGTTTATGCCGATTAACCTCCGACCACAGCCCTCCATGGTCTCCTAAGTCTCTAACAGGGTTAGGATTGTGATTGGAGATCGGGATGGATACAACAGCTTTCCCGTGTGTCACATGTCTCTTACCGTGAGGTGCATCTCAGCTCTCACATTACTGTATTGCAATATGGTGTTTGTGGAGCTCTTAGTTATGTACAGTAAATGAATTTATGAGCATCAACAGCCTTTTCCTTGGTATTCCAGTTGCAAGCACCCAGCACTCCCAAAGCGGCAACCAGTCATTTGGTCTTGATGTTGTTTTTTGCAACTTTGTGTTGGGACAATTCTTGATTTAAAAAAAAAAAAAAAACTAGCACCAATGTTGTCCCAAAGTCTGTAATAATGCTAAATTAACATCACCACAACATTTTGAAAAACAAAAATTTTTGCTGGATTGTGTGTGTCAAATTCCAGACCTGTAAACACTCAAACCAGCACCAAACAATTTTTTCGTCTATATTATAATACATAAACATTAACTGAAGCATTTCACCTCTGTGCATGATTTTATGCATTGCGCTATTGCCACATGATTGGTAGATAAGATTACTACGTAGAAAACAACTATACAGGTGTTCCGTTTAAAGTGGTGAAACTGTAGGTGTGGTACATTTTAAAACACCATCCAATGCTCCAAATTCTTTTGTGAGGTTTTCATCTAACAAAATAAGGAGTTTATCCAAATTAATTACATTTGCGTTCTGTCAGCGATCGGATGGTCGAGCTTGAAGAGTAATTAATTGAAAATTGCCACAGTGCACAAATGACGGCGGGAAGCTGAACTGTCCTAATTATGCAGTTAAGATCTAAGTTCATCAGTGTTTAGACTTGACAGATGCTTTGCATAGAAATATGTTATGATATTCTTTTAGGTTTCCCCCCCCTTTTTTTTTTAGCTTGTCTTGTTATGTAAATAAACATTTGTTTACGGCTGCATGAAGGCGATGATGTGAATTTAAGGGTATGAGAAATGGATTTTCAAGACTGACTTCTTCTTACGACTAGTATGTGCTGTACTACCAGAATTAGTACTTCTTACTTCAAATGTAACACTGTAGGACGATGTATACATACAGGACTGTGTAAAAAGTCTTGAGCCACCCACGATTTCTTTATACAGTAATAACTTAAGCAGTGTAGATTGAATGAAAAGAAATGGGGGAAAAAAATCACTGGCCTGATCATCTGTCATCATCTAACCCTGTTTCTTACTGGATCATGCTTTAAGTTAGATGTTTGTTTTTTATGCTTGAAAATCATTCAGGAAGTTTGGACAACTATCCATCAAGACTACATAAAAATAAATAAATGGGAGCGACATATGATGAAATTAGGAGTGGGTCAAGACTCTTGCACAGTATTGTGTACTGTATATAGAGCTGTGTCCGGGTTTATTGCACAAATACATATCATGCTACTCACATAACAAAACTTTCTAGGTTTTGACTTTGTGTGTGTGTGCCAAAAGCACAAGATTAGACTGAGAGGTGACATTGTTACAGATGGATAAAGTATTCTGAGGTGCCAATATTTACAGTTTTGCCAAAATAATTTTTGACTCCTTTCTACATCGACGCCGGAGACATCTGAAAAGTACAGGTTTTCGCTTTTTCTTGGCTAAAGTACCTTTCAAACAGAACACTAATATATAGCCAATTTACTGGAAGGGAAACAACATGGAACATAAAAACTGCTTTTGCTTTGCTTTTGTGAACGCAAGCCTCAAGTTTATAAATCGACATAAAACACTCAAGTGGGATTTTCTTATTTATTCTTTTGCTTAAAATAACTCATTAGCAAAATCTGCAATTACCGCAGTATGAATTTGAGTCCTGCGGTATATGACAGGTCTCCATTTCATTTAAACGTTTGCCAAAATGTCTTCTCACGACCGTGTATTTCATTTAATTTTAGCCAAAGACTAGTGAATTCTTTCTCGTTTGGACTGTGATCTGGACCATGACAGTGTGACCGACAAACATTGTTTTTTGCAACACGAAGTAAACGGAAATTAAAGAATACTTATTTAAGATTTGAAACGAGTAAACATTCATTACATATTCAGTAATATGTAATGGCGCCCTGATAATGCTGTTAATCACACAGCGGGCACAAACACTCCAGCTTTTCTGAATATCATGTACTGCTTTAGAGTGACATACAGCACGAAGGGAATTAATTGTAGAATTTTACAGATAATGTGTAGACTTGGTGTGCTAATTAAACGACTAGGATGGAAAAGTGAATAGGAAATAGGTTGAACATGAACTCAGCATTGAAGTGCTCATTTAAGGTGTGTTTATACCCAGTTCTACATTCAGGATCTCCTTATTTAACATGTTCTCGGTCAAACCCACAGTAAAAAAAAATTGAATTGCGGATTAATTATTAGCCTACACAATTTTTTTTTTTATTTTTTTTTTCAGTTAACATATTTCTTTCTATTTCTACCTGCATCTTCGAATTATTTTGCCTGTACATCAAGCATCAGGCTCTTCCTTTTTTTCTATCATGTTCTTGTCTGCTGAATTAGAGTATGCCTTAAGTCAGTGTCTATAGAACATATTATTTATTGTGTGTGGTTTGTTTTAATTTATTGAAACAAATGAGAAAGTATGCTTTTTTTTAACATAGACATACTTTTTTCTTTCTTTTTTTTAAAAATCCTGATAAATATCATGACTGTAAAAAATGTGAACAGTTTCCATATCAGTATTTAACAATGTTGTAGTGTAGCATATCAATAAATACATCTGGCACATTACAGTTGCAGTCTTTCTGTGTGTGTGTGTGTTTTTCTGTTTTGTGCTCCAAATATCTGGTTCTTGGATTTAAACAAAAAGTGGGTATTTTATGAAGCGCAAGTAGTGGTGTGTTTTTTTTTTTTTTTTTTTTTCTTTTCTTCCAGGCTGTGGCAGTTCCTTGATCTCTAATTCTATTTTCTAACTAGGTTGGTTGCTACCATTTTCCAAAAGACAATCCAGCAGCCTAATTTAAGCCACCATGACGCTGACCAGGCAGTTACTAAGGATGCAGTAAATACTGTACGTCATGCATCACCACAATATCTTCATATTTTTTAACCTTTTACCTTAGTCACATGACTGCTCATACGTAAAAAAAAAAAATAAATAAAAAAGCGCACCTGTAAAAAACTTTGCATTTGTAGGGTTGTCGATGTACCTTTGTCTGGTCTGAATTAAAACAGATTGTAACTACGGTGCTGTACTAAAGTGTTCTAAACCAAATAAAGTGTACTATTACATAGTAAATTCTTTCTAATTATTTGATGTTGCAGTCATGTAAAAGTTAGTACCTCTTTTAATTCGGTTAAAAGAAAATTTATTATAATTTGGTTAACCACATCATAAAAATCATGTGATTGTAGTGGGTGTCCGACAAATATGACCTTAGACCAACAATAACATACAGTAAGTCTTTTTACTGTGCCATTATTTATTTAACAAAAATTAAAAATAAAAAAATCGTAAAAAATCTTAAAAATAAAAAAATAAAAAACGTGGGCAATACTAAGTAACCCTACAATTCATTAATTGTACATCCAGTTACTCAAGATGATTGAGTGATTTCATATGACTTGGTATTAAGATCTGTCCTAGTGATAAGCCAGGAAATGGTAAATCTCATACTCGGAGTAGAAAGAGGCCAGGGATTGGTGGGCCGGTCTGATTAGCCGTGCTTGGAACAGATGGTGTAGTCGGCTTACCTTTGGGCCTTGAATATCCCTCTTGAAAAAACATTCATGCGACAGAAAGACCCTTCAGATTCAGATGAGATTTAAAACTTTATGAATACAGAGCCTCACTTAAGGGATTTATGGATTTCTGAAGAGCTTCGGCGATGCACTGATCCTATCTGGATGGAACATAACCACTGAGCTTCAACAAGTCAACTTGTGCATATTCTAACAACGGTTCAGACCAAGAACTGGTATTTCTCCTCATTTGCTAATACTATATCCATATGGTTTTGTTTTTAGCACATATATTGATGCCTTTATTGTTGATCTACTTTGTGTACAAGGTGATGGAAAAGCGTAGAGGAAGCATGACTTATCGAAGCTTGAGAATGGTGGCTCTACTGTTACTCTCTACACACTTGGTATATACTTCGGCTTTTTCCTCTGCATCGTCATACGAGTTCTCAGCCTACAGGATGCAGCACTACAGTCTGCACCAGGAAAAACAAGGTACCATCATATCATTTCGGTAGCCGCCACTTTAGCACGAAATGTTGGATTTCACATCAGCATAAGAACATCCAGGTGGTATTGTCTATTGTGTCAGTCTGCACATTTCACAACATTTCTGTCATTATGGAAAATAATTATACGCTGTGAGCTGTTTACTATACACTATGAGAGTATGTTTTCTTTATTATGTTCGATTAACCTCCCTTATAAACATGTCAACTGCAAAGGTAATATCATGCTTTATTATCAGGTTGTCAGGGTGCCATGGTGGTTGCCGAAGCACGTTCACCAGACGATTCGAGTTTGACCAGACGCTGTGTGATCATGAAGCTGTCTGATTTCACAATAGAACGCTTTACAGAGTCTAAGAGGCAGAATGCTGCGGCAGTGCTCATACTGATACCTCAAAACATCTCTAATATACCTGAGGATGTCATCAAGGTGGTTACCAATGTATTATTTTTTTTATTACTATTTTATGAGTGGCCAAATATTTATTTTCAGGTTCTCATTACTATGACCCAGTACTGGCCATACATCAGCAGCCAGATATGATAAAGTAATAAACTTCAAAATGAAGCTTATGGAACCAGGAATATGAAAATACACATAACACTTTGGTCTCAAAACTCCAAGGGTTCAATTCCCACCTCGGGTCTGTGTGCTGGAGATTGCAGGTTCTTCCATGCTTGCTGGCTTTCCTCCAAGTGCTCCGGTTTCCTTCCATAGTACAAAGACATGCCAGTTAGGCCAAATGGTGTTTCCAAATTGCCCATACTGTGTGAGTGTGTGAGTGTACTGTATTGTATGTCTGTGCTTGTGTGCCCTGAGATGGATTGGCAGCTTATCCAAGGTGTACCCTCCTCATGCCCCTGAGTACCCTGGGATAGGCTTCAGGAATCCTGTGACTCTATTCAGGATGAAAGGTATAGAGCAAGTGTGAGTGAGAAATAAAAATGCTAATAGGTGAACGTTTTCCATGAGGAGATGTTTTATTATTTTATGGAAAGAGGCCTTATAGGAAAATCTTTAGAACCGAAGACTCCAGCTGCTTGGTAAAATAAACTGCTTTTTGTTATCATATGTCAAGTGAGATAGAGAAACAAAAGTAACAAAGGTTCATAGCTGCTATGTAATAATTGCAACTATCATTGGCTTTCCACAACATAACATACAGTATAACACTAAATAGTTGAATACAATTAATTAATATGAAAAACTGTTAGCAAATTTCTTTGGTATGTAAAAGACTTTTAGATGGCTGTTATAGATAAATAATCAACTTGGGGCATTTTGTCTCAGCAAATGAAGCATTATAGGAAAAATGAGGAAAAATAAAAAATTAAAGAGCTGACAATACACTATCTTTATTTTTTAATTTTCCTCTAATGTTTCATTTGCTGAGCTGCTGGTTTAAAAATCTCTCTTCTTATCTCATTTCCAGGGTTTCATGGTTACAGAGTCTGAGGTTCTAAAGATGGAGACCCTCATGCCTGTTTATGTGGTACCTGAGGACGAACATCTTTTATATATGTATGCAGAAGTGAAGCATGCAGCAGCCACCAAGTCTGCCTCCATTCTGATTAGAGGTGAGAGGAGTCCAATCCATGTCTTTGTAATATTCTGTCTGCTTGTCATCTTTTAGGATTTGTGTTAGTCTATACTTTTGATGACATACATATTTTAAATGAAAGATATCTGATAGTCGATCAATCTGATAGGTAAAGCTATCAAAATTCCCCTCTTGGAACGTTTAGAAGCCAATCTTTTTCATATCCTGGCTGGCTCGCTAAATATTTTCACATTTTTAATAGCTTAACTCTCATATGGTAATTGAACTTGTGATTTTTTTAAATGGCTTTATAATGCCTTTTGGATAACTTTTCACATGACAATGACTGAACACCAGGGATATAAAATCATGTGATATGACAAAAAAGTATGATAGGATAGATCTTGTTCCAGTTCATGTAGATTACGTGCAATCAAGGCGATATTTCTATAAAGTGCAAACGATACAGTAACCTCCAATTGGAAATGTTGGCTTTTTTTTTTAACCTAGTGACATATTTACCTAGTGAGCGTAATGTCAGGCCAGATGTTTTTAGTCCATTCAGAATGATCATACCTGTGCATGAATACAACTGACCCATTGATTTATGAAGACCAATCTCATTTGGAACAAACATCTGGAAAATGATCAGACCAAACTGACTGACTATGTTTGGCTAAAATAATACTGTTCATCACCCAGAGAATGCCATACCTGCTATGAAGCATGGTGTGATAGCATCATATTATGGGAATGCCTTTTATGATTAGGGACTGAGGAATTAGTCACGGTTGAAAGAGCCAAATACAGTAGTAATTCTAGAAGAATACCTATATTCTGTTTGCAATACTCGCAATTCTTGCAACTCGCAAAATTATTGCATTTGTAGGATTTATGGTTTTTGTAGTATTTTTATATTAAAAGTGGCAGATTTGCATTACATTTGTGGTTCATTAAATGTATCAGCTGTAGTTTCAACCCCTCTGATGAAGAACAAACATTTCCACCTGGATGATTGTTTCAGATCTTGTATTTTTGTGTTCATCAACTATAGTTGAAATAACTAGTAGTTATGCATAACATTTTACATCTTTTTATGACTCTGCTTTTTTTTTTTTTTATGTTTTAGTTCTTCGTAGTATGGTCACAAACACTGCCTTTCAGATTTTGGTGAACAACAACTCGCCCATCAAGGCCATTACTGACAACTCTATCATTACATTAGAGGTGAGATAAATTGACTGCCTTAACGAGAAAAAGCATAACCTAAATAATGTCACCTGTCAGACTGAGAGTGAGAAATTTCTTTATTCCAAGGGTGTGCTTCCTGGAGTTGGAGAGGACCCACCCACAATTGTTATCACCACCCATTATGACTCGTTTGGCCTTGCTCCAGTAAGCCATGATTACTAATAAAAGAAAATGTACACATAATCAGGGCATTATACTGTACTGTACTCATATTTTAACTAGTAATACAAAGGGGTATCACAAAGTTTTGAGGTAAAAGCGTTACCCAATACACCCAAATTTCAATACTGGTAATGATCCTTGACATAAAGGATGGATCATCTGTCCGGTATTGTACACTGACAACGGCAGCAATGTTGTGGATTGTTCATTGCCAAAAGGTCTCGACATCTTCAGGGGTTGAGCTTGTTCATGTTCTCATTTTGTTCTAACTTGCTGTCCAAGATGAATTAGCAGACATGGTAGTGTGCGTGGGCAGAGTAGCACCAATTGCAAAGCAGCCAATGTACACAGGATGATGTCTTTTGCCACACTGACTTACGAAGGTTGATGCTCCTTGTTACTGTCTGTGTAACCTTGTGCTGCCATCTGTTGGCCTGTTACAAAACTAGTCTCAAAACTTTTTGATACCCCCTTCGTACATGTATAGTAACTTTTTTTGATACATGCATATTTATGCATTTTATTTCATGTGATCACTCAATGTGGCATGGCCTTTCAGTGTTAAGTTAACCAAATTCTTTTAAACTATTAAAGTTTCTGAGAGTCATTTACTATGATGTACTGTAAACTAGCAATCATTTCCTAGTGAATTAGTTGTTACCAAAGAAACAATAACATATTTCAATAAGTTTGTTAGTATACACCCGGGATGTGCTTTACAGTTATAACCACTTTCAGAGCTGCTGTTATAGAAAACCAGAATTGAGAATTCAATAACACTGTAGTAGAAAGTCAGATGATGATGGTTAATTTGTTGTGGTATTTGATTTTCCTCATGCATGTAAAGCTTGTATGTTTTCCAGTGGCTGTCATATGGAGCAGACTCGAATGCCAGTGGTGTCACCATGCTGCTAGAACTCGCTAGACTCTTTCAAAGACTTTACAGCGATACCCGCAACAAGGCACGGTAGGTTCCTGGTCCATTACTGGTCTGGGGAAATATCAAGCTGTTAATTAATCACATCTCAAATAAATAACACTTTGATCACTATTTCTTGCTGATTTATGCAGTATATATTTTTTGCCACTCACCTTGATCTGTGGTTGTTGTTTATAGGTTTCACCTCCTTTTCTCTCTTACTGGTGGAGGGAAATATAATTTCATTGGCACCAAACACTGGCTGGCTGAAAACATGGACCACGCAGGTTAGAGGGTTTGGCCATCATGAGAACGTTACAGGTTATTATAGGAATGCGTGTTCAATATGGCGGCATAGTGGCTAGTAATGTAGCCTAGCACCTCCATGATCCAAGTTTGATTCCCGCTTCAGGGTTGGTGTTCATGGAGTTTGCATGTTCTCCCTGTGCTTGGTGGGTTTCCTCAGGGCACTCCAGTTTTCTTCCTCAGTCCAATGACTTGCAGATTATTCTAACTGAAGTTGTGATTGGTCCTACCATGGTTGTGAAAATGGTAATAAATGCAATGGTCACCATTGGCTTCCATAGTCCCTAGTTGGACCACTGAGGTTCCTAGATGGATTGCTTGGTGAGCTAGTCAAAAAAGTTATATGTCCAACTGAGGTGTCCCTCTACTATACAGAATCCAGTCTTCTGCATGATAACGTGGCCTTCGTCCTCTGTTTGGACTCTCTTGGTTCTGGTGATGAACTCTTCCTCCATGTTTCTCGACCCCCAAAACCAGACACACCTCAGTTT
This sequence comes from Clarias magur, assembly GCA_013621035.1. Taxonomy (NCBI): domain Eukaryota; kingdom Metazoa; phylum Chordata; class Actinopteri; order Siluriformes; family Clariidae; genus Clarias; species Clarias magur. Next base: position 676,725 of record QNUK01000229.1, on the reverse strand, counting down.
AACTTCATCCAGCAACTACAGGAAGTGAGGCCAAATCAATTATTTTTAAACCCATACACTTACTTGAACATAAAGCAACATACTGTAACCATATTATACAAAATGTTCTTCTCTTGCAGGTGATCTTATCCAGATTTCCATGGGTAAGGTTTGGAACCGTACACAAGAAGATCAACTTACAAGAGTCTACTTTAGCATGGGAGCACGAGCACTATGGAATGAGACACATTCCAGGATTCACTCTGTCTCACCTGCAAGACAGTAGATCAGAACGTCGGGGCTCCATCCTTGATACAATGTAAACAGCAATCAACATATCTAACAGAATAAGATTTAATAGTATGATAACTATATAAAAATATGATAAATATATATTTTGACCTAAATTGTATACATACTGTAGGTCTCAGGTGGACATCAGAAAACTGAAACGTAACACAGTTATTGTTGCTGAGGCCTTGGTGAGGTACATGTATAATCTGTCAGACAAGGTGAGACAAGGTTTCTTTTTATTCCTCAAATAATGAAATAGTAGAGCTGCTCACTTATCAGCTATTTAATTTATTTTATGACGCAGGGCTCTCCGAAAGAATTGCAAGTGTTTAAGGGCAGTTTGGTATGACTTATTTATTTATTCATTTATTGTTTTTTCTATAGTTCTGTGCAAATGTCTTGAGCAACCTCTCAATTCTTCATATGTTTCTGCCAAAGCAGCGCAAAAATGTTTTTTGTATTTTTAAGTTTTGGCAAGTTTTGTTGGTTCTGATTTTCAGTCTAGTCCCCGAACAGCTTTAGTGGAATATTTCTGTTTGTGAAGCCACTCAATGACCTTTGTATAATTAAAGCAGAATGATGAGAGATGATCAGCCCGGTGGTTAGTATACTGGTGACGCTGAATGCTGAGGGGTTGGAACGGATGAGAAGGAAAACGAGGTCGCTGCTGAGGATGTTTACATAAACAACCAAATTTTTAATTGTATCTCTAGGCACTTTGCAGCCTGTCGCAATAATAAAACATTTGTTCCCATTTCTTTACATACTTTAAAATGAATAAATGAATGGTGGCTCAAGACTTTTGCACAGTACTGTACATGTATGTAACATCTACTGTATTACTATATGTTATGAATTATTATATATTATTAAGGGTTCGATTCCCGCTTGCCTGTTCTCCCCATGATTGGTGGGTTTCCACTGGGTGCTCAGGTTTCCTCCCACAGTCATGTGCACAGGCATGCACATTTGGCGTGTAAAAACGTCTGAGGGGCGTACCCAAACACCCAAGATGGGTCATGCATGACACCCTGACAGAGTTCTTAAATGTATATATTATTAAGGTTTTCAGCCATTAACTTTTATAGGCGTAATGCAAACAATATGAGGAAACATTGTAATAAAGCTTGACTAAAAAGACACCTTTAAGAGATGAAACTTTTATATTAATGCTCTCATTCCAATGCATTGTCAATTCTGTAATCACTACATATAGTTATTATAGATGTACTGTATGTATAGATGAGGGGACTAAGGGAGTTTAAATAAATGCATGGAATAAATGGCTTATGTGGTGAAGTGGTGAAGCTTTCTGTAAGGAAATGTTTTGTATTATTTTATCTTGAAAGATTCTCCAGTGTCAATGTAACGGAGCAAAGTTTTTTGACAAGAAAAAAAATTCCCTTTTTTTGCAGGATGTCCTAGACAGTCGTTTATCTGCTCTGATGACCATGTTGACTTCTGTGCCTCGAGCCACTCAGCTGATGGACACGGAACCGCAACACACTCTTCTCATCAGCAGCCTGGAGCAGGAGTTCAGACGGCATCTTCAACAGGTCTACAGACACAATTTCCGTCAGGACCACAGGTATACACACACACACACACACACACACACACACACATCTGTAGACACTGTGCTCAGGACAAACATATTTCATGTCTGGGATATTAGATATTTTATTCATAGTTGCCTGGCAAAAATCAAGATTTTTTGCTATTGTTTATTCCTTGTTCCAAATACCACCTCCTGATGCACTAGTCACATAATCTGTCTTAAAACATTACATTTACATATTTGGCAGACACACTTATCCACAGTGACTTACATTTTTATCTAATTATGGGTTAAGGACCTTTGCTCAAGGGCCCAACCTGGGACCTTCCGAACCGTAGTCCAATGCCTTAACCCGTTGAACTACCCCAGGCTTAATTTTTTTGGTCTTTGTGGGATCAGATTCCCAATGTACACCTTTAGTTTTAAGGTTACATTTGGTTACATCCCTAGCATGATACAGTACTATTGCACTTAATTAGCTTTTTATCATGTTGCATAACCTCACTTTCTCTTACTCATCTCCCCCCCCACCACCCCCCCCCCCACACACACACACCTTTTTCTTGCCAGGGATCCTGACATTACGTTCTTCGATCAAATGAAGCAGCAAATGATGATGTACAGGTTCGATGTGTAAAAGTCTTATCTTTTACTACTTCCAATGAGAGAAACTAAGATTCCTGAAAAATCATCACATTTTCCTCCATTAGGGTGAAGCCTGCCGCGTTTGATCTCTTCCTCGGTGGCTGCATCGCTGGGTATTTAGGATTAGTGTTCTATGCAATTCAGGTATGTTTCACAATCCAGGATGAAACACTTTTACACATAGATTATGTGATCTTTTTACAAACACAAAAAAAAATAAGCTTTTTGTTTTGTTTTTGCAGAACTTTGGAAATGTCTATGGAAGACTGAAAGCCATCGTAAAAAAGAAACAGCAGTAAGAACAATAAGACAAGACCTGAATGCTAGAGACGGGTTTAGAAAACTGCTTTAGAAATGAAAGAGTGTTAAATGGTCCTACAAGATGTTGCTGCATATGTTGTGTTGTACTGTATTTCACTGGTGTACTTTTTATGAATAAAGAACGATGCTTGTAATATTATATTGTTGCATTCATTTAATCATTCAATGTTTTAACTGCCCAGATTGTTATGTAATATTATTATATATTAGTTGTTATACCTAATATAGTATATTAATAATACTTAATGACATTGGCTACAATGTCCATACTGTAACAAGTATTTAATCAGCACTTTCAGTTCAGGGCTACTGTCTCCACAGTCACGGCTATTCAGTTGTAAACAAGTGAATGGTTGCCCCACCTACAATTTGCAAGAAAGAAAAGCAGAATGTTGTGATTTGTACAGGTCTAAGGGTGCACCTGGTGCCGAAACAAATCTCGGAAGAGCATAAACAGAAGTGTGGATATCTGCAAACAAAATTTGGACTGATAGTCTAATGAAGGCGAAAGTTTCTTAAAGAGAATCGTTACTGGTGACGAAACATGGATTCATTACTACGAGACTGTAAGCAAATATTTTAAAGGCAAAAATGAAAGTAAAAATAGAGGGACATTATTAAGCATATGAACATTTTCCTTATAGATAAAACGCAACCACACAACCCAAAAGTAACTGTTAAACTAATCCAACTTAACACTGACTGCAAGCCTGATTCCATCACAAGCATGGCCGTAGACAGGAAAACTAAGGTGCAAAAATTAAGCTTGTTGCTGGGGTTTAAGAACACTACCCACATCACAGGAGCTATTCATCAAATTACAGTACAATCTGTAAAATTGTCACATGTTCACATGTTCACCTTCTTGTCGTGTTTGTTTGTTTTTTTTGACAACATCAAAGGATCACAACATCAAAAGGTTTAATAGTAACATCAGGACTACTCATTCCACTAATGGTGAAGCATTCACGGTAATAGATTTATTACTCAATTTATTTATAGCTAATTAGTTTGTTATTTATCAGCATTAGTCTTCAGTACAAAACCTACACATAAGGCTCCATCCTACTTGCTATAACCAAAACAAGCTCCAAGTCACCCACAAATACTTTAAACTTCTCATCATGTTGCAGAAACACTGGGATACTGTGCCAAGTGCCAATGTGCCTAAGGTTTCTTATTGACTTTTCTCTACTGGTAGCTTAGACCTTCTGCTGCTCAGTAAAAAAAAAAAAACCTGAGCAAAAATTACAGGAATACCATAGTGGATAACACAAATCCACATTATTGAAAGTTTTCCTTATACACTGCAAACTGGGTGGCTACCCAATAAACATCCAGCCAACTAATAAAGGCTGATTTAGTCATCTATCATGATTTTTATTTCTTTCTACATTGTAAAACAATACTGAAGACAACTAAATATGCAATAATCTCCTTTGAACAGTAGATATTGAGATATGTCCGCTACTTGCTCTGTAAACCGGCTCTAATCAGAGGTGCTGTTATTTGGTGATGTTTGAGGCTGGTAACTCTAAATTAACTTCTCCTCTGCAGCACAGGTAAGTTTTGGGCTTGCTTTCCTAAGATGGTCTTTATTAGAGCCAGTTTCATCATGTTGCTTGATGGGTTTTGCAAATGCACTTGACAATACTGCTCTTGCAAGGACTATTCCTGAACAGCTGACTTTAAAATAACGTCTGACTGCTGGTGTTGTGACTTATGTGACTTAATTTCATATGTGTTATTTCATAGTTTAAAAAAAAACAAAAAAAAACAGTATTGTTCTTGAAGGTTGAAAATAAATCTAAACTTGTGTCAAACTTTTGTATTTGTGTATATCTACTTATAAAGTACCATAGTCTAGTGTGCACCTTCCCAGAAACGTAGCTACAATTCACAGTGACACAACCTGCTTCTTCTTCTTCTTCTTCTTCTTCTACGTTTCCTCTTCAATTTCAGTTGAACGCCATACTGAACAGCTTCTCTGACAAAGGACCATCAGAGATGACCATCAGTTAAATGGCTGTGTGCCATTTAGCAGCAAGCAGAGGACCTCACCACCTACTGTAGATGGACATACTGTATGCTTTGCTTTGGGAGTTGGTGGAGTAAGGAACAGCACTTAAAAAGCAGATCAAGCAGCTTGATATGGAGGCAACTGAGCAAAGCTTTAGCACCCAGTACAAGTTAAGTCCTATTTTTTAGAAACCCAGTTTCAAGGATTTCGTGTTCATTGAAATTCAAATTCGTTCAATTTCATTGAACATTTTGTCACTTTATTATAATAATAATAATAATTAATTAATAAATAACACTAAAAACATTTACTGAAAACTACATTTCCCAGAGTGCTACACAGGGAAGACTTGCTGAATTGAAGGCATCTTGCTCTGCACTAAAGTTAAACCCTGTTAAAGTTAAGCCAATTCTAAAGACATCCTCTCCCCCCACTCCTATGGGAACTCATCCATGTCGGTAGGTATTTATAATTAAAAATAACTTTTTTTGACTTGTGTGGCATTATAAGGCATATGTACAGTATGTAGAGTGGGTTGCATGTGCCTTGTTTTCTTGCACCTTGTCTTGAATAATGGTCCTCAAGAAAGGAGCTCAGATCCTCAGACTTCCTGATATCTTAGCAGAATGTATACATCCTGATCATATTTTTATAACCTAGTTGTTGTCTGCTTTCCTGAAATGTGCTGTAGTGGAGTTGGAGAATAACTGTCTGATGTTTACATACCAGCCTTTCCTTCATGGAGTTCTCTAAAGCAGCCTGCTGCAAAGTCATTGAAATAAAAGTAGCCAACTGTTCTGACTTCCTTACAGTCACTTGGATATTACTGTACATCTGCTACTGGCTGAGCTTATTTTAGTGCTGCTGTCAACATGTAGGTATGCGGATGGGTTTTACCCGGGGCAGTACATGGTAACATATCTGACCAGGCATTTAGGGCCTGGGATGTTGCTGGAAAATTTTGTCTTTAAAATCAACATTACAGTTTTTATCAGCTGTTAAAATTCTTAGATCACTGTTTGGTCTCTGTCTAGATGGACAAAAACATTGTTATTTGGAAAATGTATTTAATATACAGTATATTTAATTAAAGCATTATATATATACTCATTTACCTAACAGCTTAACATGCGATTTGAAATTACATTTTTGGAAATCCTACTGCGTGGAACACATGTAGTGTACACAGACCTCCAGCTTTAACGAGTAACATTTTCCACATAGTAAAGCAATACCAAATGAGAAGGAGGGCTGTTGTACAGAATATCAGCATGGCTGTGTTCAGGTCCTAGGCATGAGGCCACAGCACAAGTACAGATGATGTGACAGCTGTACTGATATTCACAACCTCAAGTGTGACATTGATTTCATACAACAATTCTACAAACATCATCTATTATCAAGAGATTATGATTTGTTTGTTTGTTTATTAAATTGTGTTATTTTATCCGCCAACATATACTGTATCATACCGTGACTGGCGGAACTAGTGTTACGTAGCTAGCAACCACCCGTAATTCCACAGTTTAATTACCAGTTTTAAATTGTTCCCAGTACTATGAAGGCAAAATATTAAGTGAATAAATCCTGGTGGAAAGTCCTGAGAAAGTGACAAGATTTACATTATTTTCTCTTCAGAATATCAGCTCATATTCCCAGGGTTAAAACCCAAATAGCTTTAAATGGAAAGCGAGTGTGCCAGGGTATACAGTCTCTTATTCTATACACCAAGTAGTGCCCTTGATCAGAGGTTACAGGTGGATTTGGGATTCAGCCTTTGGTTAGAAATCAGTTGACCTGAACACAACAACACGGATGGGTCAGCGGCAATTTTGAACAACGGAAGCAATTACTAAAGAGACAAAGTGTTGTTTAAAATCAGATGACAAAATGTTATCAGATGTAGTTTCTTGCTCAAGATGCTTCTGTGACTGGTTTAGAATGTGGATTTTGGCAGGAAGCTGACCCCCCCTACACAGCCCCCCAACCCCCCTCCCCACGCCAGTACTATGGACCGTACCAACTTTCAGCCATACTGGTGACCAACAGTTAGTGTAATTAAAGGTTGTTAGAAAACTTGTTACACGAAATTATACATATATTTAAATACCCGAGTGCTGTTATGCTCTGTTAGCATCAGTCGTGGAATGGCGAATGTATAATCAGATTACTACATCAAAATTAGCTGTTGTGTATTGAATATTAGAATTACAGTATGCTACTTTACCAACAAAACCTGCTACATCGCATTATAACCTTCCACAATAAACACAATATCCTCTAAACTGGGTGGCAGAGTGATCGTAATGTGGTTACATCATCGCATTGTTCTTGAATCCTCGCTGGAAGATGTGTTGCGGCTGGAGTGTGCTATGGCTCTGGTGTCCTCAAATCCAGGTGGCAGAGTGAGCATGATATTCTCAAATCCCGGAGGGTATCCCTGAAGCAGGTCAGAGGTTCTGGGGAGTGTCTCAGGGCTTACAGGGCTAACAGTAACCAAATCATGGCTAACATGGTTGTCAGGAAGCATGTACTGTACATGCTGACAGGACTGTCAGATGTCATAACTTGGCTAACATCACTCTCAGGAAGCATAATATGGCTAATAGGGCTCTCAGAAAGCATAACAGGGTTAACAGAACAAAGTTAATAAAAATTGGAACTTAACTCGATTGGAGTATTGGTGCTGGAGGTCTCACTAATGACACCACTTCCTGGTTCAGGAGCTCCTACATCCACTCCACTTCATGCAGTGCTGGGAGTGCAGCACAGCAGATATCCATCTGGATAGGGAGCTCCATTATGAGCTTGGCTGAGAAATCCTGCCATCTGTGTTATGATTGGTTACAAGAATTTGTTCTTGTCTATTATTTATTATAAAAAATATATTATTATTTTGAAATCTCAATCATGATGATGATGATGATGATGATAGTATTTAAATTGTGTTTTTAACTGCAGTTTAAAGGACCCAAAAGTACAAGGATGAGTCACAAATTATCCACACTCTGTTTATATTAAAACCTTTGTCTTATCAGCACTTTCTGTTCAAGGCTACTCTCTCCCCAGTCACTTCCCAGTCATTTTATTCATTAATGGGAAAAGGCTGTCCAAACCTACCTGGCTCTATGTGAACAAAGTAATCACCCCCTTTCTAAGTCATGAATGAATTGAGATTTTTGAAAAGGTGAATTAAATGTTACTTGACACACCCTGGCCTGATTACTGTCAGACCTGTTGAATCAATAAATCACTTAAGTAAAACCTGTGTGGCAAAGTGAAGCATGCTAATAGATCTCAAAAAGCAATACAACATGGCATGGCATTAAAGAACAGATGACAATCAAAGTAACTGACATGTATCAGCCATTTCTAAGGCTTTGGGACTTCAGCGAACCATGGTGAGTGTCATTATCCACAAAAACTTGGGACAGTGGTGAGCCTACCAAAATTACTCCATGAGCACAATGACGACTCACCCAGGAGCTCATAAAAAGGACCCAAAACAACATAAAAAAACCCGTTGGCCTCACTTTCCTCAGTTAAGGTCAGTATTCATGATTCAACAAAAAGAAAGAAACTGAGCAAAAATGGCATCCATGGTAGAGTTTCAAGGTGAAAGCCACTGCTGACAAAACGAACACAAAGGCTTGTCTCACGTTTGACCAAAAAAAAAAAAAAAAACATTTTGATTGTCCCCAAGTTGTTTTGGGGCAAATATTCTATTGGAGTTTTTGGAAGGTACAGTATGTGTCCTATCACATCTCACATAAAAATACCAGCAACAGTCCAAAGTCAAAAATGTTGGTGGTTGTGATGGTCTGGGGCTGCAAAATGTCTGGAGAGTGTCTGGCCATCAGTTGGTGACCTCAGGCTCAAGCGTGCTTGGATTATGCAAACATTATCTAAAACAAAGTCCTTGTCAAAGTCTGGACTTAAATCTAATTTTCATTGGATATTCCCTTAAACAAGCCGTTCATGCTTGAAAACCCTCCAACGTGGCTGAACTAAACCAATTCTGCAAAGAAAAGTGGATCAAAATTCCTCCACAGCAAAGAGAAAAACATTGTCAGTTATTGCCAACACTGGATTGCATGACACAACTAGTTATTAGGTTTAGGGGAAATTATTTTTTCACATAGGTCCAGTCAAGTTTGGACAGCTTTTATCCCTCAATAAATGAAATCACTGTATTTTGTATTTCTAATCCAGATGCTCCATGACCGTATACAAAATAAGCGTTATAGGTGGTGGATACATGAATGGGTGCACAAGGAATATAGTAAACTAGACTGAGACATACATGATATTTATATTGTATGAATAGTAATTTACTCAAACTGAAAGTTAAATATTCTAATATTTTGAGATTCTGGGTTTTACATCATAATCATTGAAAAAAAGGTGAAATGTTACACTCATTCATGTAATGAATGTAGAATATATAAGACTTTCACTTTTTAATGTAAATTACAAAAGAAAACGAACTTTTTCATGATATACAAATTTTTGAGATACATTGGCACAAACACACACACTCTCTTTCGCTCACTTGCATTGTTTACAGTGTCTCCTGCTGGGCTGCCCAAACCACTAAGGTTCAGCAATAAGGTTCATCGATTAAAAAGCTCACTGTTTTATGTTAGTGTAGTTTCATATTTATCAAAACTTTTCATACTAGTGAAGATGAATTTGTTTGAATAGATGAATTTCCTAGATAATGCATCATCATGCATGTGTGAAGTCATCATTTATTCCAAATACAAGCTGGTATGCAAACTGTAAGGGGTCCAGAAATGGCTTGGCTAGTTGTCCAGGGGATTTTAGGATAAGTTTTTCAAAAGGCTTCATTACATGTGATGTCACAGCTACTGGCCAGTAGACATTGAGGACACATGGGGTATGCTAGTTTTGGTACTGGGACTAAGCAAGCTGTTTTCAATTGCACATGGACCTTCTCTAGCCAAAGACTATGGGGCACAGGCTTTTAGTATTCACAGGCTGATTCCATCGGGCCCCACAGCCTTTGTGTGCTTAGTTTCCTCCTTACTTAATCTGCTGAAATGGCATTAATTTCAGAAGAGACTGAAATCATGCTTATTTCATGTGTATGGAGGACTGGGTAATATGTTGTGAAGTCATGGAGGCGGGGCATCCCTTTGAGGCTCCACATCAAATGTATTAAAAATGTAAATTTGTTAGTGTCATCTGCATTCGGCTCAGTCACATCATCAGTAGTAGGTGACCCAGGGTTTTGTTATGGAATCAGCAAATTCTTTCTAAGGGGTGTATGGGTATCAAGACAAAAGACGATGTATTATATAATGTAATTAGTCAGGCCAGAGTACCTGCCAGTTTGTAGCCTCGAACCTTTCTTGCAGAGCAGTATTGGCTCCTTCAGACCACCTTCTTACATTTCTGACAGTAGCGGGTTGCCTCTGCACCAGACGTTTGTATCCCTGCTGTGACAATCCACAATCTACATGAAGGTGGAAAGTGTCTTCATGAGCAACACATGATTGAAGTCTCCCGAGATTAAAAATAAGGTTTGTGGTGGCAGGTCTGAAGTCTGGCTGTGTCTGAGCATACTGTATAATGGCACTTGTGCCAGCAGTGTGAGCAGATGGAGGAATGTAAACGGCGATTAAAATGGCACGAGAGAACTCTTTGGTTATATAGTATGGGTGAAGCCTCACAGCCAACAATTCAATATTGTGATTCTTTAACAGTTACATGAACCAGATGGCGCGGCATGTTGTTAATATACTGTATAAACAGTCAGCCTTCCTCCTTTTCGCATACTGCTTTCCTCTCTCCTCTTGTATGGCCTTAAAGCCGTTTATTGTAATGCTGGAAACGGTTTTGCCATCATATAGCCAAGTCTCTGTAAAACACATCAGACAAAAGATGTCTAAATTGTCTAAATGTCCAGAGACCTCACATTATAGAGGGGAAATACAGCTTAAATTTCCTTACATTTTCTTTGATCGCCACCTGTCACCATTCAACTTTTCCTCTCTGCCGTTTTGTTCCACCTTTGTTTCCTCTCACTGTCCTTCTTCGCATCTCACTGGTGATGTTAAAAATCCGATACAAAGAAGTAGCATTTCCTGACATGGTGGCAGCACTTTGTGACGTTAATATAACAGAATATATCTCTATCGCTTTAACAATGGTAGCAATTTTTGACAATTTGATTTAACATTATCCATCAATCAACTGTTAGTCAATTGTTAAACTAACCATGCAAATTAAATAAAACGTACAATAAAATACTCAAACAATAATAGTATAAAATTTTTTACTACTAACCATAAACCCACAAATTGTTTGGAGTAGTAGCATGGATTTATGGGCAGAATGCTAAAGCAGGGAAACGTGACGTATTCTTGCTCTGCGCATGCATGGTAAGCATGCAGAGGAGAGAGGAGAGAGTAATGCATAGGAGGAATTTATAGAACAGCCGATTGCAAAGCGATCAGTGGATCTCTGGCGCCATTACAGGAGCAGGCTGGCCGTTGTTGTGCGCTGATCTTTTATACAAAATATATAAAACAACATAGTCACTCCTGGAAAGGAACTGCACAGAAGTTTTAAGTTTCTTTCTTTTATTTTTACTTTTCTTTCTTTTCACAATTCTTGAGAACTTTCTATAGACAGACAGACAGACAGACAAATGAATAGATAGATAAATAGATAGATAGATAGATAGATAGATAGATAGATAGATAGATAGATAGATAGATAGATGTATAGATAGATAGTATGGATAAAGCTTAAAGGTGACAATATAAACAAAATAAACAACAACAACAACAACAAAACTGCTTTGTGTTTTCTCTGTTACTTCAAACAGATAGATAGATAGATAGATAGATAGGTAGATAATTTCTAAGACATTTTGCAGGAAATTTTTAATAGGGCACATCCTATAGCTTTAAATAAATAAGCTGCCTTCACTGAAAACTACACTTCCCAGCATGCCACAGAGCGACTACGTCTTGTTGCTGAAAAACGCGCCGCTCTGAGATTAAGCCCCGCCCACTTCTAAAAACACACTCTCCTCATTATTTCCCCCCTTTTACTTTTATCCTCTCTCTCTCTCTCTCTCTCTCTCTCTGTATGTGTCTGTACAGCGGTTGGACGTCAAGGAAGTTCTGCGTATGAAGTTTGCCTGCACTCCTGTCGGTAAGTAATTATAATAAAAATAGCAAAATTTTTGACATGTGTTATGTAATGAGAAAGAGGTATGTAGAGTGTAGCTTGCACGTGCCAGGTCCAGCTGTGGAGTCGCACTGTGTTTTTTGTGTGTGAATAACAGTCCTGGAGGAAGGTTAGGGCTGTAAACATGACCTGATTATGAGCTCAGATCCATAGACTTCCTGATATGTTTGCATAAATATACACCTGATCATGTTTTTTAGTTATTATTGCATTCCTCCTGAAATGTGCTGTAGAGGAGTTTGCCTAATAACTGCCCGGTGTTTACATACTAACCTATCCTTCATGGAGTTCTCCTGCTGCAGAGTCACTGCAGTAAAATCAGCCAGCTGTTCTGACCTCCTTACTATCACACGTATATTACTGTACACCTACTACAAGCCAAGCTTATTTTACTGCTGAATTGCATGTGCAAATGTATGTAGTCAAGAGCGGTTAATAATGAGAAAAATGTAATCAATTGCGCACTATGAGGTCAATTTTAATGACTTTTTAAATGACTCTTATTTGTAGAAATGTTTTTTTGCACTGTTATTGTTTTAGGAGAGTGCTACTGTGAGTGTTTCACTGCATAAAAATGATGTATAAACGTTACACTACACTATATTTGAGTGACTGTAGGAAGTCAGTTACACTTCCATATTTTCGACTTAAGAATAAAACTTTTGCAGGAAAAAAAAGAAACCAATAATTTTCTGCATGTGGACAAATGAACAACCTCAACGAAGTGTGTACGCTAGTGGAAAGCTAAGCGAAACGATGCGACAGCCATGTGATTTTGTATGATTGTAATTTTTGTTATAATTTGTGGCTAAAACAGATTATCTGCATTTATATAATTTCTTATGGCAAAATATCGCAATTAAATGAATTTAGAACAGACTAAATTTGTGTGCAAAGGTGTTTGCGGTGCTTGCACACTATGCTATGATGCACGGATCTCGCATCTCTTGTACCATTGTTTATGAAAGACATCACTAATTGACGGACTGTGGTCCAAATCCAGACTGAGTGACAGTTCTTTCTGGACTCTGATGCTTTTCTGATAAATGAAAATAATAATATAGCAGTCATATAGTACTTTGTTCACTTGTGGTAGGCACGACTAGACCTATCACTCACCAGAGCCAAGCTGTAAGCACGGCACAGCATGGCTTATTCCAAGAAAAGTAAAATAGACTATTAAAACTGAACATTTAAAACCACTTTGTCATATGTTCTGAAACTGTTGTGATAATAAAAAGCAGTTATGTGAAGCACCATTATGAGATAAAACACAGGTAGTTAGAGTGAACATATCCGCAGCAGTTCGAGGTGAGGGTGTATAAAATACCCGAACTGAGTGCCCGGTATGATTGAGCAAGCTCAGCAGCATGCAATGAAGATTCACTAAACATTGATTAAATTTTTTTTTCCATAGATATACAAAGAAAATATAAAAGCTGTCAAAGATGAAACTGTCCACGTTTATAGTAGTTACCAAAAATTTACAATAAATACTATTGAAATGCAATGAAAATTTTATATTGCCTATTTTTATAAACTTAGAATGACTATGAATGACAGAATTAAATTTTTAAACTTCTTATGTGTTAATTTGGTCCCCCTGGTTTAGGAGGTACAGTCTCAGTCCCCCTGTTTTAGGAGTTACAGTCTCAGTCCCCCTGAGTTATGGTGGGTGCATTTTCAAACTTGTCTGTTAATTCTACTTACTTTTTAACCTTGCTGTTTTAAAATTTAAATTTACTTTTTAAATTTGCTGTACACCTACTACAAGCCATATTTATTAATAACGCCATTTTCCTCAAAAAAACTAAATTCTGTGACAGTTTGTGTGGTGAATCTAAATCAATAATCTCAATAATCAGCTGATGGACCATTTTAAAAGAAGCACATAGGATTGGGCTTTTCTCATTTACTTTACTTGTAGTCCAAGTCTTGTAAAAGGATTAGTTTGTCAGGATTTGCCAAAAGCTCTTCCCATCGTATCCTAATAACTTTGGACCTTTTATACTGTTCACACATTGACACATTTAAGGAGGTGGCTTGGAACGGAAGGTTCATTATGTGTCTCTGCTTGCTCTTAAGATAGGATAAAGAAGTGGTTTGGTGAGTTTTAACTAAAATCTAGTTTTATGGTGGAATATGGAAGTAAACTGAGCTATTTTAGGAGGGAAAAAAATACAAGAGACACATAATGAGAGAAAGATAATGTAGAAAGTGGGAAAAAATTCTTTATTTTGGAGAGATGTTCTTGTGTAGATCTGGGGACAATGTAAGAAGAGGACAAGTACTTCTTGTATTCTAAAGTAAATTACAAAATAATTAAAACAGCATTTCTGCAAAACTGTTAGCAAGCCTCTGTGTGAGATTCAGAAATTAGCAATTAGCCTAATCTGCATGTCTTTGGATTGTCGGAGGTAACGGAAGTACTCGGAGGAAACCCACCAAACACTGGTAGATCATGAGAACTCAATGCTAACCACTAAGCCACCATGTTGCCCTAGTTTAGCGCAATATTTATTAATTATTAAATTTCAATTTTAGTCCAAATCACATTCATGCATAATTAAATGATTTATAAATAATAATTATGGTTATTGAAATAATAAGAATGATTGTTAAACAGCTTCTATTAGCCAGCTTGTGTGAGAAAAATGTGTTAAGAATGTGTGTTAAGAAATTCTGCCTTCTGATTGGTTACTACATTGGTTATTATTGTCTACATTTTTTTTATTCTCTTTTGGGCACTGGTAGAAATACAGCAATAAACACTTACTATATGGCAAGTTATTGAATCACACTCATTCTTCATTTACGTTATTGTAAAGGGTTCAAACTAAATCCTGACCTTTTGCTTTTCTTTCACAGATTTGTTAAAGGATCATGACACAAGCAGAGAAGAATCCTGAGCAAAGAAAACACTGCTCAAGATCATATACTGTACCTTGAGCAAACTCTAACCACTCTTGGTTCTTTATATGTAATGATGCATAAACATGTTACAAATGAAAATGGTGTAGTAGTATATTCTCCAAAGGAGAATTTATAGTCATCAGTTGAAGAGAATTGTGAAAGATAAGAAACACAATGTACCAAGTAGTACCTGGAGGAGCTGGAGGCACTATCACAGAAGGGGTGGCCCTTAAAAAAATTAATAAGGAGAGTCGTCCACTAGTAGGTGCTGGAGTACTGGGTCTGGTCTTGGTAATTGCCGCTGTAACAGCGTGGTGTTACTATATTGCCTCACTTCGCAAAGCTGATCTCTTAAAGACAGAGTTATTGGATCTTAACAAGGATGGCTTTCTTATCCACAATCAAGCCGGTGAGATTGTGTTCAGGATGGCTTTCAGGTGGGTGGGAATGATAAAGCATGCATAATCTATAAATTTTAAGAACTTTAAATCAGTATTTTTTATACTTAATCTTTGAGGACAGACCTACTGCATCTTTAAAATACCTGAAATTAAATACATTTATAAAAGAAAGTAATATGATATAAGAAAGTAAATTTTGGTGCATGTAAATTTCAGATCTGGAACCCTTGATTTGGACTCCTGTTCTAAGGAGGGCGTGATTCTGCGGTGCTCACGCTCCTATGCTGGCAAAGTGAATTTCTTCATAATGACTGTGAAGCCCAAGGAAACTGTAATGTGCTACCGTGTGCGGTGGGAGGAGTTGGAATCGGACCGACCTGTAATGCACTCCATGTCTTACAATGACTCTCACTGGTATGGTGGTTCTGAATCTGCTGTCCAGCACTGGCCTATTGTAATCTCTGGTCAACAAGCTCCCAAGCCATTTGTCACCAGCGACCTTTATTCAAACCGAAATGACTTTGGTGGCATTTTGGAGCGCTACTGGCTCTCGTCCAATGCCACTGCCATCAAGATCAACGATTCGGTGCCCTTTCACTTAGGCTGGAACGACACCGAGAAGTCATTATACTTTCAGGCGAGATACCAGGACAGTCCATACAAACCCCTCCCTGGGATACCACCATATGCCGAGCTTAGCTACCGTGTGTGTGTTGGCCCTGATGTGACCTCCATCCACAAAGTCATGGTCCGCACATATTTCAACAAACCCAACAAGGTACCCTTAGAAGCAATGTTCCGATATCCTACATGGTCTACCTGGGCTTTGCACAAAACTGACGTGAATCAGGAGAGACTTTTGAATTATGCTGAAAACATACGGAAATATGGCTTTAACTGTAGTCAACTAGAATTGGATGACCGGTACACCAGCCGGTACGGCGAGTTTGAGTTTGATTCTGTAAAGTTCCCCAACGCGTCTGGGATGTTCCAAAAGTTAAAGGATGATGGTTTTAAGTTGTCATTATGGACACATCCCTTTGTGAACTATGAATCACCCAATTTTGGCCTGTGCGTTCAAAAAGGACTTTTCGTGATGGAGCCCACCGGAAAACTTCCTGGGTTGGTGCAATGGTGGAATGGCATTGGTGGCATCCTGGATTTTACGAACCCAGATGCTCGCAACTGGTTCACTTCCCATTTGCGAACCCTTCGTTCAAAATATGGTGTGTCATCTTTCAAGCTGGATGCTGGCGAAACTAATTTCTTACCCTGGCACTTTCAGACAAAAGTCCATCTTCCAGATCCTAGCACGTTCACACGCCGGTACACAGAAATGGCCTTACCATTCAATGAACGAGCAGAACTACGTTCAGGGTATGGCTCTCAGAACATCTCTTGCTTCTTCCGCCTAAGCGATCGTGATTCAGTTTGGGGCTATGACCTGGGTCTTAAGTCCATCATACCTACTGTCCTCACCATCAGCATCCTCGGCTATCAGTTCATCCTGCCTGACATGATTGGGGGCAACGCATACACCAACCGAACGTACGGAAAGGGGAACCTCCCTGACCGTGAGCTTTATATACGCTGGCTGGAGCTTTCTGCCTTCATGCCAGCCATGCAGTTTTCCATCCCACCATGGGAGTATGACGATGAGGTAGTATCCATCGCCCGACGCTTCACGGCACTCCATGAGACATTGGTAGCCCCCAGAGTTTTGGAGCTGGCAGGGGAGGTACTTAATACTGGAGACCCCATCATTCGTCCATTGTGGTGGATAGCCACTACCGATGAGACAGCCTACAGAGTGGATTCACAGTTTCTCATAGGAGATGACCTGATGGTAGCACCTGTGCTGGAGCCTGGAAAGCAGGAACGGGATATCTACCTCCCGGCTGGCCACTGGAGGAGCTACAAAGGCGAGCGTTATGATAATAAAGAACCTATGCATCTCACAGATTATGCTGTGGATCTTGATGAGATTGCGTATTTTCTGTGGGTTCAGTGATGCTAATGCAATTGTCACAGATTTCTTTGTCTTTTGAAGGGATGAGCATTATATGCATTGCAAAATTGCATATTTTGAGCTTCTGTTTGTCATACCCGCTCATGTTTTTTTAACCGTTTTATCCTGGTCATGGTTTGCAGTTCATCTTGAAGGTGTTTTTAGCATGTTTTTGGGAGGTGGAAGGAAAACAGATATTTCTGGTGGAACCTATGGGGAGAACATGTGCACAGTAAGAAACCTGAGCTCAGAGTTGGACTGCTGCACCATCACGTCACCTCATGCCACCCATTCGTGCCTTTTCAAATGCACATATAACATGCAAGCTTCAAGGATATGCTGCTAGTTTTCGCACACTTGGTGTACTTGCGATTGTTCCCTTACGATAAGTCTGGCTTAATGGCAATAATTAATTACAAATTATTGTACAAGCTCATATTGCTTTTACAGTGGGAAAAATAATTATTTGATCTCATGCATATTTTGTTAGTTTTCCCAATAAGAAATTGTTTTTTTTATAAAAAAGATAGAGACAGAATATCACTCAAAAATCCAGAAAAAGTACAGATTATAAATGTTAGAAATTGATTTAAATCAGGAAAATAAGTATTTGATCCCCAAGCCAAACATGACTTAGTACCAGAGGTTTGCACACTTCTCCTGAGGGAGATTGGTCCACTATTCTTTACAGATCTTCTCTAAATTCTAAAGGTTTCTTGCCTGTCACTTGGCAACTTGAAGTTTCAGCTCCCTCCATAAATGTTCTATAGGATTATGGTCTGCAGACTGGCTAGACCACGCTCAAAGACCAATCGACAACCCACCTTGAGGGGGTTCGCATCCAAAATTTTACAATATATGGCCCCTCATTGGCCCCTCAAGGTAGTAAAGTGGGCCTGTACCTTTAGTAACGAAACCGCCCCAAAGCATGATGTTTCCACAGTGCTTGACTGTAGGGAAGGTGTTTTTAGGATCATAGTCAGCAATTTTCTTCCTCTAAACACATTGGGTCAAGTTGATGCTAAAAACCTTAATTTTGGTCTCATCTGACCACAGCACTTTCTCCCAGTCCTTCTTTGTTCATTGGCACACTTCAGACAGGCCTGTACATATGTCTTCTTGCGGAGGGGGGTAATTTGTGTTACCAGTGGTTTGTTTGGTTACTGTGGTGCTAACTCCCTTGAGATCATTCATAAGCTCCTCCCGTGTAGTTCTGGGCTGAT
Organism: Clarias magur; assembly: GCA_013621035.1. Classification (NCBI taxonomy): domain Eukaryota; kingdom Metazoa; phylum Chordata; class Actinopteri; order Siluriformes; family Clariidae; genus Clarias; species Clarias magur. The sequence goes on along the minus strand of QNUK01000229.1, from coordinate 658,139 downwards.
CCCTCACTTTTTTCATGGTTATCCTTACCCACTGAGGTAGAATTATGCATTTGCGAATAATTGCTCCAGCAGTTATCTTCTTCTCAACAAGCTTTGCTAATGGTCTTGTAACCAATTCCATCCTTGTCTACAATCTCACCCCTGATGTCTTTTTATAGCTCTTTGGTCTTGCCCATGGTGGTGATGTTTGAATGGAACATAGAGATACTGTAGACAGATAGCTTTTATACATATAACAAGTTGTTGTTAGGAGCACCTTCTTAAATTAATCTGTGTACTGTACCACAGGAGCACATATCCATATCTGAAGGCAGAGCACATATCCATATCTTTTTGTTTGTTGGTGGTGGATCAAAAAAAAAAATTTCCTTTCTGAAATGCAACTCAATTGATAACATTTATGTAACTTTTCTTCTTTATTTAATATTCTGTCTCTATTCTTTACAGTAATGATAATCATTATAGATCCTTCATTTCTTTGTAAGTGGGCTACAGTTGATCAAATAATTATTTTCCCCACTGTGTATAGCTTACACAGTACATGTACTGTAAGTCTGCAGTTGGGTAGTAGTAGCTCAAACAAAGGGAAATGAAATAAATGTGTGTTATCTGAAGGCAAAGGTAAACTGTGGTCAGAACTAAGCTATACAGTGGAACCTTGGATTGCGCGCAACTTGGACTGTGTTTTGCAAGACGAGCAAAATTTAAAAGTATATTTTAACCTAATAAACGGTTGAGGTCTTGATATACAGTATGAGTAGTACGAATGTCTGCCAAGTGTCACGTGATCACAACTAAGCCAAGGGTTTTTCTCTCTCATGTGCTATGGGATTATGGGTAACCGTCTCCCATGCTCAGTCTCGGTGCGTGTGCGTCACTCGTATAGACAACATTCGTGTGTGCGTGTACAATTTGTTATAACATTGTGACCATGTGTGCGCGCATAAAGCAAAAGCCAGTGTCATTAGCGAGCTTCCTTGTTAAAGATCCAGAACCTCTCTCTCTGTCAGAAAGCAGTGATTCCTTTACTGTGCACGCAAGCGGGTGACATTAGAAAGGTTCCTTGTTAAAGAAGCAGTGTTTCTGTGCATGTGTGCGTGTGAAAATCGTCCTACACAGTAGCCCACTCCCTCATTCTGTCCTCCCGCCTTCACACACAAAACATACACAAACACAATAACGGAAACACTGCTCTGCCGGAATTCTGTCGAAGTGCAGGTTAATATTTTTTATTTTTACTTTATATTGTGTATTTAGTATTTTAATATGAATATTTTTGTGTTGTAGAACGAATCATCAGTGTTTGCATTCTTTCTTATGGGGGAAATTCATTTTTATACATCAGTGCTTTGATATACAAGTACGCTTCTGGAAGGAATTATGCTTGCAATCCAAGGTTTGACTATATACGCAGATATATGCATGCTTACAAGATTACTAAACAGTTACAATGTGTCTTGTAAGCACATACTAGCACCTTTAAACGTGATATTTAATTTTTCATAATTCTAAAACTGTACACTGTCTCTGGTGAAAGAAAAATGTTGTATATTTGGTGTAGATTCAGCACCGTAGATTAAAGCAATAATTAAACTTAATGTAAAAATATTAAATGTAATAATAATTTCAGTATGGAAACTAAGGGTAGCTTTTTACAGCAACTGTTTGTAACTCAGTGGATTAAAAAAATTAAACGAGTTATCGAATCAGGGAGGATTGGTCACAGAACATTTATGAGGGCTGTACTAAAAGTAAGGGAATAATCTTTGAAAATCTTGTCACAGTTGCACATGAAAAATGTCATAAATTTTTCTTCTGTGTAAATTACCCTTCAATAATCTCGCAAACATTCTTTAGCGCAGCAGAAGAACTTCTAGCAATAGAGATGGTTTTTGTGCGAGAGTTACTTTACCAACATGCACAGTTTATTAGTTAGTTAATAAAACAGTTATGCCCTCTTTTGGATTACTTTAGGTACAGCCGTTGTATTTAGCATTATTATGATCAAGCACTAAGCGCTTTTGTAGAACCTTTTTTGCAACCTGGGATTGGTTGGAGTCATTTTGCAACAATGTTCCTCTATGGCTGTATGTAAAGTATGTTTTATATGTGTAAATAGTTGTCATTTTGATTGGAATGCCTTCTTAGCCAATAACCAATATGTTCAAGAAAAACATCCTGGGACAGAGCTTTTTTTTTTTCCACCCAGTGTTCGCCCCGATCTAGCATTAGCTGGAGTGTTTGTTGGTGCTAGCAATGTTTTACCAGGTTACTTGTATTGGAGGAACGTCTTGTAGTACCTCCTCTTGATATTTTGATTTTGCTTTGATTTGCTATTATACAGTGTCATACAATACCATGCAAAAGTCTTAAGCCATTCCCCATTCCTTCAAGTAAATGATGTAGATTAAATTAAAGAAATGGAAACAAACGGTTTACCTGTGTCTAAGGACACAATTTTGAAAAATGGTTGTTTATGTACCAACCTCAGCAGCAACCTCACTTCCCCTCATTTCTCATATGTCCGAACCATTCAGCATCATCAGTACACTAATCACCGGCTTGATCATCTGTCATGTCATTATCTGCACCTGTTTCTCACTGGTTCATGCCTTTGGTTGGATGTTTCTTTATGCTTAAATAATTCAAAAGTCACTGCTTATGCTTAACAAACAAACAAAACATTACCCTGAAATTGGTCGGGTATGCAGACTGGACTGAAACTCCGAGCCAAAAACGCCTTCAGGAAGCCTGGAGAACTCTTCCTCAAGAGGTAATAAATGAACAAAAATACAAGAAAGTCTTTCTCTTCATTGGAAGCAGAATTTGAAGAAATAAGGGGTGGCTCAAGACTTTTGTGTAAGACTTTTTTTTTTTTTTTTTTAAAGCACAACATTGTACACAAAGCCTATGGCACATAGCATAAGGTGAAAGAGGTAACAAGCACAAAATTGAACCAGTATGCATCCCTGATTGAGACACAAAACAGGCTGTCATGACGTAAGAAAAATGTGACTGTAAATGTTTGGCCACTGCCTGGACAAAACATCACACACACATTTTCATTATGTCATTTTTAGTTTTGATTATACAGTAGTACATGTGTGAATATGATTCCTCATGCTCCCAGAACCACACTTTCACAATCTGAGTCCTGGAATATTCTTGTGCCATTAAGTGGAGAGAAACTGTATAGATGTGATAACTTGGTCGTTAGGTACATTCAGCTCATCAGTTGACTTCATTTTATTGCCACATAATGTTGCTGAACCTAGACCTGACCAACTCATGTAACCCCACTAGATGCTTGTACAGTGGGCGACTATGCATGATGGGTGCATAGCTTTATGTGCTTCCCTTTTTACCCTCATGTACTCATTGCTCTTGAACAGGGTCAATCTGGACTCATCATTCTACACGACACAGTTCTATTAACTGTTCCAGTAACTTAAAATTACTGGAGGTAATTACTGGGGGGGTTGGATAATTTTGGGGTCAGTTTATTTCACATTTTATACCCATTTTCTACATGAGGCTTGTATGCAGTCCTGAAGTTGAAATTTTGGTATGGTTTCTCAGTTACATAAGTGTTTTGCACTCGGTGCTTACTCAGTTAATCTTCATCAGATTGTTCTTTCACTGCAAGGCCCATGTGCTTTTTTCACAAATAGTGCCTGTCTTTTGATAATCTGAAATTTCCCATCTTATTTTAGCATTTTTTTAGACAACCATGTCATTTTATATATATATATATATATATATATATATATAAAAAAAAAAGCAAAACTTGAAGAGTGCTGCTTGTATGAGCCACTATATAATAAAGGATAAGTTCTCAGTGTTTACCTAGAGTAGTGGAACAAGTGATATGTGCCAAAATGTGTGTATATGTGTAGGGGTTTAACACTTGGAGTTTTCGATAGAGTCTTTGTACTGTATATAAAAAGGATTATTTTGCATGGTGCATGGTATAATTTCTGTATTACAGAGCAGCTTAATTTACAGTTTGGGAAAGCAGCAGTCTGTGTTGATAAATCAATATTACCTTATTTACGTGACACGGTACTTCAAATTCGCAGTTTCTCACCAGATATGTGCGTAGTAGATAAACAGAGATTATGCTTATCAGACGGGTTCAGAAATGGATCCGCAGGGTCTCTGCATTGCAAAACAATGAAGTAGTGAAGCTCCAGTGAACCAAACACACTGTTTACACACTGTACCGCGATTATCTTCTTAACATCGACATGACATCTGGATCCTATTTAGCTCCCAAATCACTGATTGTAAAATGCTGATGCGTTTAGTTAGCAGAGCCGAAATCTCTCTCTCGCTCTCTCTCTAACACAGCAGTTAGCGCTTATGCTTATTTGAAAAACATTTCATCAGTTGGAAATCTTACTGCAGGGAAACTTGCATGTCTGGGTTTTATCCCTTAGCTGTAGAAATGGTTTATCACCACTGGGAGGCAGTGTGTACCTTTTCTTGATTATCCAGACATGATATCAGACATGAGCTTTTTTATAAGCTGTTTTTAAAATTTCTTTTTTCCCAGCTAGAATGGTGCAAACCTCACACAGTGTGAACATATTTCAAAGTGCAAGAGTCGAATATTGTTGTATATCACATGGCACTATAATGTAATTATTTTAAAGTACTGGTATCCCCAGTAGTGACTGCTGTTCTGTTAAGAACTCATGCCACTGTGTGACTTGCGTGGTATACAATAAACAACATGGTTATTGAGAAACTGTGTGAGCTTCTTTGCTTGTCTAAATGAATGATTATAGAAGAACAATAAGAAAAATAAGTTTGTCGTTTAAGGCAAGCTAATCAACGTCTAGTCGGTGTGACACGAACAAATGTGAAACAGAATCTATATATATATATATATATATATATATATATATATATATATATTTTTTTTTTTTTTTTTTAAGTTAAATACTTTTTTTGTGCTGTTTTTATTGTTTTATGTTTTTTTTTTTGTTTCTTTTTTACAGAAATGTAAAAAGTCATGAGGAGATTTCATGAAAAGTTATGAAACATTCACACGGAAAGGACAATTAAGTTGTTAATATAAATCATCATCCAGCCTCTGACTAGAAGTGATGATAAAGTCATTATATACCAAATACCTTGTTAATGAAAATTTTAATAATATTAACACACCATAATGTAACTCCTTAAGCTTATTCAATATTTTTCAAAAAGCAATTAATTGCGCATGATAGGAAGTTAATCCCTGCCATTATGGTATGAAATAGAATCTACATTGGAGTACTTTCCCTAAACAGCATGTCTTTGGACATGTAATGTTATGGGACATTTAATGTTATGTCAAGTCAGGTAATGTTACAGCATTGCAGATATAAACAGTTATGACCTCACCAACTGCTCTTGTTTCTCTTCCTTTAAGGTTTGAAAAAAGTTCTGCCTTGAAGACTTGATCAAAATGTTGACACTGGAGACTCCTTCCATAAATGCTAAATAAACAAAACAAAAAGTAACAGAAAACACCAGGGAATCTTATAAGTAAGTGTTTTTATGAGTGTCTGGATCCATCCACAGAATTTGGAAGTTTTGACAGATTTGCAATTTTACCCAAATTCTCTCTCTCTCTCTCTCTCTCTCTCTCTCTCTCTCTCTCTCTCTCTCTCAACCATGCCATTGTGCAAAAATCTATAGAACTGTTGTAAAAGTTGTACAGCTCCTTGCAGACTTTTAGACGAACTTCTTGCAATGTGTCATTTTGTCCAAAGATTACGCTGCAACTCTCAGCTAACTTCAGACAAAGCCTTCGGATCACGCTCGGTTACGGGTCCCTAGGCTCATTGAACCTCCAACCTTCTCTGGCCCCTGACAGGAATAGTAATTATTGCAAAAGAGGTTAAGCTTGATCAAAGTTGGAATCGGCCTTTGGTCCGGCATTGAATTAAGTCTCCTGTGAGCGGCGTCTTCGGGGGTTTTTTTGGGCCCTGCTCATCACTGCTGGATAATGCCATAGGGCTGAAGTAATTTACAGGTTATATGGAGGTTAGCTCTGGATCAATAAATCATTTAGTTGAGTTTGGGTCAGAGGAGGGGCAGCTGCGAATGGAGGGGGGGTGGATAGGGCAAAGAGTGAAGCTGGATTGTGAGCAAAATGTCCACGCCTCACATTGAAAAATTGCAAAACACGTCTGCGGCCAAAGGGCCAGCCCCGTGCTTGTTAGCCGTATTTATGCTGGTTAGTTTAATTCCTGTCTCATGATTGCATTTTGATTGCAGAAATACTCGCAGCATCTGTGTTGTCTCTGCTTTCTTTTAAACATTTCGTGGTGAGCAGGTCACTAAATATGCCAAGGAGTGGGTTTACTTTGCCTGTCAATGACATCTCCCCTCGGCATTGATCCGTCCTCACAGCCCACACGGAAGACACACGCTTTCATCGATTAGCTGTCTGAATTCCATTGCTAAGAAATCAATGCTATTTGTAGCTTTGCTGCCCTGCAATGATATTGTGTATTATCGAAAGACCAGAGTAACAGACGGCTTTCTAATCATGTTTGAAATGACGGCTTACAGATTATGCTTGAATTAAAGGAGTCTGTTTAAAGAGAGCGAACAGATGTGTACACTTCTCTTTTTTTCTTTCTGCTGTGGGGAATCCACAGCTTTAGAAAGTTTTTAATGCATGCTGTACCATGCTTAGAAATTGTTCTGTTTCAGTATAATTTCTATAGGAATTGCTTTTTAAACAGGGATGTCAGATTTTACAGAATTTAAGAAAAATCTAGTAAACACATGAATATAAATGTGTTTTTTACCTGAATGAAAAACTTATGATCTCACTCACTTCATGAAAATATACTGTAATCTGTAAATGATCTACAAGTTTTTTTTTTCTTCCAAGGCTTTAAAAATGAATGAAATAATATATATTTAATGTCAGACTGCAATGACCGCCCTAAGATTTATCTTAATCAATGTTTAATCAGTGTAATTTCCTTTTTCTTTTTCAGTTGTGATATACACACAGCTACAACTCTTTTGGGAAGGCTTTTCACAAGGTTTACAAGTGTGTTTATGTGAATTTCTGACCATTCTTTGCGATTGTGAGGCCAGACACTGATGTTGGACAAGAAGGCCTCTGTTGGATGCTCTAATTCATCCCAAAAGGTGTTCTATCGAGTTGAGGTCAGAATTCTGTGCAGGCCAGTCCAGTTCTTCCACACCAAACTCGCTCATCCATTTCTTTATGGACCTTGCTTTGTGCACAGGTGCACTGTCATGTGGGAACTGGTACTGTATGTGGTTGCTTTTCAGAAAATGGGCTTGTTCCTGTAAAAGGAACTCTTAATGCTTCAGAATACCAATACATTTTGGACAATTTCATGCTTCCCACTTTGGGCTTTGCCCCTTCCTGTTCCAACATGACTGCACAGGAAGAACTTGGTGTGGTGTGGAAGAACTTGACTGGCTTGCTCAGAGTTCTGACCTCAACTCTATAGGACACCTTTGGAATTAATTAGAGTGGAGACTGCGAGCCAGGCCTTCTCGTCCAACGTCAATGTCTGACCTCACAAATGCACTTCTGGAAGAATGGTCAAAAATTCCCATAAACACACTCCTAAACCTCGTGGAAAGCCTTTCCAGAAAAGTTGAAGCTGTGGGCCAACAACAAATTAAACCCTATGGATTAAAAACTGAATGTTACTTAAGTTCATATGCATGTGAAGGCAGGCAAGCGAATACTTTTCACAATACAGTGTATATATACATTCATTCATTTATTCATCTTCTTTACTGCTTTATCCTGTATACAGGGTTGCGGGGAGCCTGAAGCCTATCCCAGGAAACTTGGGGCATGAGACAGGTTACACCCTTTAGAGGGTGCCAATCCATTGCATGGCACACACTCACTACAGGCATTTTGAAAACATCATTTAACCCAAAATGCATATGGGAGGAAATCCACCAAGCACAGGGAGATCATGCAAACAGACGTGAGGCGGGAACCACTATGCCACTGTCCCGTCCCTTTTGGAAATAATAAAAGAAAAAAGTCAACTTCCACTTTCTGTAAAATGATTTGTTCCACATTTGCTGTAAAACATGAATACTGGACTAATTCTCTTAATGTGTATCTACATGATT